>CM055274.1:74811599-74913591 GCA_029237695.1 Conchocele bisecta | reverse complement strand
TTTTCTTAAAATTATAAAATTAATTAATATTGGTGCAGTAAACAATTTAATTTAATAATAATAATAAACAATTTAAACAATTTAAAAAAAAAAGTTTTAGGTCTCACCGAGGCACGAACCCGCGCCAGCAAAACCCTTCTGGGCCCATCCCACTAAGACTTCGCTTTAAATCTCTTCTCTTTTTTAGGCTTAGTGGGATGTGTCACACTCACATCTCCTCCACCCCATCATTGGACTGTTACCGCGGACCCCTCCTCCTCATTACCTCCATCCGCTAGAATGCGTAGAGCAGCCAGAGTGAAATACATGTGGCGAAACCTGTCTCAGCGCTGAGATATTATTGCCGGCGTCCCGACATTTAACTGTGTTTATTTCTTGTATATAAACCTAACTTTTGTTGGTGGAAATGTATGGTATAAGAGAGACAACTCTGACAAGGACGACCCGTTTTAGAAGTACACAGTTGTCTAACTTGGCTCTGTATTCTATAGATGGTCCGCACTTTTTGTCTATTCAGTTTATACACAAATTCGAGGGGTGTGGGACTGTAGATGGAGCGTAGGGGTGGTGTGTAGGTTGGTGGTATCATTTTAACTCATTCTTGGGAGAAAATAATAATTTTCTCCAAAACACCTATAGAAGGCGCATATTTCGTCGGGGCTAGTGCGATTTCGGCTATTTCGTTGGGTAGCTGAAACAAGGTAGCCGAAGACCTCAATACTTTTGGGACGGATTTTACACTAGTATTTGGAGCTCCGATAGGTGGGGTAGTTGAAACATGGTAGATGAAACCCTTGCAAATCGGGGACGGATTTTAATATCCCAATCTCCAATATAATTGGGACTACAAGACCACTTTCTCATTCAAATACCACCACCAACTTTTTGTTGGTGGTGGAAGTTACAATACCTCTCAATAACAGAATAATGGTTGCTGTTATCATTTTGACTCCCTCTATACTACTATGTCTTATAACATCTGTTTCCTTTCCTGGAACACCTTCATATTTCATACATGCATTCCTCAGATGACCCTCTATCATGCTGTAGCAAATCCACGACCGACACCCAACCCTTACCCCAAGTTCAAGGTCACAAACATAGCATATTCATAAACTAAACGTTGGGGTAAATGTTGTGTAACTTCTGTTCATTTACAAGAAACGCCTTCATATTTCATACATGGATTCTTCTGATGATACTCTATCGTGCTATAGCAAATCCATGACCCATTCCCCACTCCTTTCCCCAAGGTCAAGGTCACAAACTTAGCACATTCATAAACTTAACGTTGGGTTAAATGTCTTAAACCAGAGCTCCAGATAAGGTGCGAATTTGCGTAAATAACCAATTAAAATTGCCAAAAACATCAGAAATAGTGAGTATCAAAAAGCAATCAAACATTTGTGGTATCTTTATCATGCTGCAGAAAACAATAAACAGACCACAAATATATCATATTGTCTTATTTTTCCATGAAAATACATCTTGGTATTTCATTAGAATTGTCTCCAAAGGTCACAAACTTAGCATGTTCATAAACTTAACGTTGGGTTAAATGTTGTGTAACTTCTGATTCTTTACAGGGAACGCTTTGCTATTTCATACATACATTGGTCTGATGACACTCTATCGTGATATAACAATCGTTGACCAACCGCCCACCCCTTACCCCAAGGTCAAGGTCACAAACTTAGCACACTCATACATTTAACGTTCGGGTAAATATAACATCTGTTTTCTTTCATCATGGAACGCCTTGATATTTCAAACATGCATTCCGCAGATGACCCTCTTGCATGCTGTAGCAAATCCACAACCCACCACCCAACCCTTACCCCAAGGTCAAGGTCACAAACTTAGCATGTTCATAAATTTAACATTGGGGTAAATGTTGTGTAACTTCTGTTTCCTTACAGGGAACGCTTTGATATTTCATACATGGATTCTTCTGATGATACTCTATCGTGCTGTAGCAAATCCATGACCCACCCCACCCCTTTCCCCAAGGTCAATGTCACAAACTTAGCACATTCATAAACTTAACGTTGGGAAAAATGTCTTATAACCAGAGCTCCAGATAAGGTGCGTATTTGCGTAAATACACAATTAAAATTGCCAAAAAGGTAGTGAGTATCAAAAATCAATGAAAGATTTGTGGTATCTTTATCATGCTTCAAAAAACAATAAACAGACCATAAATATAGCATATTTTCTTCTTTTTCCATGAAAAGCACATCTTGGTATTTCATTAGAATTGTCTCCAAGGAGACAATTATAATGAAATACCAAGATGTGTTTTCATTTAGAAGCAAACTATTCAATAAGTGCGGTCTGTTGATGTGTAAACAGTAGTGTGATTCTATTTTACACAATTATAATGTTGAAATACCCAATTGCTTCAGAAATGATGGAGTGACAATGCAGTGTTATATAACATCTGTTTCCTTTCATGGAACGCCTTGATATTTCATACATGCATTCATCTGATGATACTCTATTGTGCTATAGCAAATCCATGACCCACCCCTTACCCCAAAGTACAAGTCACAAACTTAGCACACTCATAAACTTAACGTTGGGGTAAATGTCTTATAACATCTGTTTTCTTTCCTGGAACACCTTGCTATTTCATACATGCATTCCTCAGATGACACTCTATCATGCTGTAGCAAATCCACGACCGACACCCAACCCTTACCCCAAGGTCAAGGTCACAAACTTAGCATGTTCATAAACTAAACGTTGGGGTAAATGTTGTGTAACTTCTGTATATTTACAAGGAACGCCTTCATATTGTAGACATGGATTCTTCTGATGATACTATATCGTGCTACAGGAAATCCATGACCCATTCCCCACTCCTTTCCCCAAGGTCAATGTCACAAACTTAGCACATTCATAAACTTAACGTTGGGGTAAATGTTGGGGTAAAAGTTGTGTAACGTCTGTTTCTTTACAGGGAACGCTTTGCTATTTCATACATGCATTCATCTGATGATCCTAGATTGTACTGCAGCAAATCCATGACCCACCCCAACCCCTTTCACCAAGATCAACATCATAAACTTAACGTTGGAGTAAATGTATTTGTATAACTTCTGTTCCTTTACAGGGAACGCTTGATATTTCATTCATGCATTCATCTGATGATACTCTATTGTGCTACAGAAAATCCATTACCCAACCCTACCCCTTTCCCCAAGGTCAAGTTCACAAACATAGCACATTCCTGCATGCATTCATCATGTGAATAGCTATCATGCTGTAAAACTGTAAAAAATCACCAACTTAGTGCGTTCATAAACATAACGTTGGGTTAAATTTTGTTTTGATTCTGTTTTCAGGGAGCGTCTTGATATTTCATACATGTATTCATCTTAATATGCTATATTATGCTATAGCAAACCCACGACCCACCTTGCGCCACTGACCCCAATGTCAAGGTCCACCGCACACCCCTTAACCCAAGATCAAGTTATATCAAATTCAGTTTTTTATGCAACTGTGCCAAGTTTGACTGAAGGCTGCCAACAGGCGAGCTTCGTTGTGTTCTGACAACTCTATTTGTTACACAATTATATATAGGGTACAGAGTTTGTGTACAAAACTGAAACCGTTCAGTTGATCGAACTGAACCTATACACACGTCTTCTTCATATATTGAATATGTGCACCTCGGTGTTTTTATGCCGAAAAAATATTTTTTTTAACAAAAATATCACCTTTTTAACTTAGCCATTTGTTTCTACATTTGTTTTATACAATTCTATATAAGGTACAGAGTTTGTGTACACAACTCCTCTGAAACCGTTCTGTAGATCGATCTGAAACTACGCACACGTCTTCTAAATATATTGAAGATGTGAACCTCGGTGATTTTATGCTGAAAATATATTTTTTAACAAAACTATCAACTTTTTAACTTACACATTTTGTTGTGCATTTTTGTATTCAATTATATATATAGTACAGATTTTGTGTACACAACTCCTCTGAAACCAACATTTCAGTCGATCGATCTGAATCTATACCACACGTCTTCTACATATATTGAAGATGTGCACCTTGGTATTTTTATGCCGAAAAAATATTTGTTAACACAAATATCACATGTTTAACTTAGCAATTATTTCTAAATTTTTGTATCCAATTCTATATAATTTATACTTTGCACATCTATACCTAAATTAGTATACATGTTTAGCACAACGAGAGAAAGAAATAATGCTATAGAGTTTCCAATTCTCATTAATGTTTCTTGCCTTGGTGACAGCTTCACATTTCTGCAACTTCGCTGTCTGGCCCATCTTCGACGGGCGTATTTTGTGACTTACGGCACTCTTGTTTAAATTGTTATATCTCTGACTGCTTAGGATATCAACTTGAAACTTGACATATACATTGTTCACCATCCATATTTGTATTGCATACCCAACTCATGCTGCCCAGGAGCCCAACGTCAAGGTAAAATGACTTTAAACATTTTGTTAAAGTTTTACGTTAAAGTTTTTAAAATTCAACTCAATTCAAATTAGCATTCAAATATTTAAAAAAAATTTCGTTAAACCTTGCCAGAATGTATCTCTGTTACCATAGTCCATTTGACGCTGCTATACATTTGACGCTGCTATACACCTAGAAATTGTGTTTACTATAAACTTTTATTGCTGATTTGTATTCTCGTGGGGTCCTAAAATAAAACGGCAACTTTGGGCAACTTCCAAAATTTGCATAAATCCAAGATGGCCGCCAAATGTTATATAAATACATAATATCCAATACATATCGTATTGTAGAAGCACATTCTTTATGAAAGTACGTGTAAATATGATAGATGCACTAACTATCATCAACTGTAAGTTAAACCCAATTTGCATAAATCCAAGATGGCCACCGCCATTTCAAGATTATAATTAGTGTTGAGAATAAATTGCCAAAAGTGTACTATACATGTACGTACAATTTACATGCACAGAAATCTTGGGTTACCAATTTGTCTAAATTCCTTCTTTCTGACACATTTTGGAGCATTCGGAGCACATTGTTTCGGGTGGGGTGAGCAAGAAGGGACGTCTCCACTGAACCAACCCTCGATCAATGAAATGTGCATAGTCTACAACCTGCCTGCACAAAGTTTAACTACCAAATTGTATCTGTAAATAAACTATAACTAGATACAACGCGATAAAAAGGCACTAATTCATAACAAATATGACATTTTAGTGTCACCATACATAATATCTGATATTGTTGTTCCTACCACGAGTACAAATGTGTTGTTGTTTTTTGCTGTTAGTCCTGATGAACAGGTATGCACACCAATGACCGACCCCATTAGTATATATGAGCCGCCTCCCGAGAAAAAATGTCTTCGGGAAATTTTTGGTCAAACTGACATTTTGTTACTATGACAATGGTATTTGTCTGATGAATGGAATGCTTTTTATTTGATCATAATATCTGTAATATTCATTAAGATATTACATTTTATACAACACCACTATTAAGGTCGCTTAAGCAAATGAGACGTCACGTAAAAGCGACGTCAAACGACGTCAAAACGACGTTACAGTAACTACGTATCTACCGGTACACATAGAGTATACGCCAACATTTGCAACAGTTTGCAAGTTGACAAACTAGAAGCATATTTGACATTGAATAATGAATGTATAGACGTATGAGCTTGAGTCCTTTAGTAATACATGAAAATGAAAAGGGACAAAGACAAACCAGCAAGTTCATGTACCAGCACGTATAAACGTGTGCTGGTACGGCGGATTCGGTATTTGCTGATTTCTTCTTTTTGACGTCCTGTTTACTGAGCGTTTTAATAGTTTATAATTGTAGACAACCACAGAAGTATGTGAAACAGACAGTAATATTTACTGCCCAGGTATGTCATTTCTGTATTGATTAACTGGCTAGTTCATTGGGCTATACGACAGTTCAGCAAATACAGATGGGAATACACCTGTACATGGGGGGGGACAATACGTTCAACATTAAAGGTACATGCCCACTCAGTAGGCACACACTGTTCTTTATAGATAGTTTTGTATAATCTGTAGATATGAAATTTTCAGGCAAAATAAACATTCATTCACCATAAAACCCCACGTACTGATTGACATTACTATGCAGTTCATATCAGACGTAAATTTCCACACTGATATCAGGGGCAATAAGTGTTTTCTTAAAATGTTAACGGACATTACTATTTATTCTCTGTATTTAATTGTTGATGTGTAATGATCATACTTTATTGAAATATCTGTTGAAATATTATTTTTTCAATTGACGCATTTTATTAGTCTAAATAATTAAAAAGGTATCATGCCTCATTTGCATATGAAAATAGCCTACTACACAAAATAAATATTACTAATTGATTATAGCGGGAACTCCTATATTTTTTAGAACTGGTAGAATGCGGACACAATTATACACTTAGTTAATTCCTATAAAGAATAGTTTGCGTCTACTGAGTGGGCATGTACCTTTAAATTACATTAAAACTAGTGCACAGTCGATGGCGCGCGCAATTTACACACTTTTCCCAAATGCGAAGTCTAAAATGGTGAGATACTCCATAACCGGGAGGTCGAATCAAAAAAAAAGATCAATGCCATTGTTATTCATGTTTTGTAACTGGCTTCAAATCGCCTGTAAGTCGTCATCTTAGCTAGCCGTGACGTCACAGTGCTGGGCCGTGTACAAGCATATCACCTAATCGGTAAAATGGGAGTTGGTAAAAACGGCCCTGGGTCAAAACAATCCTAGGTACAAACGGCACCTATTTGACCGTAACCCTAACCCCCAACTTTTAATTAATATATAATCAGATTAATAAGCTAACAAAATCGACCTCGTAATACGAATGTTGATAAAATCAAACTGTTCAATTTCTGTATATCTTGTCCACAAGTCAACACTTGTTGTTCACACCTTTATCCAGACGCGTGTGACATGTTTTGTCAAGTATGTTTTGTCAGATTGTAGTCCATTTGATTCATCGGAGGTGTATGAGTAAAGCACGGTCAGGGCTGGGTAATATACGTCAAGGGCACCTGCAAATTAAGCCCACTTTCTATTACATTTTCCTAACTATCTCATCAACTACTATAGCAATTTCGAATTGATGAAGTGCAGATACCGAGGGAAACCGCTATGTTTCCCTTTCCACTATTTAAAGTGGATGAGACACAAAATGCATACACATACGGACGGACGAAACGGACGGACAGACAAAATAAAACTATATTCCTCCACATAGAATGTACAGAGCATGTAACTGAATGTAATCTGTCTAAGACGAATTGGCAAATATTGTTTTTCTCCGGAAAGCCGTTGATCTGACATCACGCTTATTCAAATTAAAAGAAAATATGGGTTGGGTTTGTCGGCCGAATACAGCCGACTAGGTATTTTTCATGTCGACTGTACCCGACTACCGGTATGTTTGTTGTCTATGTCACGCTAACCTTCATTTGAATGTGACAAGCCTTGATTTACAATATCGTTATTCCAATATGTAGACACACTCTGCATAAATCTGCATTCATGTATGTATACAACAATGTGTTTCGTACATTCATGTATACATGTATACAGCAATGTGCTACATACATTCATGTACACAACAATGTGTTACATCATATTTATGCAAGTCTTTGCAGATATTGTTCTATGGAAAACGATTTAATTCGTATTGGCAATACTACATGTATCTGCACTGTTTGTCGCAAATTTAAAACTCACGGGGAAATGAACTTTCGACACATGCGCAATGTAAGATATCAACTTAGGTTTGAACGTCTTTACTGATGAAGGGGGGGGGGGGGGGTGGGGGGGGGGGGGTGGGGGCTGGTTAGTGCAGACGGCCGGTCAAACCCAACCCCGCTCTAACATTTGTGCAGACATTTGTTACCGCAATATCAGCTAGGTACACCACCTTGTGGTTGAAGTACCGATGTGTCATAGCTGCAGATGATCGGGGCCCTCACCTACAAGAAGATCATTGCCCTCATCTGTACAATCCAGACACCGGCAAGATAGCCCCAGCTGAAGTCAATGTGGCTGATTGTATTGCTATTGGGGAAATAATGGAGACCAAATATACAGACAGTCTCCTAGAGTGTTCTACGACCATATCATCAGTCATATCAAGATGATGAATTGTCTCAAGAAGCAGGGCAATGTCAACAAAGCATGCCAATAATCAATATCGAGAACATATATTCTGCACCAACTAAATGATAGAACCTGGGCCTCTCTTCGCTTACGAGCTCTGTCCCGTACCTCCATCCCTCATCGATGAACATGGTTGTCTCCACAAAGGCAACACGTCAGGAATGGCAATGCAACAATGGATACCCACGAGGATGGAGTGTTTGGTCATGATGAGGTGGACATCACCATTGTCTCGTTAGGCTGCAAAGTCTGGAAAACATGTGATCTCCATCCTTAGTGAAGACACCGACGTATTCATCCTGCTGGTATATTGGGTGGATCGAGATGAGCTGATGAGCGAGGTACATATGGTGCGCTGGGATATAACTGTGTTAGATATCAACGCCAAAGTGTTTGGAGCTGCTGAGCATGCATGCTCTCAGTGGATGTGATACGACATCATATGTGTATGCCAAAGGCACGACCAGTGTGCTAAACACATTTCTGGCTGGGGACATTGCATGTTTGTCTGACGTGCTGGGCTACACAGCCTGTCTTGATGAAGGTGGCAGCGAAATTCTGCATAGCTATGTATGGTAAACCGCCGGGGTCATCCAAGGAGTCGGCACGCTTAACACTCTTTACAAAGAAAATTAAATGTCCTAAATCCAATACTCTTCTTCTAACATCCACCAATCTGTCATTGCATGTGCAGCGGACCCATCTGCATGTCATGCTACATGGAAAGCGGCAGATCAGCAAGCACTGCCTGATGAGGCAGCAGACATCACTCACTTGGGGTGGGAGATCCGGGATGGCGTCCACGTTCCTATCATTAACAAGGGTGACACAACTACATCACATCTGAGTTATGCTCAGAGTAGAGTGCATGGTAAGTAGTGCAGCAGTGGGTTGCATGGCTGCCACAGGTAACATACTTCATATACATCATAATGTAGCTGCTCTGGCTGGGAATGAGGAAGTATCGATGGGCAGGAGGGTGGAATAGCCTAACAATGTAGATCAATATGGTGTGCTTGGAGAACTTGCAGAGGAAGGTGCAGAGGAATGTAAAGTTAATGAGGATGTTGAGTATCGTCTTGCTGACCCTGACTACCTGTATGACGACCTGGTTGGACAGCATACGGCGTAATAGGGTATTATGGTATCAATGGTATTAACTCCGACTAGCAAGTAACAATCCATTAGTGTCACTCCTGTGGTTTATTTCTCTGCAGTTCTTGCTGATTATAAGACTTGAACTAGCAAGTAACAATCCATTAGTGTCACTCCTGTGGTTTCATTTCTCTTCAGTTCTTGCTGATTATAAGACTTGAAACTGCTGCCAGTGCTAGGTGAATATGACAGGGCACAATTGCCCGTCTTGGCCGCCCTCTCACAGATTCAAAGATGAGCAGGGCATTGCCTTTGAAACAGCCAGTACAACCCCGCGTCCGTGATATCCGACCTAACAATTTAAACGTCATGCATGCATACCTATTATACAATATGTACATGGACAAATTGGTAACCCAAAATGTATATGTAGGCAGGTCGTGCGCACATGGATAGTACGCATGTGGCAATTTATGCACACAAATAATGAAAATCTTAAGAAATGGCGGCCATCTTGAAAGTATGCATATCGTTGTGTATACATTCCGTACATTATCAGTTACTGCACCGGTTATATTTATCTTTACATGTGTTTTCACATACATGTTGCTTCTGCAATACACTATCTATTGGAAATAATGTATTTCTATAACATTTGGTGGCCATCTTGAACATATGCCCCTTGCGGTTAACTTGCAGTCGATATATCTACATTCCTTAAATTATCAGTCATATGTCATCTGTACATGTACTTTCACAATATCTAGTGCTTCTACCATACACTATATATCGGACATCATGTATTTCTATAACATTTTGTGGCCATCTTGGATTTATGCAAATTAGATTTAACTTGCATTTGTTGAATGATTACTACATCTATCAGTTTTGCATGCACTTTCACATACATCTTGCTTCTACAATACGACATATATCGGATATCATGTATTTCTCTATCATTTGGCGGCCATCTTGTATTTATGAAAATTACTGAAGTTGCCCAAAGTTGCCGTTTTGGCACCCAAGCTGAATTTGTTGTAGGACCCCTTCTGAGTACAAATCAACAATAAAAGTTTATAATAAACACAATTTCTAGGTTCCGAAATTTTCAAATGGACAACCAATTGAGATTATGATGTGAAACTTAAAATACACATGTATGACAATTTATTGTGATTAATAAGCATACAACAACACCAATACCCAGTGTCAAGGACTTTGAATTACAATTCAGGCGTCATCGGGAAGCATTTGTCGGATTTACCGACCATCTAGTTAAACTCGTTGACTGATTGTATAAGAATCTCGGCATAGCCTCGTTTCTTATGAAATCAGTGAACTCGTTTAATAAATATCAAATACAAAATCATCTCTCATGTAAGATCTTCTATGTACATGTAGTGTATCCAGGGCCACAGGAGACCAAAGAGTCCACTAGCTCGAATGCAATGATAGCAATTCCAAGGCTATAAAAAGTCGGACGGCAGTAATCACCGTCTTCTACAGCACCGATGCGCACTCTAAGACTAACAATGTACGGTCCCCCAATAACATAAACACTCAAACAATACATTCTCTTATATATAAAATCACGGCAATGACTTTGGCAGAAAACACAACCACCAATAAACAACCGTGAATAAAGTAACATTGAAAAACGATACAAGTTAAGGCAGTGACAAGGGTACTGACTTTGAAACGCCATTAGCATGATTATTGTCTGTTTCACGAAAGCTGCCCAAATGTTACGGCTATATAGACAATTCAAAAACAATATTAGTTTTGATAATATTAAATTAAAGGAAAATTTAAGAATGACCCTTCTTTTTATTTCGTGAAATTTGGTCAAATATTGATTTTAATACGAAAAATTGATTTCTCTATGGGAATTTAACATGGGGGAAAAAGAGGTAAGGAAGTGCAAGTGGGAGGAGTCAAAAAACGAAAAAATTTGGAAATTGACTCCGAAACCTGACTAGCTTGGATATGATCTAATTAAGAAAACAAAAGTTAAATTTTAAAAATCGGTCCAGAATTTATAAAATTCAAAACAAAATTCCCCATGTTAAATCCCCATAGACATCTTCACTCCGTGAAGATGTCTATGGTGATTTAACATCGGGAAATTGTTTTTTCGCAATAAAATCAATATTTTACCAAATTTTTCGAAATAAAAAGGCTCATTCTTAAATTTTCCTTCAATTTAATATTATCGAAAATAATATTGTTTTTGAATTATCTATATAGCCGTAAATGTTGGGCAGCTTTCGTGAAACAGACTATAGTCAAACTGCTCTACTCTCTGTTTCACGAAACCTGACCAAATTTTACAGCTATATAAATAATGCAAAAACAATATAGTTTTCGATAATATTAAATTATAGCAAAATTTAAGAATGAGCCTGCTTTTTATTTCGTGAAATTTGGTCCCATATTGATTTTATTGCGAAAAATCAATTTCCACATGTTAAATCCCCATTGACATCTTCACAGAGTGAAGATGTCTATGGTGATTTAACTTTGGGAATTTTTTCTAATTTCAAAAATAGTTGACCGATTTTCAAAATTTAACTTTTGTTTTCTTAGTTAGATCAAGCTATCTAGCTAGATTTCAGAATCAATTTCTAAAATGTTTATTGTTAAGACTCCTCCTCCTCCGGGTTCTCCACCTCTTTTTTACCACGTTAACTCATTTTTCGTAATGAAATAAATATTTGACCAATTTCACGAAATGTAGAACAATGAGGCCTCTGAGCATTATGCGGACATAACCGGTGAGCATAGGAAAACACTGTGCTGGTCAGAACATACAATGTTGGCCTTTGATTTTAATTACCTCTATACAGAGAACTATTCTGAAACCTTTGTCTGCTGTTCCATAGCAAGTAACGGTAGTGTCAAGTCTTTGTTAGGAAACATTAATCATATTGCCGGCTGATTCTTGCTGCTATTTTATAATAATCTCATGATAAATTCATGGCTAACATGCATTTATTAGGAAGCAGCGAATCAGAGATGTATACGTCATGATACGCGATAATGTTTCAGTTAATAAACATGAGCCCACGCTGTTCTGTTACTATGTAATACTAAACGACAGTGTTGATTAGATTTTTCGGCACAACAGTCACACTTTACTAAATTCCCAAGACGATCGAAATTATTGAAATTATTATTGGACAATTGTTATACTATTCGAATAGAGTGTTTAATTATAAACTTACGAATATGAAAATTAGAAAATCTACTTGCTCATTAAAAAAGTCGGGACAGATTTAAACCATCATGTGTTTGTTCAATCAATTACGTCACGCCCTAAATTGGACTACAACTATGGCGATAGTAGTACAGAAATAAAAAGAAGGCTCATTCTTACGTTTTGATAAAATGTAATATTATCGAAAAAAATATTGGTTTTGCATTGTTAATATGGCCGTACAATTTGGGCAGGTTTCGTGAAACATACAGTAGGTTTCTGGTGGGTTAACATCATTCCCCCCCCCACCCTCCCACACACACACACACCCAGATATTCATGTGAAGCAATATGACATATGACACTACACGAGACATGAAACAAAGCGCATCAATGATAAATAGTAAGACATACATAGTCCGGCCAGATTGGAGATGTTGCCTGTCCAGACTATCCACATCAAGAATCCGACTGATGACACTGTCATCCTTCAGCGTTTTGAAAAAACTGCATAAATCCACAATGACCGCCAATTATATTGTGCCAAATAGTGGTCAACATAAAAATTCAATTAAATTCAGTGTTATATGTGAAAAATCCAACATGGCCGCCAAACGTAAATATTTTATATATGACTGCCCTCACACTCCATATCAAAACAAAATGAATACTAATCATTGATATATTGGCACAATAAACGTTTCCAGTAAGTATGATACACAATCAGACAATTTTGTGAAGACCAATCATGAATGTCCAATAATAGTACGATATTAGTGTATGAGACGCTCTAGAAATAAGGACGGTCCAGCCATATGAAATAAATAAACTCGTTAATTACATACCATAGAGATCACGTGGTGGAATCACGTGGTCTATGGGTTTAGTTTTCCTTAACTGTGGTATCCATGTGTTGTGAGGTAAATCTTATTTTTCATCTGTACGTTTTCCGTTCGTTCCTTTCAGTGATAACCATACTCATGTCGTTAACTCTACTAGTCCGACACCACTAACTTTAATAGCATTCCTTCATAAATAGTCTGAATATGCTTGTACTTACATACCCTAAATATATGTCCCCAGACTGAGCAAGGTGGCGGGGGATAGGTTGACCGCCGGAAAGCCAAACATTGCGGACATGAGCGACGTCCACCGTCCCACGAAGCTTGCCGAGGACGCATTCGAGGAGGTTCCCATGGAGACACAGAAGGACAAGGTCAACTTCTTCTTTAACCTGTTAGAGGTGAGTAGTCAGGTCAGGTTCTTGTATAACATGTTAACTGTACATGTTCAGATCAAGTTCTTGTTTAACCTGTTAAAGGTGAGTAGTCAGGTCAGGTTCTTGCATAACCTGTTAAATGTACATGTTCAGGTTAAATTGTTGTTTAACCTGTTAATGGTATGTGGTCAGGTCAACTTTTGTTTAACCTATTAAAGATACGTTGTCGTATAAAACCTTTGTTTAACCTGTTAAAGGTGACTAGTCGGGTCAAATTCTTGCTTAACCTGTTAGTACATGTACGTAGTCGGGTCAAATTCTTGTTTAACCTGTTATAATGCAGTCGGGTCCAATTCTTATTTAACCTTGTAAAGCCCGTGCGTTTCAGATGTGGATGAAATGAGAACAAAACAGTCGGTAAAATATCATTTCACAGTAGATTTGTATTTGTTTACAGACCATATATGACCCTAAAGGTGACCTGAAAAAATGAAAGTAAACAATGAAACAATTAATTTTATTAATGAAAAAAATAACTAGCGTTGCAAACTAGCGTTGCAAAAGCTAGTTTTGCTAAATATAACAGTCATATTTCCCGTGGATGTTGTTACATGACAAACTTGTGCTGACTAGACACTAAGATATTGACTACATCAGCGAAAACATTCAGTTCTTGCAATTTTAATTTCGGTTATTTTTGTTTATCATACGCGCATATCGTGTGCTAGGGTATTACATTGTGGTGTTAATATACAAGTGTTCAATGCTTAAAATATATTGTAAAGAAGCCCTTGAAGACTTTCAAGCCGGTGTATCAGTGCGACTTATCTGCAGAAAAACGGTAGTCAGTAGTAACCATGAATCGGTAATTAGTTTAAACAATATTTATTTCAAGTTGTGGCAAGTGATATATATATACATACAATTGAGAACAGGATTAGAAAACAAGCTTTTACACTTATGTGAATTCTTCTCCTGCAGAAGATCAGTTTTACAATATGGCTAAGGAACAAGTTGGTAAAATTAGGTAACATTGTATGAAAAAAAAAATAATGTGCATATCAAAATGAATGCGTCACACCATGATGGAAGCGTATGTGGTGTTTGAACGTCTCACTTACGCTGGAAAATACCGATCAGAAGGGACTTAGCTAAAACGCAGACCGCTTTATCATGGTGCGCAACATTGGTATTTATAAGAGAAATTGAAGACATAGGCAAGCTCAACAACACCAGACCGAATGCTGAGGTAGTGGCCAACGTATACATTCATGTTTAGCAATGGTAATATGAAAACTTCGTTGAAAAGTTAATTAAACGCTGAATGGTTACTCGGGCCCGGCTCCTGCTATCCGTATTCAGGCGGGTGAGAATGTACCTTGATCTCCATTCAATGTTTTACATTGAAATTAAAATATGAAAAAATACTGAATGTTCTGAGACACAATTGGGATCACTACTCGTGTGGTGTTGATCTGTGACGCAATATGCCTACCGCCAAGTTACATTTAGCATCTAAAACTTCCTGAAGTCGCTGTTTACTATATCGGAAAATGAAATTCAAATGCTATGATTGGTCGTTATGTTGGGAGCATGCGAAGGGTACATTTAACGATGGGTTTCAGTCTTAACGGTTTCCCGATATCCCTGCTTTGACTTTCAGATACATGTTTGGTTGTCTGGATCCGGTTATACCCATTATACAAGTATTACGATTAGCACTAATCCTTTTACTTTTGGGGAATGTGGCTGAGTGACTCTGGTATGGTGAGGACCAGGCACCAGGTCTGTTTATTCTAATTTCTGGACTGAATATATACTTTTTCTGTAACAGGTAGCATATGGGATACGACCCCGTTAATCAGGCATAAAATGACACTAGTTGTTGGCAGGCCATTACACTCCATTAAATCAATTATTAGCGGACAAACGCATGTTTATGACCAGTGACCAGTTGTGATTGTATTCCTACAAAATGTATTGATGTACCCCAACTGTTCTTATGAAATGAATCTTCGGAAGTACCATCTGAGACACAGCCGTTATAATTCATGATGGCCAGAAGCAAGTGTTGATATTATAATATAGAAAACACCAGGTAAGGAAACATGCACTAAATCTAGCAAATATGCAAGTGCCACTCCATCCACATTATTTAGAGCATTGGATTGAAATGCTTACATACAATGATACATGTTGCAGTACAATACAAATCCACTCAACTAAATAGCACATGTGTAATGAAAAAGTATAATTGGACATGCGGACAGGACTTTGAAAGCAATTGAAACAATATTATTTATTATAAATTGTTTACGGTAACATTAGCCGACGTCAAACTGCTTCGTTGTGACGCGGACGCATATGATTAATTGACTACTGTACGAGATTATACGGATTTACTTCATGGAACCGATATATTATTGTCTGCAGAGCTGAACCAGCTTTCAAACGGCATAGTTCACAGCCAATTTGACTAAATCAGTGTTTCTTTAAACACTGTCCTAGAACCTTATGACTGTACTTCGTAGTCTGCAATACTATTGTTGATTATTCTAGTCAATTACTGGACATGTATTAGTTTGCTCTGTGCAGAATTTATCAGACAATGTAACGGTATCCACATCCATTGTATGTACGTCATCATATTGTTGTTTTCTTCAGCGTTCATACGAGTTGTGCCTGGCCGAATTCGGTGACCCATTAAAGCATGTGTTGTCACTGCACGGAATCGACCAACTGGAGTTCACAGTTCCAGAACACAAGAACGTTGCCAAGAGCGACACATCAGTAAATAGATAAGACCTTGTCAAAGGTTCAAAGTATTCACGGTGGGAAAACACATTCAAGTCAATTGATTGATACACTTCTTTTTGTTGAACATCAATGCGTATTCTGTTTATTTCTGCACAAGGCCGTAACAAGTACTTTGGTTCTCAGATATCGCCGCATCAGACAAATTATTGCGCGTCGAGCATTTTATCGTCATGGACAAATAAAATCGTACTGTAAATTCACCACATGATCAATAACAAACACTGCCATGCAAAGATTGTTAAATTCAATCAGTGTCTGACGAAATATTGGTAAACTCGAAAGAGGTGATCGTAATTGTATGGAGCATATCGGAACATCAGAGACGGAACATCTCCAACAAAAAAAAATATATTGAAAGCATCCGCCCTCCCGCGTCAAATTCTGCAAACCCCACACCGAAGTAGTTATTTTGTATGGCCTAAACGTATATGTTGTTGCTGAGTCAAGATTACACCAAGCAGGCGTGTATTCAGGCGTTCGTTTCCAAATTCCTGGAAGTCAGCTGGCTCATGGTGATGCAGACGCCCACTGTCCATATCAATTTCGACTCGCGGTCTGGGGAGAAACTTGAGCGGGACAAGTATAAGGCGTTCACCGTCATGGGAAAGACGATTGACTATATCGTCTGGCCGTCTGTCTATCTGCACGAGGGTGGACCGTTCTTGACAAAGGGCATCGCACAGGGACTTAGATACATCTACTATGTACGGTGGAATTTCTCTACAGCGGGCACAATTGAAAAACCCCAGGGTGTCAGCTGTAGAGATATCCCACTGTAAGATGGATTTAACCCGTTTTCACTTATTAGTGTTGTTGACAATATGAGACGTTCACATTCATAGATGGCGATATGTCTACATGTATTTACTCGAGTGTGGGTCCGTGTTGACAAAACGCATTGCACAGAGACATACATAATAATACATGCATGTGTATATATGTGGCTGTGAGTGGATAAATGGGACTGTGTCGCTCCTGATCAGAGAGGACTCTGGTGTATCCTTATAACGATCTGGATTGCCTGTTAGCAGCATGAGAGGTGTTTCATTAATGGAATGGCGAACTTGGCAGATCCTGATCAGACTGCGGATGCACATGCTGATCTGGATCTACACTCGTCGCAAACGCATAAGCCCCATTTGTCCAGTCGTAGCCACATTTATTAAATTCTTTCACCGATTTCATAAGAAACTCGGCGTAGCCTTGTAAAAGTGTTTAATACATGAATATCATATTATACAATCATTATATAATCCGAACAATTTCTTGCAATAATTATTATAGCATGGGAATTGCTTTTTGTAAATCTTCAGAAATATTAGCGAGTCGTGTTATCATGCTTATTGTGAATACTCTTGATGTATCTGTGATATACATGTACATTGCCATGATTGGCTATATCAAGGTGTATGATCACGTGGTTACAACAACAACAACAACAACAAGTACTGTAACTTCCAGAAGCTCTCCGATTCAAAGGACGTATTCTGTTATTTTGTTCTTATTATGTAACGAATTTTGATGAAGAATAGCGCCTCAAACGCGTCTTGTTGTTAAAGCTGCATTTTGGTGGTCTCGGTACTTTGGCCTAAACTTCTGCTGTCGTTATTGCGAAGAATCGATTTCCGTGTCAATCATCGCAGAAACGACATACGTATATGTCAAACTCCCGGGACTACCAAATGCAGCCCATGAAAACGCGTTTACTACGCCATATGTCATCAAAATCCGTTGCCTATTAAGGAAAATATCAAATAATACTTACTTTGGAGTGGGCGCACTTTCAACACTTTCAGCCATTGTTGTTGTTGTAACCACGTGATCATGCACCTTGTATATACTTACTGTCCATACGATTAGCATTACTCCTTGTTTGATATTTGCTTTTCGACAGATTATACCACATGTTCTTGAAGAACGGTTCATATTTCGGTGTTTTATGGGGTATTTCGGTGAATATGGTGGCTTGGGTGCATTGTTACAAACATACAATTTACGTCACCTCCCGGGAATTACACGTATAACTAGAGATATTTTGATAGTATAAAAGAGGCCGGAAAGTTCGGAACGGTGAATGTGTAGATAATTGGCGATTTATGTTGTATGTAATGTTTGAGCATTAGTAGTGGCAAAAAAACTATCTAAATTACCCAAAACCAACGAAATCCACCCAAATCTACCCAAATCTACCCAAATCCACCAAAATACCCATTGGACACCAACTTACTGACCATCTGCTCAAACATCTGGTTTCGTTATTTTTAAAGAGAAAACGATGTCTTCGTTGGTTTAAACGTAACACGTTTAAACCAACGAAAACATATTTTTTTCTAATTATATAATCGAAACCGATGTCAATACGATGTGCAAACGATGGGCAATCTTCGTTTCTGGAAACAGGCATACAACTGGGCTGTACGTGCCCGCAATAGAGACTATGGGCATGTCCGTCTTCATGAATGTAAACAAACTGGTGAACTTTAACGGAAAGGAGATGATGAACATAACAGTGTGTTTTTACTACGTACACATGTTGAATATCTCGTTAAGTGACTCTCACCTATCGGTTGCGGCGCCCGCGCGACTCCTAAAATAGGCCAAAAGGGGCATTTCCGCGCGCCGGACGCTGCCCGATTTCTACGGGCACCGCTGCGATTTTTAGGAGCCTCACGGGCGAAGCGGACGTGAAAACCTGACTCCCAAATCTGCGATATTCCAAGCGCGATTTTAGGTCGTGGCAAGCCCGTAAACACGTCGCTAGGGTCCCGCCCGGCGGCCTGCCGGAAACCGACGGACTGATCTGGCGGCCGCATGAACATTTTAATGAAAATTATTAGAGAAAAGTCCGCCGGGCACCGTGGGATTTTCACGAGCACCTCACGGCCACCCTGCGATAGCCTCACGGCCCGCTCACGGCCCGCACGCGGATCCCGAATTGACCCCTACCGATCTGTTCTTTGATCAGCCGGCGCCCGCCAGATTATCTAGCGGCGTCCGGCCGACGCCCTAGCGGGCGCACTGTCTCCATTGCGATCCAATGTTACACGGGCACCGCACGGACCCCGGCTAATATGTGAGAGCACACGTGGCAGACATGCAATTCGCACGACTCGTCCACGGGCTCTAAATCCCCCGGCGACTCATGCGTTTGGATGATATGTGAGAGCCGCTTTAGTTGGATCATTACCGAACTTCATCAATTGCTTCCTCGGATCGATTGATATCCAACAAGTGACATTCGTGTGACCTTGATATTCACCTTACAAAGCTCCAGATAGGCTTTGTGTCTAAAGCGTACTATACCCCCTGATTTCAAAATCATTGTGTATGTTACTTTTACAAATTACAACAAAATATAACACATTTAAACATTCCCTTAAATGAGATGCAAACAGCAAACACTGTTTGCTTTTTGCAGCTCAACTAAATGAATGTTCAACTTTATGACATTATTTCACTACTCAATTTGAAAACCAATGCGTATTTTCACATTGCTGTGAGCATTTTGTACTCCCACTTTTGATAATCAATGCGTATTCAGCTGAAATAATTGCGTACAATACGCCAATACGCACCTTATCTGGAGCTCTGATTCCTTAGACCTTGGCCTTCATGGGCGAGACACCCGGCGTCGATCGGCTTGTTTTTCTCTCTGTCACTAATAAACTCATGCTTGATTGTGTTGTCTTAACTCACAATGTCGATATGACGATAAACCTGACACAGATATGACGGTGACTGGGCAAATGGGGCTTATGGGTTGTGCGATTAGTGTATATCCGGGTGCATCCCCACAGTCTGATCAGGATCTGCACTGTTCGCCATTACATCAATGGAAATATCCGTCATGCTTCTAACACGCATCATAGATCGTTAGCAGGATACATAACTGTGCTATTTGACCATGAGCTACACTGGTCACAAACCCGATAAGCCCCATTTCTCCTTTCACAGCCACATATATAGACACATTATATATTACTACGACTGTGTGTTTATGTTCTTATATTGTGAGACGACAATTGATCAAATAAACATTTGGTATACTCGCCAACCGTCGTTGCGTGTAGTTGATTTCCCTTTCCCATTGCATGACGTGGATACGCCATTTTGTTGGTGGAAAATTATAAATATTTTCGTTGTATGTGCTTAGAGGTCTTTGTTGTAACCACCATTTGAACCGTCTCTTCGAGACGGTTCAAATGAGTGGTCACAACATATACTTTCATTGAGAATTAACGATATCAAAATAAAATGTTTGGAAAATCTCATATTCGTAAAGGTGTACTGAAATGGACTCAACCGTACAGTCGGGTCGCATGTTGTAGCATACTAAGGGTAATTTAAAGGTGCATGTTCACTCAGTAGGCACACACTGTTCTTTATAGGAATTAAATAAGTGTATAATTGTGTCACTATTCACCAGTTCTAGAAATTACAAGTGCCCGCTTTACAGATATAATCATTTAAGTAATAATATATTTTACTTATAGTGACTCGCGGTGGTATCAGACTATTGTCATATGCATATGAAGCATGATATATTTCATAAATAGTAATGTCCGTTAACATTTTAAGGAAACACTGTTGTCGCCCCTGATATCAGTGTGGAAATCTACGTCTAATATAAATTGTATAATAATGCCAATCCATACGTGGGGTAATGGTGTATAGCGTGCGCTCGTAATTTTTAGAACTGGTGGAATAGTGACACAATTATACACTTATTTAATTTCTATAAAGAAAAGTCTGTGCCGACTGAGTGGGCATGTACCTTTAACTACGGGGTTTATCCGTACCGGAAATCTGTGATCCGTTTCACTAAAACTTCGTACGACTAAAATGTTCGTAAGTGCAAATTTATGATCGTCTGGCAATTTCAATTGATGGATTTACATTTATTGAGCATAGGCTGCATCTGCAGCCTATGCTCAATAAATGTAAATCCAGTAATTGTTTACAATAAAACATTGTTAATATGATATTTACAGACTATCATAATTTTGCATTTGCGAAGATTTTAGTCGTGCGAAGTTTAGTGAAACGGCCCCTAGATATCGCTGATTTGGCCCTCTGGTGCATGTTTGGCTTTCTTGTACGTAATACGTTATAGGAGCAGTAAAGTTAGTGCTAATCCTATTATTTTCAGGGGCAGGGCAGGTACGAATCTGGAGGGGGGTTCTGGGGTTTCAACACCCACCCCCCTCCCCCCCCCCCCCCCCGTTCAGCCACGGAGAAAACATAGATCACAGTTTACCACCAGTTGGAGTTTGAATTTAAATGCCGTAAAACACAGGAAAGTGCATTTTGAAGAGCTCGAAAATAGGTCAACTCCCTAGTTGCGAACGGTAACTCTTGCAATTACTCCCGTACCGTCCGTAGCTAGCTACGGACGGTACGGGAGTAGATTGCAAGAGTTACCTTCGCAATTATACAACCCCACCCCCGTTCCCCAAATGCTGGATCCGCCCCTGAGGGTGTGTGGCTAATGCTGGATCAGCCCCTGAGGGGGTGTGGCTAAGTGACTATATTGTGGTTGTGGTCAGGATAGAACCGTTACACATAACAGCAATACCAAATTAACCGATTGAGCATATTTAAAACACAATTATTGTCTCACCCGCGATAGTGGAAAGTGAGAAATAGTGGTCACATTTCCGGCGTTTTCGTCGTCGTTGTCGTCGTCGCGTCGTCCTCGTCGTCGTCGTCGTCCACAATTTGTGACGTAAATTCTGTACGTACTAAATCCAAATATCACATATTTCTTGATCCGTTAGTCGGATCATTTACCAAACTTCATCAATAGCTTCCACGCATTGATAGTTATCCATCCAGTGTCATTATGATGATATTGACCTTCAAATTGGTGACCTTTGTGTCAATAAAGTTGGACGTACGTCCATATTTCGCACATCTCCCGATACATTTGTATGCGTCAAACTTCATCAATACTTTCTGTCTCACCCACGATAGAGGAAAGTGAGACATATCGGTCAATGTCTTCCTGAAGTTGATAGCTATCAATCCATTGTCATTCGGGTGACCTTGACCTTCACGTTGGTGACATTAACCTTTGCGTGAAAAATTTGAACATACGTCCAAATTTCGCACATCTCATGATAGGTTTATTGGATAATTTTCTTACAATGATACCTACAGTAGCGCTTTTCTGCTCCTTACCTATTTGTATATACTAATATCGTATACATATCGTAATCGTATAGTATTGGTATATTTAATGAGCATATCGTATGCTCATATAATATTGGTATGTTTGTACCGTATCATCGTATAGTACAAACGTACTATACGAATATTATACAAACATACGATATCCGTTCGTATATACGATATATCCGTACGGATATGGTATGAATATACCATAATCTGGTATGTTTGTAAGATACAAACGTACCAGAGTTATACACATGTATAAAACTCGTATAAACGTACGATTTGAATGGTATATCTATACGATATTGGTTGGTATGTACGGTACAAACATACCGTACGTTTATACTATATATGCATATCGTATAGAAAACATATCGTATTGGTATAGTATACGTATAGTATTGGTAGAGTACGTATAGTTGTTCTGCAGAAAAGCGCTACTGTAGCCATCCTGCGTCATTTTAGTGACTTTGGACTACGTTTCTCAAAATATAGGTCACGTCCATCAAAACTTGAACGTACGTCGACATTTCGCATATCTCCTCAAACGTTAGTTGGATGTTCGCTAAAGTTCATTAATAGCTTCTTCACGTTGATAACTCACCACCCATTCAAGGTGCATGATCAAGTGGTCATAACAACAACAACAGTTGCTGAAAGTGTTGAAATCTTGAAAGTGGTATTTGATATTTTCCTTAATATAAAACGGATGTTTATGAAATATGGCGCAGCAAACGCGTCTTCATGAGCTGCATTTGGCGGTCTGTGTAATTTCGCCCAAACTTCTGTCGTTTTTGAGAAGAATCGATTTCCGTGTCTCCGACACAGAAATCGATTCTTCGCAAAAACGACATAAGTCTGTGCCGAACTCCCTGGACCACCAAATGCAGCTCATGAAGACAAGTTTGATGCGCCATATTTCATCAAAATACGTTACGTAATAGGGACACTATAAAAGAATACGTACTTTGAATGAGATGGATTCTGGAAAGTTCAGTACGTGTTGTTGTTGTTAGTACCACGTGATCATACATCTTGTCATTGGTAGTGGGTGAGACACTCCCCGGTGATTGCCTTGTTGGCTTCAGTGTTACACGTACACAAACTATGAACAAAGTAATTCTCTGGATGTGTAAATTGAACCTGTGACCCCGACTTTAATAGCATGGATCAACATTAGTTACAGACATTAACTCTGCATAACTCCCATACCGTCTGTAGCTACGGACGGTATGGGAGTCTTGCAGAGTTACTGCCCGCAGCTACGTCAACACGTACACGAGTTTACTTTCATGGCGCACCACGTACACGAGCTATAATTATATAATTATGTAGTTGTTTATCCTGTCACAGTTTGCTAGTTTTCCTTTCCTACAGTGATAGATCACATCGCTCTCTATATAAATACAAGTGTATAATACTTGAATAAATCAGACACGAGCGTCTGAAACATACACACATATATTAAAGGTACATGCCCAATCAGTAGGCGCAAAATGTTCTTTATAAGAATTAAATAAGTGTATAATTGCGTCACTATTCCACCAGTTGATTGGCATTATTATACATATGACATCAGAAGTAAATTTCCACACTGATATCAGGGGCGATAATCGTGTTTCCCTAAAATTTTAACGAGCATTACTATTTATCATCTGTATTTATTTTTTGACTTGCAATGATCATACTTTATAATCTGTCGAAAGTATATTTCCAGGTGACGCATTTAATTAGTATAATAATTAAAAAAATATCATGCCTCTCATTTTCAATATGAAAATAGCCTGATACCACCGCGAGTCACTATCAGTAATATAAATATTACTAAATGTATTATATATGTATAGCGGGCACTTGTAATTTTTAAAACTGGCGGAATAGTGACACAGTTATACACTTATTTAATTGCATGTGCCTAGTGAGTGGGCATATGCCTTTAAAAGAATCCGCCCTCCCGCGTCATATGATATTCCAAGCAAACAAGGAGAACCAAAATACCTACTACTTGCACATATATATCGCATATATTTCAAAGTGTTTATCGATGATCAAATATTACCTGAAATGAAGCGTTTATATTACACAAACTATGCAACTCACCAACAAAGTATACGTAATGGGGGCATCGTAGCTAGTTATCTCCCTTTGCAAATATATAAATATCGATCTGGTCCTATATTGTATTTCAGCGTTTATTTCTTGCTGAATAGCAAAAACATTGAGTTTTGCGAACGGAGTAGTTCCAGATCAGACTGCTATACTGTTTGCAGTAAACTTAATAAGTATTAACATATTAAACTGGCAAATAAGACAGCCCCAGATCAGATTGCGAAGATGATCTGTAGCCTATTTCACCAACATTGCAAAGTATACTTTCCTAGCAAAGTATACTTTGAGGGAGACATTTTCAATTTTAAGATAAATGTATTAATTTGTATTATACTGAATGTATTACATTATCACAGCCATTTTGGCTGTGATAATGTAATACATTCAATATAATAATTCTGCATAGTTTTAATCATCAAATATATGCAATCATTAGTTCTATATGAAATAATGCATTTCGGAAAAATCAATGATTACTCCCTCAAAGTATACTTTGCTAGATAAGTATACTTTGCAATGTTGATGAAATCGGCTACTGGATCAACACTAGACGAAATCACTATAATAATTGCTTCTTTTCGTAACAACTAACAATACATTCGCCCGTTGTCCAAGCAAAAAGGCCCCTACACTACATAATTTGGACCAGATTTCTATAAATAAAAAATAAATTCAACGGGAGATAACTAGCTACGATCCCTCATTATAGCGGCTTGGTCAGGATTAAAGCGCACATGCCAGGTTAGTATTAAACCAAGGTGCATGCTCACGTGGTTACAACTACAACAACAATGGCTGAAAGTATTGAAAACGCGACCACTCCAAAGTAGTAAGTTATTATTTTATATTTTTCCTAATAGGCAACGGATTTTGATGACATATGGCACAGCAAACGCGTCTTCTTGAGCTGCATTTGGTGGTCCCGGGAGTCAGAAGACATATAAATCGATTCTTCGCAAAAACGACTGAAGTTTGGGCCAAAGTACCGAGACCACCAATCGGTAATTACGGCGTATCCCTATGTATACATGTACAGTGGGGTCAGCGTGTAAGTGCACACACGAACGAAAAAACACGACAGGTTGGAACCAACTGTCGTGTTCGTTGTGTGTGCACTTACACGCTGACCCCACTGTATTTCATGTATAAACAAAAATGTAAATATTTGTCTGCATTTTTTTCTCATTTCGCATCAAAAGTGTATGTTGTACAACTACCACTCAGTTGAACCGTATCGGCGAGGAGGTTAAACTGAGTGGTTAACAACATACACTTTGGGTGGGTAGCGAACGAACCTGTCGTGTTCGTTCGTGTGTGCACTTAAACGCTGATCCCACTGTAGTCTCTATTTTGACAACTTAACATTAGCGATCGGAAGTTCCGAAACAGCGGTAAATGTCCGTGTGTTCGCTATCGAGACAGAAACTACTGTCTGTACCGGAACATGTTTTCCTGACGACAAAGTGTTGGCTATTAAACACATTAAATCTAAAAAATAGTTCAATGTAAGTACTTTTTCACCAATAACAAAAACGTCACCCTCCCCAAATTAACATGGGGGAAAAGATGTGGAAGAGATGATGGAGGAGTCAGAAAGAAAAAGGAAATTGACTGCGAAACCTGGCTAGATAACTTGGAAATGATGTACATGCAACTAAGAAAACAAAAGTTAGATTTTGAAAATCGGTCCACAAATGAAAACTTATTTTTAAAAAAAAATCTATTTTTAGCCTCGGGTTAGATTCCCACAGAAAAAGAAATTAGGGATGGTGACTTTATTATTATTGATGAAAATTGTACTTACATGTAAATAGTTTTTGTATTTAATGTGATTAAAGGCCAAAAGTTTTAAGGCATCAAAACAGACTGTGGTCTCTTTTGTGCTCAAAACATTTAGATCCGGCTCTGTCAATGACCCGTCTATTAATCATTACTAATTATAACCAATCCGCACATGTTCTCACACAAGACTGAGATCCCTGTCCTCTTTATGCAACATTGAATGATTTAGCGTGTATAAACAAGTAAACCAAAAACTGTGAAAATGCATTCGGCTGAAATGCTCTCAAAAGATTTGACTAAATTGAATTACCATTCACATCTGTTTTGGAGAACTATTTTGACCAAACCCGTGTATTGTCACCGGTAACTTAGTAAGCGAATCAGTGCAACCATAATGTTACGCCTTTTTGTCTAGACCTTACGGAGCCCCGCTTACGTGAAATATTTTTATGAATTCGTTCCCACGTTCCCATGAAATAACAATTCGTTCCCACGAAATAACAATTTGTTCCCTCAATTTAACAATTCGTTCCCTCGAATTAACAATTAACTATTCGTTCCAACGAATTGTTAATTGTGAATTCGAGGGAACGAATTGTTATTTCGTGGCAACGAATTGTTAAATTGATGGAACGAATTGTGAATCGTGGGAAGGAATTGTTAAATTGAGGGAAATAATTGTTATTTCGTGGGAATGAATTGTTATTTCGTGGGAACGAATTACTAAAAATAAGTATACGTCCCCTGCGGTGCTCCGTAGGACCTGTACATGTACATACACAGAGTTAGTTTAGAGTGCGTGGATTTCACAATTTCAAATTTAGCCAATTTCACCAACATGTTGCATAACAAATATTCATCAGCATGACACAATCTTGAATATAAAATTACTTTCACTGACCTACGTATGTGTTCTGCGACCCGTGTAGATAGTGAACACTCTGATCAGGATCTACCCTGTTTGACATTTCATCAATGAAACAGCCGTCATGCTTCAACACTAACAAGCAGTAAACATAATACACCTCCCAGGGTGTCCGGCTTAGATGAGTTTCACTGTAAAGCCGGCATTTGATCATTCTTAATCACAAGTGAGTGCTATGCGATCACGAACAGACATTATCACTTGTGAAAAATAAGACGGCATGTGTTGTCTTGGTGTCCGGTTTAGAGAGGTTCCACTGTAATAATATAATACAGTTATCAGGCTACAGGGGTGTGCTACTTACAATGGTGACAAATCACATAAGCCCCATTTCTCCATTCACTGTCACATATATATACGTCAAACTGCATGGGCGTATCACAACCCACCACTGGCTGATGCTTGCTCTACGGCAGCCCCACCCGCACCACCGAGGCGGTAGAGTTTTTTTCCCATCTTCTCCAGTCGCTCACGGTACTCCAGATGTAGAGAGATGCCTTCGGGAACGCCCGCAAACCCGAACATGGCCCCGTAACACGCCCCCGCAATAACGCCCGTGCTGTCCGAGTCGCCGCCGTGAAGCATTGCCCGCTTACACAATTCCTCCCAGCCGCCGGTGGATCCCAGTAGAGCGTCGTACGCGATCATTGGGGCATCGTGTCCGCTTGCCCCGCCGTTCCCATTGTAGCTTACCAAGTCGTAGAACTCGTCCCGTTCTGCAACGCCATACGACTTCGGAAACACGGGTTCAGATTGGCCATTAGCGATATTTCTGTCTTTTACATATTGATTCCACGCGTCCTGGAAGTAATGCCAGGTGTCCTCGTTTTCTTTTACGAAATAATCACCGGATTGTTGTATGTACTTTAGAGCCTTTGGAAGCGTGTCTAGCAGACCACGACCCCATTCCCGCAATAGTTTGCCTCGCACAACGTACGCCGTGAACAAAGCCGCCGCCATGGACCCTAAATAACCTGTTGGATGGTGGTGAGTTAGTCGACCGGCTTCAATACTAACGGCTATAAGTTCGGGTTCGTCCTGTGCCCTTGGGTACCGCAGTTCAATACACATCGCCCGCATAGCCGCGCCACAGCCGCCGCCTCCTCTGTTGAACGGAATCCGCCAGCCGCCGGCAACCTCAGGTCGGAGCCGACGGACACTATCCATGCACGTGATGCCGGCCGACCGGCCTGGCATATCGGCCACGAATTCTATATACGTAGTGGCAGAATTCCCAGTCACCGTTGCGGAATCCCATTGCGTCTCCAACCCCGCTCAAAACCATAGCAGCCACATACCTACAAAACGCCAAAATCTACATAAACTCAAATAACTATTGCTAGCTCTAAATTAGAGCTATCATTAACTATTTAGAGCCAGCATTAAATATTTAGAGCTAATATTTAGAAATAGCATTCAGTATTTAGAATTAGCACTAATTATTTGAGTTTTTGTAGATTTGGCGTTCCTGGAACTCCGAATCTACTTAAACTCATATAAGTATCGGTAAATAATAAAGCTAGCATTGAATATTCAGAGCTACCTACAAATGATTTAGAGAGCTCTCCAAATGATTTGGAGCTAGCTCTAAATATGTAATGCTAGCTAACATTATTTATTTGAGTTTATGTATATTTGGCGTTCCATATTTACCGCTGTTCCATCGTAACCTCGTCCTGTGCCATTTTCTCGTGAGTCGGCGTAGGAATTTCAACATCTATTTCACAATACAAGTTTGCCGACGGAAGCACTATATATAACCACTGTTCGTACGCGGTGATACATTTACATGTACATGTGAACTGTTAGTTCGTGTATTTCTGATATATAGCGTACGAGTCATACACGTTTTCACATCGACAAATAATTAAGGTGGCTCGTTAGGGACATCACAATAGGCATAGTACGCCACGCGAACCTGCGTTTCAGCCCCGTTGAAAAAAGAAAAATCTTAAATATTACAGCAACTATTGGATTTTAATGTGACAAAACTGTCATCAAATCATCAGGATGGAATATCATCAGTTAGATTTATGGTTCACAATGTATTGCACAAACCAATAAAACACAACTATACACATGTACAGTCGAACCTCCCCGAACGGTGACCTCTCTACAACAACACCCTCTCTGTAACAGCCGCTATTTTATATCCCAAATGGATGATTTTCTCTATATCTAATCCATAGACTGCTGAACACGAAAATAGTCGTGTGTTGTTGCTTTTGCCTTCTTTCTCAATACAAAAACATGTTTTGACAGCATTTTAGAATCATTTCCGTTCCGTTGGAAATGATTCTAAAATGCTGTCAAAGCATGTATTTGATGAGAATTATCGAAGAAAATACAATGTAAATAAACAGCAGACGACAACATTTAATTCAGCATTAACGTCCTTATAACAGCCACCTCTCTACAACAGCCAATTTTGCGTCTTCCCATGAGTGGCTGTTGTAGAGAGGTTGCACTGTATATCAATCTCCCACACAAAGTACATGGACGGTTTCCCCTACATACATGACATATGCACACAATATTACAGCCCAGATGTGTTTCCTGTACCAATATTATTACACAATGTCGATGTATCCTTCACAGGTTAATGAGCACGAAATCACAGTCATCTACGCACTAAGCCACTAGCACAAATATTTTCCCGGCACTAAGCCCATTTAGTAATAGTCCATACATTGACTGGACTAAATATACACACAGTTTACTGTCACTAAGACGTTAAACACTAAGCAATGCAATGCACACAGCTGATATGCTCCAAGCATGCCGTACACTAAGTAGTTAATGGATACGATCACAGTATTGGTATGGTCATAAATCGGCACTGTATCTGGTTGCCAAGCAACAGTAAATAATCCCTCAATTCACAACTCGGCACTGCACTAAACCAAGGTCATCATCAGCCCCCATGTCTCGCATACGCACGTCACCCCAAGTACGCACTCTCTTGCCAACGACCGCCTGAAATAACATTAGCACCAGCATTGAGTTAAGTGCTATAACTTTCCCCAATTGACTGGACTAATACCAAACTTCACACAATATCACTCCAATCGATTATTATCCCCACATAAAATGCTTACTTACATATAAGATACTTCTGAGCAGGCAGCAAGCAATAATTCCAATGTCATAAAGTCCCATATATCACATAATGTGACTTCCCACACCCCGAGATGAAAGTTTTGGAATCGGGACATATCCACGAGTTGAAGATTTCTATTCTTGATGATAAAGGGCGAGAGTTGAAGAACGATTACCCGATTTCGGTCGTCCTAGAAATTTCAAATTAATTTTAAGAAAATTAGAATTAAACGCATGTTCGTAATATATATTATCAACATTATGAGTATATACGGACCAGGTAGTTCTTCCGATTGGGTGACAAATTCAAAGAATTTGGAACCGGCAGAAGGGGGATTCATCCCGACAGAGGGCGACTTTTTAACTACCCAAAAAACAAAGGCCTTGATCAATAGAACTATATCGAGGGCCACGGACGAGATTCTCAAGAGTCTACTGTCACAACTTAGAGAATATGCCCTGGCTGTGAATACACAAAATCGTGAAGAAACGCATACGGAACTAAACGAACTAGGTAAAAAAATAACCAAATTTCGAAAAGAGGCCCGGTTGGGGTTTGATAAAGCCCGAGAAGACCGCAAGGCGGACATTACGGAGGTTTATGATGCGTTGCGCTTAGAAGAATCTCTCAGCAAAGAAGCTACACTTACTGAATTAGACGGGAAAATAATCTATTTTCGAAAAGACGCCACGTCGGGTATTGAGAAAGCCCGAGAAGACCACCATGCGGATATTACGGAGGCTTATAGGGTGTTGCTCTTAGAGGACTCTATCAACAGAGAAGCGACACTTACCGAACTAGATGGGAAAATAACCGAATTTCGAAAAGAGACCCGGTCGGGTATTGATAAAGTCCGAGAAGACCACCAGTCGAACCTTGCGGAGGCCATTGCGGAGGCTTATGATGCGTTGCGCTTAGAGAACTCTCACACCAAAGAAGCGACACTTTCTGAACTAGACGGGAAAATAGCCGAATTTCTGAAAGAGACCAGGTCGGGGGTTGAGGGGGTCAGAGAAGACCACCATGCGGATATTATGTTGCTCTCAGAGGACTCTCCCAACACGGAGAAGCGGCGGTTGCCGAACTAGACGAAAAGATAAACGTAATTTCCGAGGAACTGAAACATGATCGTATAGCCGCGACCAAAGCTCTTGAGGAGCCTCTTATAAGATTCGTACTGAGGCATATAACGCAAACAGGGCGCTTGCCGGAATAGTGCAAACAATGAAAACGCCAAAACGTAAAAACTATAACAGTTTGGGCTGAGAAGCGGTGCCCATTGGTTGAGGGGCACTATGAATATTCGTTCGGTGCCAAAGCGAGTAATAAATATGGGGGATACACTATGACAGCTGCAGGTGAAGTTATCCAAATGGCGGTCTGCTCGGTTAATGGTAGTGGTAAACCTGTGGGCACGGTCGCGATAAATATTGTAGTAGATGGGGAAGAACGGGGGGTTGGAGTCACAAAAATCTCTGGAGATAGTTCGACGATTGTTTCGTTCGCCGGTGATGATCGAATTAGACTTTCCCAAAGTAGTGTTATTAACTTTGTTACGAAGAAAATCGGTGACCCAGAGAGTTCTTCCACTATTGTCTCATTGTTAATTGAACTTATTGTGTAAATACTAATAATATTGAACTAAATTTGTAAAATTTAAAAATATGAACGAATCACTGTATCCAACTCTCAATACCACTCCACCAACACTGTGTACAATTAACGAAAGAAGTTCAGATTTTAGGTTGAATAATATCGTCGCTATGCAGGATATTTTAGTTAGAGAATGTGCAAATAGAAAAGACACGCTAAAAAATATAAGCGCGCGGTGAACATAGCTGAAGCATCTAGTACGGTTCTGGCAAGTGTTTCTGTGTTGTGTGGGGCGGGAACAGCTGCAACTATATCCACCATTATAACGGTTCCTGTAGCGGGATTTTATGTGCTGTGTCGGCCGTTTCTGGGTTGCTGTGTATGGTAATTAGGGCGGCGGGTGGAAAACTCGAGAAAAAAAGTAGAAAACATGATAAAGAATATCCGTTCTCGCTAGGTCTAAGAAAAATAGCATCGACGTTATGGTGTCCAAAGCGTTGGCCGATAAGAAAATATCAAATTTAGAGTTTGAATCCGTGGTGGAAGAAATGGGGAGATATGAAGAATTAAAAAATGATATAAGAATCAAGGCGCGCGCCACCATGCCCAAAATTGAGTGTGCTCATTGGGATAAATTTAGGGTAAAACTTGGAAATAAAGTCGGAGGAAATGTTACACCACCATTGTGATATTTTATAAAATAATTTTTTAAAAAATAATTAATTAATTATATTGGTGCAGTAAACAATTTATTAATAATAAATAAACAATTTAAAATAAAAAAGTTTAGGTCCCACCGAGGCTCGAACCCGCGCCACCAAAACCCTTCTGGGTCCACCTCGCTAAGCCCTTCGCTTAAATCTCTCTTTTATCTTTTTTTCGGCTCAGCGAGGTGTGTTACACTCACATCTCCTCCACCCCCATCATTGGACCGATACCGCGGACCTCTCCCCTTCATTACCTCCATCCGCTATAATGTGTAAAGCGGCCAGAGTGGAATACATGTGGCGAAACCTATCTCACTGTTGAGATATTAGTGCCGGCGTCCCGACAATGAACTGTGTTTATTTCTCGATATAAACCTAACTTTGTTGGTGAAAATATTATAATAATTTTATAATTAATATAATAGGGGGTGTTCCGCTTTAAATTATAAATATATTTTATAAAAAAATTAATTAATTAAATAACGAACCATCCCGGAAATTCGTGAACTATATAACCCTCACTAAGTGTTTATAAACTGTGTACACACCACCTGTGTAAATTGATAGCCCGTTTACATACCATCGATAAGGCTATAAATAACCGTGTGTGTATTATATATTACAGTGTCTTTATTTTCTATCCCGGAAGACGTAATCGTGTAAATCTCTCTATAAAATGGACAATTAATATACGTGTAAGGTGGGACACCTAATTTACATGTTCATAACACGTGTAATTGGAACATTGTCGTCTGCTTGGTGTGATTATAACATAAATTAGTTCTGTTCAATAATAATTTTTTCAATTTCTTTATAAGCGATATCGTAGAAATGTATATTCGTAAACGAATCGTTGGGTTTTAACAATTTTATATAATACACCTTAGTTTCATATCCGATACGCATTATCCGTCTTAATGTTTGTATTTGCCTCTTGTATAGTTGACATAATTGCCGGTATAATATTGTAAATGCAACGTTTTTATCGGAGCGTAATAAATTACGCTGGTATTTCATGTATTCGATATCGCCTAGTGTTCTTATTTTATAGAATTTATATATAGGATTATAACCCCCATAAGCTTCGTAAACTTCTTCAACACAGTTATTAAAAATTTTCAATTCCCATTGTATTGTATTATCCATTTTCTCTAATAGTTGTTTTTTTCTGTTCAATTTCCAATTTCTTCTAATAATTTTCCAATTTCTTCGTTAAAAGCGATATCATAGAAACGCATATCCGTAAACGAATCTTTGATTTTAAACTGTTTTATAAAATTAGTTTGATAATGTTTCGGTAGTGTTTCTCCGACCCTATTTAGTCGCTTCATTACATACATTTGATACTTATACCGGCGACATAATTGCCGGTTTAATATTGTAAATGCAACGTTTTTATCGCAGCGTAATGAATTACGCTGATATTTCATGTATTCGATACAACATAGTATTGTCATTTTACCGTGTTTTAATACTGTAGAAACAGCGTAAAATTCTCCATAAAAGTCATTACAAAATTCCAATTCGTTGCGTATTTTATTATCCATTTTGTTATAATATTTTATTATAACCTATTCAATTTATCTGTTCAATTGGACGTGAAAAATACATGATGTATTTATGACACAAATATGACAACGAGACAAAATAAATCCTTTTTATTAGTATAGTTTTATCTGTTCAATTGGACGTGAAAAATACATGATGTATTTATGACACACATTTTGGATTTTTCGGGGTGGTGGGGAACAATTTCCTCGTTAACCAATTTGTGCTTTTTCGGGGGTGGTGGGGGTAGTGTAGAGGGGTGGAAACGATACCACCGCAGGTGGTATCATTTTGACTCCCTTTATACTACTGTTTTTGTTTATTTTCATTCTGAGACACTGTGAAGCAAAAAAAAATAAAATTGGTACCATTTTGTTTCAATCAATATCTTTGTCCGCCATCTTGAATTTAAAATGGTCACTATTATTGTCAATAATGATGCATAGGTGTGGGTTTTTGCTACATACTTTTGTTATGATTGTTTTTATATTTTGTAAATTATACGTTTTTGGATTGTGTATGGAAGCAGTTATCAGAAAATAAATTTCACTATGTCGTTCAATCCATAGAGGCCTATTGGATTTCAAAATGGCCACCCTATCAAAAATATATTTTAGAATATCACTGTTCACTGTTGTGATATAGAACTCATTTTTCAACACCATTCTACTTGATATTATTTGTAAATAGTGTGCTATAAAAGCCAGTAATGAGTATACTCAATATATCATATAGTATGTCAAAATGGCCGCCAAGATAATTCAATTTTGGTAAGTTTGTTTTTCTTAACTACAGGAGTGTTCATATTTGTATATGACTACCAGCACAAACACTACATTTGTATGTATGTTATTATTATTATATATGAAATATATTACTACGTAACAAACATATGTAATATATGTTTTAAAAATTCAAGATGGCCGCTATATGTGTCATCAATCAATACTATATATATATGTGCTATAACATAGATTGGCACAACTAATTATAGATACCATAAATATGATATGGATGCCAATATTTACTACATATACATCTGCTGTCAAATGATTGTGGTACTTATCATTACATATGTCGTCTCGTTGATTGTATGCTTGAACATTAACGATATACCTTTAATAATACGATAAGAACATTATTCAGCGATTCAAATCAATAGACAAGTAAGTAATCCAATATGGCCGCCAAAATGTCGCCATTTTATAATTTCCTCGTGTTATTTATTGCAGCCACAATCTCATATAATACAAATGGCAGAAAGAAAACATACATAATGTACATAATGTGGCCGTGTATGGCACATACTCAAACCTTTCACAACTACTGTGCTTGTTGCATAATAAGCTCTTCATTTTTATTATTTAATGGTGTTTGCGGCCTGTCAACAGCTAAGGTCAGTTTATGCTGGGTTAGCGGGTCGTATCCCATATTCCACATATTCTGATGGATGGGGGTCCCGGAATCAGAACTGAATAGTTACATGAAAATAGATATGCAGCTCTGAAATTATATTAATCTGATCTAGTACCTGGTCCTTACCATACCAATCACTGAGGCCCACACCCATAAACGTAATATAATTAGTACTAATCCTACTACATTTATAATGAAATTAAACCTCAAGTAACAAGGAAGTCAAAAACGTATCTGATCGCCACTGAAACCAGGGATAGTGTGATTCGGGATGAAATTCGTTAAGTTAACCTTCACATGGTCCCAACCTACCGTCCTTAGAAGACGATTCAGACTTTTCATGAAATCATATACATTACGCAAACACGTCTTATTTGGAATTAATAAATCACTGAACTACTTTCGGCAAGGGAGATAATCAATATCACGCGAACTATTTTCATACGAGCCAAGCGGATTGTTCTGTTTATGATTAGAATATATAGTTTTAAGCTATCTCCTGTGATATATAATGATACATTACTTTGTTATGTTATGGGTACTAATACATGTTGTTTGAATAGCGTATCTCTGTAACGGTATTGTTGTAGATGGAGTTGCAAATAATTTAATAATTATTACGTTCAAATGGTGGCGTAATACTGATAGCACTTCTGTATAACTGTGATTGTCATAAATGGCGCAACAGTCGTGAGGTTAAGGTCGCCGGCTTCAATGATTTAATTACCGATTCCCGAAAGGGTCGGGGGTTCAAACCTCGACGTGGTATAAAAAAAAATTCTCCATATATATTATTTTTGTGATTTTAATATTTTTTAATATTTTCACAATTTTATGATTTTAATAAAAATACCTATAAATTGATAGAAACTTACCAACAATTAAAGTGTCTGTCTTTAAGTAATATACACAGACAGTTTGTTACTGATGTTTTAAGTTTAAGTAATATATACACAGACAGTTTGTTACTGTTTTTTTTAAGTTTGAGGTACTGTCTATACTGTCTATACCATATAATGTTTTACTGTCCCAAAATCTTTTTTTTTTGGCTGTCACAATTAATTAATTTTCGGACAGCAAACATTTTTTTATGAATTTAAAATAATTATTGTCCTCCATCTGCTCACAACACTGTTCGAACTGCGCCTGTGGGCTACCACGACCAGAATTCACTGGCCGCAAACACAGTAGCCATCGGCGTCTATTTATTAAATTATTATTTTGTATTTTATTTGAATTCCGCGTGAACGCTGCATTTTGTTTCAACACCATTTACAGAAAATATTGGTGATTTTCTAAACGAATATCGGAGAAATGCGGCTATATATTTTGTCAATTTTCAACACCATTTACGGAAAAAAATTACTAATTTTTTAAAACAATATCGGCACAACTAAATACGGTGATAGAATTTTTGTCAACTTTTCAACACCATTTACGGAAAATATTACTGATTTTCTAAAAACAATATCGGCGAAGGTGTACTGAACTAATCTTTATTTTAAATAACCAGCCGTCTAATAGATCTGTGTATAATCGAGAGTATATCGTTAATTGTCATGTTGTCTCCGACAGTGAGGTGTTGCGGCACACATCAAAACGACACGTCAATTTCAAAACATTGCCTAAGGGTCACAGCTGTGTGGTGTCATCAGATCAACACCTCGTCACACACAACTACGCATTATCGATTTTTTCCCCACACAAAGCGACGTGTATTTACAACTAGATCTGTGTAATGTGTCGGGTGTAGCCAAAGACCATACATAAATTCGTAATTAGTCACAGATGTAGCCTTAAAATATAACGATTTCCTTAAATTACGTCCGCATGTTGACAGATATTTCAGAGCAGACGTCATCGTAATTTGCCGTTATTTATTTCCAAAATTAACCATATATTCTGTAAATGGCGTTGAAAGTTGACAATAAATTAAGACCAGATCAGTACGTTAAATCGCTATCGACGACAACTGACGATCCGATGAGAGAGTAATACCGTTTAAGCGTATCCAATGTTTAAATATACATCGTTATTTTTTTATGACTTTCGTAGTTTTTACCGAGAAATTCAAACCGTTTCCAATTATTGGGGAACATAATATCATGATTAGCACATCGTTTCACTAAGCGGGGGCTACTCAGGAAATGGGATCACACGTCTATTGTTTACACTGGATTAATGGCGGCCTCCATGAGGTCTCAGGTAAATCTTATTTTTCAATAATACGACTGTGGTTTCTTCCTTTTAGTGATAACCATGTTCCAGCCGTTAACACTTATTTAGCAACATTACTTAATATGTAGTTAGTCTGAACATTCTGCAGAGAAATCTGAATTGGACGGAATCGAGCGTTGTTTAAACTTAGTCCGGTTCATATGCACAGGTCAAAAATATGAACTGAAAATGGCGCTTTGTGTGACAGAAATCCGTACGCGGACGAATAAAAAAAATATTTTGTTATAAATATCACATACAGCGAAACAGCGTAGCATCTACTGTTTTAATAATATGCATACATATTGTAATTAATGTTTAATAGTGATATACTTATGAATAATATACGATACTATGGTTTATACTCCAGCACTATGTTTTTAGGCTGTGTGATTTGCCTCAATATAAACTGAATTAATTAATACTTATATTCATGCCTTCATGACAACATCATTACATTTAAAATATACAAATATTACTTAAAGGGGTACCGATATGATACATTTTAATAATATAAATATTGAAAATACACATTACAATCGCTTACAACATATGTTATTGATTGAAAATAGTCACTGCATCGTGACCTATTTGACCGCATTACCTATTGCGTGGCAACCTCACCAAACCCGCTGTTTACATAGGTAACCGCGGGTTTGGTGAGGTAGGCTCGCTAATACAATGTTTGCGTAATGATTAAAATAGTTTAAATTGGCGATTTCCTGTATTCGACCAATTACCCAATGTGTTGCAATTATGTCACATTGTAGCTTCCATCAGGTGCAGGTGTTAACTTTGGTATGTATAATATTCTCACGTGGGCGTTGTTTGACTACAGGTGTGTTTCGACTGCAAGGTGTTTCATGTAAATGACATTTCAACATATGGTAGTTGTACTAACAATGCACCTGAATGATTGACAGTTTGATGGCAGGAGGTGACGATAGGTTATAACGGCCAATGATAATCATTATTTTCAGCTGTTTATCTTGCGATGCATTAGACCCTGGCAAATTGGTCACATTACCAAATGTCAAGGATTTCACCATTATACTTCAATCCCATTGGATGTTATTATTGTTATTCCCTAGTTCCTTAAATAATATTGGTTGCTGATGACCTATTCAGAAGGCGCGGATCATCAGTAGGAAGAGCTTGACTAATTGTTATATACTGGTTCATTGGGACAGCCGGGCAAAACGCGAAGTAGGGAATCAAAGTAAATGTCAACTTTATTTAGAAACTGTAGATAGCTCAATAAACTTGTAAATTAATTGAATTAATAAGTAAGAATTTTAGATGGAATTGAGTTGTGTTATTTAAATCCCACCGACTCTGCAATTAGTATTGTACATGTAGTTTCATGACACAGTGTGTGCATATAACATTGATAAAGTTACTTGTATTGATAGTGTGATGAAGTTACTAAATATGTTTTGATTCTGTTTAATGCAGATTATTGGTCATTGCCACACGTGTGATAAGCTCAACCGTTGTAGGAATGTCGGTCCTCAGGTGTTCAACATGCCAATAAATAAGTGCTATGCTCCTTTTAAAATTCGGAAGATGGGTATTTGTATAATATATATGTATATATTGGCTGAAAGCGGGGGAATGAAATTACTACTTTTGACATGTTTATATTTATGCCAACCAAACGGATAACATGACCCAGGTGAAGGTATTACAAGTTAATCTACGGACAGAAACAGCTCCGTCATTGACCCCTCCTTGGAATTTTTGCAGTGGAATATTTCAAGATGATAACACAATAACAATGGCCATCTAACAATTAAATAATACAATAATTGTTACTCACTTGATGCCATATGAGTTCAAAGATATAGAAGTTGCAAACTGGTGTCATGTGACACGATCACATAACGGAACCGTCAAGACATCACATTTAATGCAGTGACACAAAGCTGTTGACAGGCCCTTAGACACCATTAAATAAATAAATAAATTAACTGTTAGTTTACCTATGGGCAAGTAAGTAAGTAAGTAGTAAGTAATGAAAATGGTCGCGACATCCATGATTCATTGACTTTGTGAACGTGAATTGATATTAAAATGCACACCAGCCTAACAATAAATCTGAATCAAGACAAAATGTTATCCTTTTATAAATCATGCCCTATCCAATTTAAATTCCATCATGCAGTTGTTTACCATAGCGATTTCGTTTGTAAGGATAGAAGTTAAAACCAAAATAAAAAGAAAGTTTTAGGTCTAGCCGAGAATCGAACTCGCACCGACAAAACCCTTCTGGGCCCACCTCGCTAAGCCTTCGCTTTAAATCTTCTGTTCTCTTTTTCAGGCTTAGCGAGATGTTACGCTCACATCTATTACACCCCATCATTGGACTGTCCATCGCGGACCCCTCCTCCTCATTACCTTCATCCACTATAATGTGTAGAGCAGCCAGAGAGAAATACATGTGGCGAAACAGGTCTCAACGCTGAGACTACTGCTGGCGTCCCAGCGCTTTCAATGTGTTTATTTTTCGCATATAAACCTAACTTTGTTGGGCAATCTCGCTAAGTGTGTGTTTATAAATAACCCGTGTACACAGTCTGCGTAAATCGATAACCCGTTTACATACCGTCGATAAGGAGAAATAAACTCGGCGGCTATACACACCACATGTTCATAACACGTGTAATTGGAACATTGAGAAAGAACATACACATCAGACACCGAATATGTATGTACAGTGGAACCTCTCTAAATTGGACACCGAATATGCATGTAAGGTGGAACATTTCTAAACTTGACACCGAATATGCTTCTTCAGTGGAACCTATCTAACTGGGACACTTAATATACATGTAAGGTGGAACATCTCTAAACTGGACACCTAATTTGCATGTACAGCGGAACCTCTCTAAATTGGACACCTAATTTGCATGTTCATAACCCGTGTAATTGTAACATTCTCGTCTGCTTGGTGTTTGTGATGCGTGTGAGGAAACAAACTACACATCAGATCGGTTCTATCTTTATAACTGACTTTCTGATTTGAATTATTACTAAACGATAATACTTGCGAGCACGTAATTCCTTGTTAACCATTCGATGAGTAGCCTGAGTGCCACCGCATGGTGGACATAGCAGTGACTCGGCTTTGGTCCCTACCCCGCAATGCCGACATGGACGAGGTGAAACGGAACCTCTTCCCATCCATGCCCGGTAGTGTTTGCAATACTCGTAAATACCGGTACGATGACACCTCTCGTGACTACCTGTCTGCAACCACGCACAATTAACTACAACCATTGTGTGAATACATATACAGAGTATAACCAATGGATTTCACCTTATCGAGTATTGCGCAACACTAGGTAGTGTTTATATTTCATAACAGCCTTCGTGGTCGTGTGGGCTAAGGCGCCACTCTATGGAGACGTGGGTTGTGAGATTGCGCCGCGGATGGACCTAAAACTTTTTTTTTATTATTTTTTGGCTAAGCGCGTTATTAATGTTCAATATGTATTCATAATTATTCAATCACCAATATTATTGGATTAATTGAATTATGTAAATTGTTTACTGCACAATTTCATAAAATTACTGATTGTTTATTGCTTATTACTGATTGATTACTGACTATTTACTGCGTATTACTGATTATTTACTGCGTATTACTGATTATTCAATAAAATTCAGCAACATTTCATCAAATACTTATACATTTTATAATTAATTTTAAGAAAATTATAAAATATCACAATTCCCTCCAAGTTTCCAACCCCAATCCATCAACACTGTTGAAATTGGATGGTATTGGTGTTGGAGGTGGTGTTGTCAATTCCCCCCCCCCCCCCCACTTTATCTCCCAGTTTTAACCTAAATTTATCCCGATCAGTATTCTTAATCTTGGGAAGGTTGGCGCGCACCTTAATTCTAATAGTATTTTTTAAATCCTCAAATCGAGACATCTTCTCCACCACCGACTCAAATTCAGCGTCTGATATAGTGTTAACGGCCAACGCTTTGGACACGATAACGTCGATGCTATTTTTCTTAGACCTTGCGAGAACCGATATTCTGTCGTGCTTTATACTTTTATTTTAGAATTTTCTCCCTACTACTCTAAACGCCATATACAGCAGTCCTGCCCCAACGGCTACACCACTGAAACCCGCGGCAATAGGAATTACCACGACTGTAGATAACAATGCAGCGGTTCCGGCCCAACCCAGTATAGAAACAGACGATAACAAGGTGCTCACCCCCTCCGCTATATTTGCAGCTCGTCTATATTTTTTAGCATTTACCCTCCGAGTTTCCCCGTCTTGTTTAGAATCTGCTGTATCTCGACGATATTTTCAAACCTGAAGTTTGACGAGGTCATGTCATGGTCCATGTATTGGATTATGTATATTTTCATGTTGAGTTGATTTGGTATATGTATATTTAGTTTATACTATCATTTGCATAAGCTGGATTTATTTACCTCAATACACCATCTATATGGTTATTTGTGTTTTTCCAACTTTTTATTGCCTTATTGAATTCTTAGGAAATTAACCTCCAATTGTGATTGGGGCTGCAGCGACAATCGCAATTGTACTTCCAACAAAGGTTTATTATCAACGACGCAGTTACCTGATGATCTGGCGAGGGCATGTTGCAGATTGTCCGATCAATTAGAATACCTCGCATACGATGAACATGCGCAAACTTGATACCAAACTATCGGTTCGCCTAGCGCGCAAGCTAGCAAACACATACTACAGCCCCCACGGCTACTGGAAGGGACTCGCGGCCATCAAGAACCTCACGGCGGCGACCAAGGTTTCCGAAAACACCACCAAGGAATGGCTCAAGAAGCAGGACCTCTGGCAGATCTATTTACCCGCGCCTCACAATATTCCGCGCCCGAAATTCGACGTGCCGGTGCCGAACCAAGTTCACCAAGCAGACCTCCTGTTTCTCCTTCACGATCGCGTCGGTCGCAAAACGTACAAGTAAGCACTGACAGTCGTTGACGTAGCGAGCCGCTATCTACGAAAGAGTATAAGGAGGTGGCCGAGGCTCTTTCCCGAATATATAAGAGGAGTCCTCTCAATTGGCCGAATACTCTCCAGGTAGATCCCGGCCGCGAGTTCATGGGCGCGGATACTCATCTATTGGCTAAACACGACGTTTCTATCAGACGCGGCCGCGTCAACATCCACCGAGACCAGGGGATCGTGGAGCTATTCAATCGACCGAGTGGGTTACCAGGCTGCCCTCCGTGGTCTCTGCACTAAACGGCGAGGTGACCAGATCGATCGGTAAAAAGCCCGTAGATGCCATGAAGGCAAAAACGGTGTCGCACAAACCATCCGCCGTCTCGCGCGAGCGCTCGAAGGTGGTCGCCGCCGTGATCGATCTATTACCAAACCCGATGAGCCCGTGCTCTACTATTTGGATGATGGTCCATCTCGCGGGTTTGTTCTGACACCCACCCAGCTACCCCCGGATCGTCAGTGTCTTTAGTATTCATAGAGAGGTTCTGTATGTATTCCGTCTGGTAACACGCGTCTTTTATCGTAGTACGCCGAGAGTCCTAATTTGTGTTGACATTACGTTTGCATAACGCCGTCTCTCATTTTGAATCTTCTATTGTGTGCTACATCTATAATGTGTTTTCCATCTGCTGTAGTTTCACTTAGTACTCGTTTATATATATCCCAATTTAAATTGTTAGTTCTCTTGGACATTCCTTTCGCAGAGTTTTTTTTATGGAATTAAATTTTTCTACAAAATAACACTTACTAGATAACGCTTTCGCCCTATCTCCGCTAAATTACATTTTGAAAAGTCATGGCTCTCTTTCACTCCATTTATCCCAAGCCAACCATTTTTTATTTTTTTTTTTCAGAATCGTCTAGTAAGTTAGGTCTAATCAATTCCTCTATTGTTTTTCCACTAACTCCTATATACATACTATCCGTGTCCATCTGTATTAATCCAAAGTCTTCTCTTTTTAAGTATTTGTCTAAAAATTCGTAGTAAAATTCCAATCTTTCTCAACTTAGCTAGTTGATAAACCACTATTCCACAGTGGAAGGGTCTCTTTACTGCACACCGGGGTTTTCGGGAACATATTTCGTACGCATCTCCTATCTCTTCAAAATCGTCAAAGAATGCAGATCTTAATGCTTTGTCAACACAGGTTTCGTCTTGTGTATATGTCGTATTTAAATGTCTCTCTGTTGCCTCTATCATTTTTCCACAACACGAGTTTCCTAATAAGTTCATTATATCCGCTACTGGTTTCTTATTTGGTTCTACATCGCCTGTTCGTCTTGCGGCTGTAACATCTTTTGCGAACCATTCGAATGGTTTTCCACTAATATAATATATAACACGATGAACTCCAGTTATTTCTAGGCCGTGTTTTAAATACCATTTCAATAGTGGTGCGTACAGCAATACTTTAGTGGCGGTCATAGATCCCACCAATTTTTTTCCGTCTCCTCTTGTTCGGCCGGTATCATCCAAATATTTTAACATGTGTGCGGGAATTTCATCAACATTACGAAAACATTGTATTAGCGAGCCTACCTCACCAAACCCGCGGTTACCTATGTAAACAGCGGGTTTGGTGAGGTTGCCGCGCAATAGGTAATGCGGTCAAATAGGTCACGATGCAGTGACTATTTTCAATCAATAACTTATGTTGTAAGCGATTGTAATGTGTATTTTCAATATTTATATTATTAAAATGTATCATATCGGTACCCCTTTAAGTAATATTTGTATATTTTAAATGTAATGATGTTGTCATGAAGGGCATGAATATAAGTATTAATTAATCCAGTTTATATTGAGGCAAATCACACAGCCTAAAAACATAGTGCTGGAGTATAAACCATAGTATCGATATTATGTTCCCCAATAATTGGAAACGGTTTGAATTTCTCGGTAAAAACTACGAAAGTCATAAAAAAATAACGATGTATATTTAACATTCGATACGCTTAAACGGTATTACTCTCTCATCGGATCGTCAGTTGTCGTCGATAGCGATTTAACGTACTGATCTGGTCTTAATTTATTGTCAACTTTCAACGCCATTTACAGAATATATGGTTAATTTTGGAAATAAATGACGGCAAATTACGATGACGTCTGCTCTGAAATATCTGTCAACATGCGGACGTAATTTAAGGAAATCGATTATATTTTAAGGCTACATCTGTGACTAATTACGAATTTATGTATGGTCTTTGGCTACACCCGACACATTACACAGATCTAGTTGTAAATACACGTCGCTTTGTGTGGGGAAAAAATCGATAATGCGTAGTTGTGTGTGACGAGGTGTTGATCTGATGACACCACACAGCTGTGACCCTTAGGCAATGTTTTGAAATTGACGTGTCGTTTTGATGTGTGCCGCAACACCTCACTGTCGGAGACAACATGACAATTAACGATATACTCTCGATTATACACAGATCTATTAGACGGCTGGTTATTTAAACTAAAGATTAGTTCAGTACACCTTCGCCGATATTGTTTTTAGAAAATCAGTAATATTTTCCGTAAATGGTGTTGAAAAGTTGACAAAAATTCTATCACCGTATTTAGTTGTGCCGATATTGTTTAAAAAAATCAATAATTTTTTTTCCGTAAATGGTGTTGAAAATTGACAAAATATATAGCCGCATTTCTCCGATATTCGTTTTAGAAAATCACCAATATTTTCTGTAAATGGTGTTGACACAAAATGCAGCGTTCACGCGGAATTCAAATAAAATACAAAATAATAATTTAATAAATAGACGCCGATGGCTACTGTGTTTGCGGCCAGTGAATTCTGGTCGTGGTAGCCACAGGCGCAGTTCGAACAGTGTTGTGAGCAGATGGAGGACAATAATTATTTCAAATTCATATGACAGCCAAAAAAAAAGATTTTGGGACAGTAAAAACATTATATGGTATAGACAGCATAGACAGTACCTCAGACTTAAAAAAACAGTAACAAACTGTCTGTGTATATTACTTAAACCTAAAACATCAGTAACAAACTGTCTGTGTATATTACATTAAAGACAGACACTTTAATTGTTGGTAAGTTTCTATCAATTTATAGGTATTTTTATTAAAATCATAAAATTGTGAAAATATTAAAAAATATTAAAATCACAAAAATAATATATATGGAGAATTTTTTTTTATACCACGTCGAGGTTTGAACCCCCGACCCTTTCGGGAATCGGTAATTAAATCATAGGAAGCCGGCGACCTTAACCTCACGACTGTTGCGCCATTTATGACAATCACAGTTATACAGAAGTGCTAATCAGTATTACGCCACCATTTGAACGTAATAATTATTAAATTATTTGCAACTCCATCTACAACAATACCGTTACAGAGATACGCTATTGAAACAACATGTATTAGTACCCATAACATAACAAAGTAATGTATCATTATATATCACAGGAGATAGCTTAAAACTATATATACAGAAACAGAACAATCCGCTTGGCTCGTATGAAAATAGTTCGCGTGATATTGATTATCTCCCTTGCCGAAAGTAGTTCAATGATTTATTAATTCCAAATAAGACGTGTTTGCGTAATGACCTCTACAGCACGGTTTATAAAAGTGGAGACATTTCTGAAAACTTATCTTTTAAGTTATTGGGGACCTCTATATCTACCTCCGCAAACCCAAACCAGTCTCCAGATAAAACTCTTTTACACAATTTTTTAGTAAATTTAGGGTTATGTGGGGTATCTATATGGTGTATAGTTTCTCTCCCACACGGCATCTCTTTATTTAACGTAGATAAATATAATGCGTTTTCATCATACCCCAAAACGGCCTGGCATGTTTTACCACCCAATTCGTGAATTGGAGTTCTAATCTTTGAAACACCCGCTTCGGCATATCTTGTAAAGACGATCGATGGGCCTCCGACTAGAGCACCTTTCATCCTTTCGTATGTTTCTTTCTGTGGCGCGTATAGTGCATCCCGCACATGTGCATGTACATCAGCCGCACAGGTGGTGGGTGGTTTAATGGTTCATCTCAATACATATTGTATAGCTACTCCAGGTAGTAAAAACCGCATCTTTGAAAATATCCACACCTCAGTGTTCATAAAATTCACACATTTTCCCCACCGCTTCTAGGAACGGTGCTACAACTAAATCGTTGTAATATTTCAACCAATCTCTGAAAGTTTTCATATTCTTTTCTTCGAAAATTCTACGACATTTACTTAATTCTGTTTCATGTATTAACATTTTCCCAGATAGTTTGGAATACCAATTCTCTATATCTGGTAGTCCTGGGTAATCCAGTTTGTCTGGAGAATCAAACCACTCGTAAGGAAAGAAAGATTTTTGTCCTGTGCAGTCGTATGCTTTTATCCAACTGTCGTAATTTACACCAGGTCCAAGTTAAAGTATTACATCAAGAAATCTAAAGTCTGGAGTAAATAGAAATATTGTTGCGTTTGCACGTTTTCCGACCATTACTTTATTGTTGATGCCAGTTTATATCGTACTTACTGCTGTTAAAACCTATAACCGGTACTTGATATATCCACTGCTCGATCTGGGAAATTTGTTTTTCACGTAAATATTCTGTATTAAACCCATATCTTGACTATACTTCTTCTCTTATAGCTTTTCCCTTGACTTTCAAATCTTCTACGATTTTTTCTATAAGTTTTGCAGGATCTTTATCACAAATATGAGTTACTGTTCCTGAGAAAGTATCTCCTATACTAACACTTACCGGAACGTGCTCAGCTTCGTACTCTAAACTATTACCCTGCGTTTTAAATTCTGGCTGAAGATACACCTCAAAATCATATATTATCTGATATGGATAAAGAGTGATGTCGCAACCGATCTTTATGTCTTTACCCGTTCTTTGGAATTCGCATTCCCACATAACTACTAGGTTGACTTCTTTGCTTCTAATAAATGTATCTCTTCTCATAGTGGATTCACGTTCTTCTTTTCTATGCTTTGCATGAATCTCACACCCGTGCCAGTAACAGCCGTGATATTGATATACGGTATCAGTTTATGTACAGTATCCATCTACTGGAGCTCCTAAAATCCATCTTTCACCCCCGTGTCCGCACTGTTCGTGGTGAATGTGAATTCCCTTCTGCTTTTCCACAGAGTACATCCAATCGATCGCCCCATAACTTTTTGGGTATAACGCTTTCTCGAACGACGAACGCGGGCGCTCTAAATAATTACCATCACATATTACTTTTGTCTCACCTTTCATACATTTTGGTCCGTGTCTCTTCGTATTACTCGCTTTCGTTTATTTCTGTTTGCAATTATCGCAGGCGTAAATTTTAGATAGGTTTTTAAGGTTTTTTTTAACAGAAATGCGTGATTATTAAACAGTCCTATTGTCATTGGTTTATTACCTATTGCCTTATATTGTGCTAGTACCCTTTTCAACCACCATACGCCACATTCGGTGGGTTGATATACTTCTATACCGATTTTAAAAAAACTCTTCAACCTTTTTCAGATCTGAAAAAGGAATTGGTGAAACCACATTACTACCGTTATATTGTTTTACTAAGTTATTTTGCCTTGTCCGTGCATCTGTCAGGTCTTGCACCTGCAATATGCATAGCTAGACACCTGAACAGAAAAAGGTCGTCATTATACTTATCTAAAGAATGCATACCTTTTTTATTCTTCAACCATTCTGGAAGTTCTCCTCCTGCTGCGTCTTTGGATTGTAGTCCCAAATATATTCCCCTATTGCCCTGTATTAGCTTTACAAAAACCTCTACCATCTTACAAACTTCCACTTTGTATTTGGTCTGTCTATTTTATCAGACATTATTCGTGTTTGCTCCTTATCTGACAACCAATGTTTAACGGTTTATGATGATAGTGGTTCGCTACCATCGAGATTTTTGTGAAATATTATAGTTTTAGGTTTTCCATTTTTAGTTTCCTCCATATGTTCTAGCTTGTAAGAATATGAATATCTCAAATACAAATTGGTTCTTAGATACGGAGCGAGTTTATCGGACATGCGTTCAGACTCGTTAATGTCAATGTTTTTACGAAAGGATAATGTAACTACCCGTCTTCCCTTTTCTACCTTTTCCAATGTTTCATCATGAGCCCCCAATATTTCTTCACCTTCTGCCACTATCGCGCGAACGATAGATTTTTTCTTATTCTCCAAATTATTTGGTATTGGGTCACCTGTGCGTCTGGAATTGGTGCTTGAAGGTTTTATTACACTAGCCCTTAACCCCGCAAGACTTAATTTTTTAATTATGTTACCAACTTCCTCTGCTAGTGAGAGGTCTTTAAAGGCTCCTCGTATGTGGGCTCGGCTAAATCGCTTCATAAACGCCTCATTCTTTGTGGCGTTTATCAGCTTTGTCAACCCCCTAACTCTCAACCGTTTACTATAAGTAATCCCTAGAGACTCGGCTTCTTTTCTCAAACTTTCTATTTCTGCTCTAGTTTCTGGCGTTATCATATTTTCTGTATATACTTTTGTTATAACCTATGAAATTTATCTGTTCAATTGGACGTGAAAAACACATGATGTAAATTGTCACGTCCAATTGAATATAAACATATACATATATATAAAAATACATATATATCATGGAGTGTGTGACTTGTTGTAAGACTGTTGTGTGTAAAGACTATCTACGAAGGCATCTATCGAGACGTAGAAAATTTCCTTGTGTCACCCCACAATTTCAATGCCCCAGATGCCCTTGTAAATTCGTTAGTGCCCAAACCCTTTGTAGACATAAGCAACTGCGCTGTCAGGTGGCTAAAGGTGAACGTGGTAGACTAGAGCTGGTAGAATTAGTTGTTGATCTGCGAAATAAATTAGCTATATTGGATGAGAAAAATGGGGTGTTGGAATATAAACTATCACGCGCGGACGCATTGAAATTGCATTAATGATTTCGACTTTTTTTAAAGGTCAATTTCTAATATAATTGGGACTACAAAACCAGTTTTTATCATTCAATACCACCACCCATCAACTTTTGGTTGGTGGTGGGAGCTACAATACAGCTCAATAACGTTACAATCGTTGTTGGTATCATTTTGACTCCCTATATACTACTTCCTCCAGTAGAATAGCAATATCGTCGTACTGAAACCGATTGGCTACGTCACATGGCGTATTACCACAGGCTGGTCCAACCTCACACGTCCCTTCCTTCGCTTTCACGCCGCTGTCACACGTATAAAACTTGAGTAGCGTTTCAATGACCGCTTTATCCCTCCAATACACGGCCTGGTGAATACAGACTACCAAGGTGCATGCTCACGTGGTTACAACAACAACAACAATGGATGAACGTGTCGAAGGCGCGTCAACTACAAAGTAAGTATTATTTGATATTTTCCTTAATATGCAACGGATTTTGATGAAATATGGCGCAGCAAATGCGCCTGCATGAGCTGCAGTTGGTGCTCTCGGGACTTCGGCACATACTTTATTTCGTTTTTGTGAAGAATCGATTCCCGTGTCAGTAAACACGAACATCCACTCTTCGCAAAAACGACAGACGTTTGGGCCAAAGTACCGAGACCACCAAATGCAGCTTAACAAGACGCGTTTGATAGGCCATATTTCATAAAAATCCGTTACATAATAAGGACCAATTATCATCGGGCCCACACTAAACCCAAGGTTACCTACTGAGTGTTTGTTTAAGGAAACAGGTCATAAAAATATACACCTGGCTTCAATGATAATTGCTTCCTAACGAAAGCGAGAAATTACTGGATACTGGACGCTAGTCTAGTGACAGTTTTTGTCGCTGAAGAACGGCCAGGGAAACTCGTCTTGTAGCGGGGCATTTGGGCGCGTTTTATTACGGAAAACTCAACACATAACTTTTCATGAAATGTCCACCCTAAGGCCACACGTTGGTGCTCTACCTGTTGACATGCACAGCTAAGGAGAATAAATGTTAGAAAATCGTATTGTGGGGCAATTTGTGCCCGATTTTCAATGGGAACAACCATTCGGGTCGATAAATGGAACAGCCAGACACTTCACCATTTTATTTTCCGCAGTAAAAAATAGTTCCACATTTGATAAAAAGACTTCTCAGCTACAGACTCTGTAATTGTACAAACTAATACAAATAATACACAGGATTGATAAATAAAACCAATATTAATTCATTTAGATCAAGCTTTATCTACTTTTCTCAAAACGCGCTCACGCGCAATAATTTACGTCTGCTTGTAATTTGGAAAGATTTGGCGTTTTGTTCCCCGCTCGGTAGGTGTTAAAACTGTCTAAATCGGTACATCCCAAGACATTACTAGTGTCACAAAACGTTAAAAAATCATACTATAGCCATATCATCTCGAGGAACATGGTACAAGTACTGGTTCATGCGCAGGTCCCGAGAATTGCAGTAAAGTGTTTGACTTTTGTTATCCAACCCACTTCGTTGACCTTCGTAATCTGAAACCACCGAGTGCTGACAAAGATAACACAGGGATGTGACTTGTAAATAGTTTTGTTGTGTGGCAATTAACTTTGTTGCTCATTGTATGTATTTGTTTTGGTAGATCTTTGTGATTCTCTTTTGTCTTGAAAACAAAGTGTGTTCTAGACGGAAAGTTGCAAAAAATGTCTGCAAAATTTTCGTCATATCATTGGCAGTAACCAGTAGTCGGACTGTACCAATAGCCGGACAAAAAATGATTAAACTTATCAGTGGAAGTCTTTGTCAATAACATCCTATTTATAACTGATTTTTTTCTAATTTTTCCTTGAAAGTATATTCTGTTACCACCATTTGAACCGTCTCGTTGAGACGGTTGAAATGAGTGGACACAACATATACTTTCAATGGGAAAAATAAGAGGGAAATATTTGGAAAATGTTCAGAATGTAAAGGGTTAAAGACACATGCAGACTGCATGCATAATTGCCTATGTATTTTATATTTGGAAAATGCTCAGAATGTGAAGGGTTAAAGACACATGCAGACCGCATGCATAATTGCTTATGTCACGGTACGTAACTCACTGTGGGGAGGAAGTGTGTATTCGTGCCCGGCTAGCTCAGTCGGTTAGAGCGATGGTACGGTAAACCAGAGGTCCCGAGTTCGAGTCCCGGACCGGTGCACATGTTTCTCACCCTGTGACATTTGGCACCCAACGAGGGACAGTGACTGCTATATATTATACTACCCAAAATCTAATAAAAATATGGAATTCAGAGACGAATTAAATATATAATTCGTGGACGAATTCCAATTTTGCGGGGGAGTATGTCGCAGCACGTAACTGACTGTGGGGAGGAAGTGTGTATTCATGCCCGGCTAGCTCAGTAGGTTAGAGCGATGGTACGGTAAACCAGAGGTCCCGAGTTCGTGCTCCGGGCCGGTGCACATGTTTCTCACCCTGTGACACTTATGCATTTTATATTAAAGTATTATTTAAATTATATAGGGCAAAGTCTTCATACTAAATTTATACATTACGTGCTTTAAATGCATTAATTTAGCAACTTTGTTTTGGGCGAGTGTGAAATACCGGACTCAAGCCAGCGATAGATAACATTCCGATAGATAGGCTCTTTCGGTCTTTCTGGCAAATTACGGTTTAAGTGGCTCAGTAACTGAAAGGAATTCTGCGTAAATCGTGTATTACACGGCAGCTCCAATATAACGCGATCGTCGGGGTCCAAGATTTCAAATCGCGATCGAATCCGATCGCGTTATAAAATTTCGGGACATGCACGGGTACTGGTATCATCCGCATTTCGGTTACCAACTATTGCGGGAATTCCATTAGCAACGGACCCATATAAAATCATGTCATTTGAACAGAAGTTAAAATAATTATTTATAAAATCATGCTTATTAAGTTGTATAGTGCTCGCGATAGATTGACGCTTAATACAATGTATACTGCTCGCGATCAACAGGCGCTTAAAAGGATTAATTAATACTAAATAATGGTCACGTGTCCTACCTATTCATGTGGACGATTAGCTGTTGATACGTGCATAATCTCAAGATGTGGGGTCACGTGATCTATTTAAAGAACGCTAAATATTACACCTGTCGAGCAAAATAGAGAAAGGCGACCGAACACGTAACCATTTATTAGCGACAATTATGTGTTAAAACGGATATATGTCTCATAACATTAACATTACTTGGTGAAAAAAAAGCGGTAGTTATCTTATATTTAAACATCGCATTTCTTCTTTTTTTTCTATTTTTTTAATATTGTTTTCGGATCCACGAGAGACCCGCGTTATACATGTACAGAAGCTTTATACAATTTAACATAGTATTTGTATTTAATAATGTTGTGTTTATCGGTTTGGTCAGGCCTTGTAGTGCAGCGGCTAGCATACTGGTATTCATACTAGTGACCTGGCTTCGAGTCCCAGTGAGGCCCATTCTGGTTAAACAGTCAAGCATTGTCATTTTCAATACTACTGGTAAACATATTGTAGGTTGCTTTTTTTGGCATTTGCCTGTTTATTGTCTTAGTCCGTTTTTCACTGAATGTAACAACTATAGCTTGTACCACAATAACGTACTGCGGTGTGTGTACATAAGAAACTGATGTATATACTTTGAGATACCTGTGATCTATAATACCTATGTTTTATGCATGATTGACAAAAATATCGCAACAATCTGAGAATCCCCATTGCAACCCTTTAAGAGGAATGTGACGGCATGAACCCATGTCTATATTGTCCAGTATATATGTCTGAATAACACACACTTGAGTGGGGTACTTCTCCCTAAGAACGTGTACAAATAAGCCGTGTTTCAGGTATCCCGACCGACCCAATTTGTTTTATTTGGTCGTAATTTTTTTCATTCATTTAAAAAAAATAAAGAAATAAATTGTTACTTTGATAATTGTTATCTGTCATTGTTATGCACAAAAGGTGCTTTAAACCAATACTGTAAGTATAGCTAATATTTAAAACAATATTTGTTAGTTTTCACTTATGTTTGCCTAAACAAAATTGACAACCTACCGTCCTAACCTTTTTTCAGCATGTAACCTGAAACACAGCTAATTTGTTTAGGCCTTGTTAGTTAATACTGTCTGCAATTGTAATTTAGTGATCATTTTATTGTCGCGCCCACTTAAATTTCGGAAAGTGCGATATAGCATGCAAGTTGTTTCTTTTCTCTTCCGTATGGGTGAGCTTGTAAGCCGGCTCATCTGGAACTACATAAAGTTTGCAGATATTGCTGTAGAGTCTGTGGTGTTAAACATGTTAAAAGGGTTAATACCGGTATGTGGATATTGACCGCTGTTCCCTTTGATGTCCAGCAGATATGTTGGCAGTAATACACCCTTTTTCATCTGCTATTTTGAATATTTCAAATATTGTCCACTAAAGCTTGTTACTCCAACATATTAGAATCACCTCATTTATTTCGCCAAATACAGTTCATGCTTTGCATGACATTTCATTTGAGTTTCGGATTTCTCGCTTTCGCATTGTGCACTCCTTCAGGGTGCACACACAACTGGTAAAGGTGATATGACTATAATACATGTGAATATTGTCTTGTTACTGTATACTATATGGTACATTGAGTTGCTATCTCCGCCATTTTGTAAGTGCAAGCCATCGAACAGTTTCACCACTTCGAACGTTTGACACATACATGCACAGCAAATACTATGACAGTAACACTAATACAATTTGGTGCAATACATCATATTATGTCGGCAAACTATACAATAGACGAAAGTAGCTAAGCATTTATCCCAGCAATCTCGAAATATATTGCAATGTGTAAACGTTTTAATCTGATGCACAGTTTATTGTTAATGTACACGTTACCCATACGTAAAAACATATCTACTCGCATAGTAGGCGAGTAGACATCAGTGACAATACACTCACGACAGATAATTGCATTACATGTCATTGGATTTGATACAGTATGTATGGTAATACAGGTATATATTGACATTACTGTTTCTTTACGTTACTGTTAGACATCCATTACTGGATTCTCAATAATGAAACAACGGGTCAACAAACTCTTCAGAAATCAGAATTTGTATATACGTGTGATGAAACGAAAACATATGACGTTGTTTGCTTATTGTCTTTCGAAGATATTGCACTAACTTGGATTTATGCCATATTAGTTGTGGTATGTGTCAGGCCCCTGACGAGGTAACACTGATTGATGGACACACTAAGATGGCCGACATTGCAACTCAACTCCATGTGCCGTATAGTATACAGTAACCAGCTAATGTTCACATATATGTTATACATATATACCATCACGTTTAGGAACCAATTACATGTACGTTTATTTCTTTATTTACTTCTCAACAACTGTAAAACATAACATACACAACAAAGTATACAATATACATGAACGGTTGCCATTCGCTATAGAAGTCTAAGAGACGATTCACTTTCACTTATCTCAATATCGTTTAAAATAAGATATGTACAATTATAATGTTCATAATCAACAAATGTACACGGTTTCTAAAACAATGGAAGAGGATATAAGAAATTCGACATTTTACATACGTATTACAATACTTGTTACGTAATATGGATCTACAGGCATACACACTCCGGACTATATAAACACATACAATGTATATATGTATATGAATGAACATGCATATATACTCATGTTATCTATAAACACAATCAACCCATGGTGTCACAGAACTGCTGCACCCCAATCGACACATTTCACATGATCGGAATTGTGTTTATTTGTTATATTGGGCTTTAAAGGCCTATCAACAACTAAGGTCATTTAATGCCGGGTCAATGGGTTAAATACTAAATCCCATATATTACCTGTACAAATGGGGAGGCGGGGGGGGGTCCCAAATTCAGAACTGAATGTTTACAATAAAAACAAATATATATATTCAGCCCTGAAATCAGAATAATCCTGATATGATGACAGGTTCTCGCCACACCAGAATCACTTGGCCCCCTCCCAAAAGCGGTAAGATCCGTTTTAATATTACTACTTTTATACCGGGCAATAACCCAATTCAACTCACAGGTAACGAAAGAGCCAACGATAAAAACGTACCACAGGGTCAAACCAGGCAAATCGTGATTCCTATAAGGAGGAACCTATACCGTTAATTCGTTCGCCCGACCACCCACCCACGGATTGGAATTAACTGCGATGCCAGGCTACAAAACATCTGTGACACGGGACACCTGTGGATATATGAAAGGGCTACATTTGGGCATCAACAAGGGCATCAAATTAATATATTTTTTATAGTTTGTGTGTGTGTGTGTAAAAAATAAACGAAAGAACAAATACAACTGAATCAAAGGACTGAACGTCCTGACATTATTCGCAATATATGTTTGTGGATGACACATAGACTAATAATTAATCTAGAATGTAAAGCGTTTCGCGAATAATAAAAGCGGGAATGTCACAGAAACAGCAACAACAACAACAACAACAACAACAACAACAGCAGTAACGCATTTTCAGAAACCTTATGAAAACTGGCCCAGATCAAGACAGTTCCGCATATATGATGCGGTTTGTCGATCTCTAACAAGATGCCCTCTATAGACGAACGACACAATGTCCTGATCTGCTAAACAGTACTCAAATAAACAATATGTGCTCATTCTCTAGGACGAATTGACAAGGGGCGAACATGTTGAGTTAACAATAGATTTTTGGAAAATCAAAAATGATAAATAGAGATATTTATTGTGAGAATGGAAGCCGAAACTAAATATCGTATTCATGCACCGAACCACGGAGCTACGAATCGCGAATAATTGAGCATGGCGGTTAATCGTCTCACCCTTAGACTACGGAAACATTTGCAATAATATAAACTTAGCGCACACAAAAATAAAAAATAATAATTGTCATACTGGAAAGGTGATCACGCTAAGTTGTTAGAACTATTTTTATGGCGTAAGACCCGTCTTTTTAAAAGGTTAAACCCGCAAAATATGTGCTGCGACCGACATAAGCTCATTTGCATAAACATTATCAGACCTCAACATTGGATGTTGGTTGTATACTTTTTTGCTAATTCTCGAATAAAAAGCAATCAACCGGCGAGGTTACCCTTGCCATTGCACTTATCCTGGTTGAAACGATCAGTGGCAACGACAACCGCGATTGGCTGATTCCTTTATTGTGTCCCGTGTTGCATTGCTACCGTTAATCGTGACAGTGCAAAAAACCATAGTATGCTTTCATCATCTGTCTAAGAATGGATTAAAACAATTCCAAATAAATCACAAAATAATGTATATATACCGTATACAAAGGCATTGTATTACGAAAAGGCTTAAAAATTCACTATCAACTTAAATCAGATTTGAAATGAACTGATTAGCAGTAGATATGCCACCGGGCGTAATAGGTATATAGACGATTAAAGTAATACAATTAGAACATGCATTATTACACGTTAACAATATTAATCTACAGAACGAAAGCCTTCTACTTATATATGGAAGGGGATATCCGCCACTACATTGCATGCTGCTTCATGACAATGCAGTCGACCATTGTTACATGTCATCCTGCACTGCGGCTATTCGTTACTTCTTAATGACAACTCCATCGTGCATTATTACATTTCACATTGCATACCTCGATTGGCTATTTGACATTGTTACATGCCATCCTGCATATTGGCTATACAATACTGCTTAATGACAACTCCATCTTGCATTATTACATTGCATATTGCATACCTCGATTGGCTATTTCACATTGTTACATGCCATATTCTGCCATGTGTCATTCTGCTTACTGCTTGCTGGGATGCGTATATGACTATATGGATTCCGCCGAATGACGCATGCAAGCACACAGAATGGCCCATGTCAGAATATGAAATGGCCGAATGAGGGATGCCAGCATCGCAGTAAACAGTAGGCCGAATGAAACTTTACAAAATGTGCAACGCCCTCTGTTGTCATAATGGGAACGCTTCCATTATGACGCCAGGTGGCGCTCCAAAATAAGTACAGTTTACATTTTTTTCTTGTGGTCTTTTGTCACTGTGCCATCGCGGACGTAATGTATTTAAAGTGGTCGATCACCGCGGGCATAGCCTACCTGTCCCCCGCGATCACTGTTTCAGGCAGTGGGATCGCGATGACAGCATCCGCGGTCACTGTGATGCACTGCCCGAACGATATCACGGTGATTCGCCGTGGTCGTTCACGGGGGATCACCGCGATTGTGTATCTACCTGTATAAATGCATGTACGCGAAGGTACAGTACTTTAGCAAAATAAAACATTTATGTTTGTATGAGAAACGATGAATTAAGTGAGCGCGAGCGCGTGCGTGCAAGCCAAATGCACAATAATTCCTTAAACCATGGTTTGGAGCTCAAACCCTAGTTTAGGCTCCTCAAACCCTAGTTTGGGCTCGCCAAATGCACAATAATTCGCTAAACCCCAGTTTGAGAGTCTAAACCAGGGTTTAGGCTCTCAAACCCCAGTTTGAACAATTATTGTGCATTTGGCCAGAAACTGCCGTTTGAGGTCGTAATCGAATAAAAAGCCTAAACCCTAGTTTGGACCCAAACCGTGGTTTAAGAATAAAACTGCCAATCGTGATCCCAAACGGTAGTTTTCTTAAACCCTGGTTTCTTTGACCAATTATTGTGCACAATTGGCGGCAGAAACCACCGTTTTTGGACGCTCAAACTAGGGTTTCTGATAGCTTAAACCACGGTTTGAGCTAAAACCCCAGCCATTTAGACTGCCCAAACCCTAGTTTAGGCTCGCCAAATGCACAATAATTCCCTAAACCCCAGTTTGAGCAATTATTGTGCATTTGGCCAGAAACTGCCGTTTATGGCAAGCCAAATGCACAATAATTCCTTAAACCATGGTTTGGAGCTCAAACCCTAGTTTAGGCTCCTCAAACCCTAGTTTGGGCTCGCCAAATGCACAATAATTCCCTAAACCCCAGTTTGAGAGTCTAAACCAGGACTCAGGGACTACACTGTTGTACATATTAGCGATAGTGTGGTCATCCCAAGTTGATGAGCATGCTGATCAGGCACTACACTGGTCTACAATTTGGTGATATTCTCGGCAGCCTGTGTGTATATGCCAGTTGATCAGGGACTATACTGATCTACCGATTGTCGATATTCTGATCAGCGTGGATTGATAATTACTGCGTTTATGACATTTTAATCCATTGTTTGCACCAAGGTGTGATACCCGGATGTTTATTGTTAATTGGTGATTATACAACTAGTACCTTACGATATAGCCCACCAGTATAGCCCAATATCACACTGCGCTTCCCGGCTGTCTGATCAGGCCATACGCTGGTGATCGTTGAGTCAATACAGCATTTGCTCTGTTTATTAGTAACAATCTGCTGAATGTAAAATAATTATTATGACTGCAAACATATATGTTCTAAGGTCACTGTTCTTAACTGACGTCACAGTTTCGCACCTATAGTATGCAGCTGCCGTTCATAAATTGGGAAAATATGCTGATTAGGCAAGAGAGCAAGAAAACATGTTCATATTCGTGTTATGATAAGACAACATTATTTTTGCAATTATTAAAATATCCTTTGTTAATTTTTGTCACCATTTCAGAATTCAATTGTTGTTGTAGACGCGCGAAAACGCGTCAGCTAATGAAAACCTGACTTTCCAAATTATCCGACCAATGATAACTACGCTTACAGCGGGAAGGAATTTCTGTCAGCCAATCAAAACTAGACATTGAGAAATGTTTCGTTCTATGAAAACCATACATTGAGCCTAAACCCTGGTTTAAGCTCAAACCGTGGTTTAAGCTATCAGAAACCCTAGTTTGAGAGTCCAAACGGTGGTTTCTGCCGCCAAGTGCACAATAATTGCTCAAACCAGGGTTTAAGAAAACTACCGTTTGGGATCACGATTGGCAGTTTTTTTCTTAAACTGTGGTTTGGGTCCAAACTAGGGTTTAGGCTTTTTATTCGATTACGACCTCAAACGGCAGTTTCTGGCCAAATGCACAATAATTGCTCAAACTGGGGTTTGAGAGCCTAAACCATGGCTTAGACTCTCAAAACTGGGGTTAGGGAATTATTGTGCATTTGGCGAGCCTAAACTATGGGTTTGGGCAGTCCAAACTGGTGTTTTGAGCTCAAACCATGGTTTAAGCTACCAGAAACCCTAGTTTGAGCGTCCAAACAAACGGTGTTTCTGCCGCCAAGTGCACAATAATTGCTCAAACCAGGGTTTAAGAAAACTACCGTTTGGGATCACGATTGGCAGTTTTTTTGCTTACTAAACTGTGGTTTGGGTCCAAACTAGGGTTTAGGCTTTTTATTCGATTACGACCTCAAACGGCAGTTTCTGGCCAAATGCACAATAATTGCTCAAACTGGGGTTTGAGAGCCTAAACCCTGGTTTAGACTCTCAAACTGGGGTTTAAGGAATTATTGTGCATTTGGCGAGCCTAAACTAGGGTTTGGGCAGTCTAAACAGGGGTTTGAGCTAAGACCGTGGTTTAGGCTATCAGAAACCCTAGTTTGAGCGTCCAAACGGTGGTTTCTACCGCCAAAGTGCACAATAATTGCTCAAACCAGGGTTTAAGAAAACTACCGTTTGGGATCACGATTGGCAGTTTTTTTCTTAAACTGTGGTTTGGGTCCAAACAAGGGTTTAGGCTTTTTATTCGATTACGACCTCAAACGGCAGTTTCTGGCCAAATGCACAATAATTGCTCAAACTGGGGTTTGAGAGCCTAAACCCTGGTTTAGACTCTCAAACTGGGGTTTAGGGAATTATTGTGCATTTGGCGAGCCCAAACTAGGGTTTGAGGAGCCTAAACTAGGGTTTGAGCTCCAAACCATGGTTTAAGGAATTATTGTGCATTTGGCTTGCCATAAGTTTGGACTGCCCAAACCCTAGTTTAGGCTCGCCAAATGCACAATAATTCCCTAAACCCCAGTTTGAGAGTCTAAGCCATGGTTTCGGCTCTCAAACCCCAGTTTGAGCAATTATTGTGCATTTGGCCAGAAACTGCCGTTTGAGGTCGTAATCGAATAAAAAGCCTAAACCCTAGTTTGGACCCAAACCACAGTTTAAGAAAAAAACTGCCAAGTAACGTGATCCCAAACGGTAGTTTTCTTAAACCCTGGTTTGAGCAATTATTGTGCACTTGGCGGCAGAAACCACCGTTTGGGACTTCTCCAAACTAGGGTTTCTGATTAGCTTAAACCACGGTTTGAGCTTAAACCAGGGTTTTAGGCTCAATGTATGGTTTTCATAGAACGAAACATTTCTCAATGTCTAGTTTGATTGGCTGACAGAAATTCCTTCCCGCTGTAGCGTAGTTATCATTGGTCGGATAATTTGGAAAGTCAGGTTTTCATTAGCTGACGCGTTTTCGCGCGTCTACAACAACAATTGAATTCTGAAATGGTGACAAAAATTAACAAAGGATATTTTAATAATTGCAAAAATAATGTTGTCTTATCATAACACGAATATGAACATGTTTTTCTTGCTCTCTTTGCCCTAATCAGCATATTTTCCCAATTTATGAACGGCAGCTGCATACTATAGGTGCGAAACTGTGACGTCAGTTAAGAACAGTGACCTTAGAACATATATGTTTGCAGTCATAATAATTATTTTACATTCAGCAGATTGTTACTAATAAACAGAGCAAATGCTGTATTGACTCAACGATCACCAGCGTATGGCCTGATCAGACAGCCGGGAAGCGCAGTGTGATATTGGGCTATACTGGTGGGCTATATCGTAAGGTACTAGTTGTATAATCACCAATTAACAATAAAACATCCGGGTATCACACCTTGGTGCAAACAATGGATTAAAATGTCATAAACCGCGAGTAATTATCAATCCACGCTGATCAGAATATCGACAATCGGTAGATCAGTATAGTCCCTGATCAACTGGCATATACACACAGGCTGCCGAGAATATCACCAAATTGTAGACCAGTGTAGTGCCTGATCAGCATGCTCATCAACTTGGGATGACCACACTATCGCTAATATGTACAACAGTGTAGTCCCTGAGCAGCCAGTAGCTAGGTTGATCTAGCTAGGTTGATCGGACTATCAGTAATCTGTACACCGGTCTTAGTCCTGATCAGCCGGCATCCAGCTGGGTTGATCGACAAATGACCAGTAATAGTGTACACTAGTGTAGTCCCTGAGCAGCCGGCATATCCAGTTGGGTTGATCAAACTATCAGTAATCTGTACACCGGTGTATATTCCCTGAGCAGCCGGCATATCTAGATAGGTTATCTGTACACCGGTGTACTCCCTGATCAGGCGGCATATCTAGCTTAGTTGTTCAGTTTGTCGGTAATCTGTACACCAGTGTAGTCCCTGAGCAGCCAGCATATCTAGCGAGGTTGATTATACTATCAGTAATCTGTACACCAGTGTAGTCACTGAGCAGCCGGCATATCTAGCTAGGTTGACCAGACTATCGGTAATCTGTACACCGGTGTAGTCCCTGAGCAGTCGGCATATCTAGCTACGTTGACCAGACTATCGGTAATCCGTACACCGGTGTAGTCCCTGATCAGGCGCCATATCTAGCTAGGTTGATCAGGCTACCGACACTATATATTAGCCAATATATGAATATTTGTTTGTTGTATATTATGATTTTTTTTAAATTTTATTTTGTAAAATAATATCATCAATAATAATAAACAGCACACAAATGTTAAATTCATCCCGGTAATTAATGAAGGGGGTTTTGTCCACCCTGTAAAAATCATGAAGGGGGTTATGTCCACCCTGTATAAATCATGAAGGGGGTTATGTCCACCCTATCAAAATCATGAAGGGGATTTTGTCCATGTTGTCATTTTCACACGAAGGGCGTTATGTCAAAGGGGGTTTTGTCCTACATTCTATAGTATACGAGCGTAGTCCCTGATCAGGCGACATATCTTAGCTAGGTGATCAGGCTACCGACACTATATATCAGTGTATCCCTGATCAGGCGGCACATCTAGTTAGGTTGATCAGCTATCGACACTATGTACATCAATGTAGTCCCCTGATCACGCGGCATACCTAGCTATGTTGATCAGATTACCGACATCTGTATACCAACGTTAGTCCGTGATCAGCCTCCATATCTAACTAGGTTTTGACCAGACAAAACCGACACCATGCACTGCAGCACATGTACTAGTAGTCCCTGATCAGCTTGCTTATTTACCAAGGCTGATTAGACTACCGACAATATGTACATCAGTGTAGTCCCTAATCAGTCTGGACACAGTGGGGATTCTACTTATAAGAGTAAATGAAATATTTTTGATTGACATAAATAATTAATTTTTATGGCAATATTTTGCAAAAAATTATGCCCCGGTTTGTAATTAGAGTTTTCAACAAGCTGAATAAGATAATCAAATTATTATGCTCTGTCGATATGCTATGAGACTTCACAAGTTACATTTTTTGGCGGTGAGCAGACATGTTTTTTTTATGTAAATTCAGCGGTAATTGCCAATACATATTAAATAGATGCTTAATTACTCTCTGCAACAAACCAGAAGATCATTAAAATTATACTTGGTTTGTAAGATCCGAGACTTACAAATAGAATATTTTGTACGCCGACATAAATAATTATTTTTTATGAATGCGATATTTTGCAAAAATTATGCTTGGTTTGTAAGATTTGAGACTTCACAAATGAAATAGTTGTCGGCTGGCATAGTAAATAATTCATTTTTTATGACTATTTAGCCAATAGACATTAAATTGATGCATAACTAGTGTCTTCGACTAATGAAATTCAGTTGTTGCCTAATTAATTTAAACTGTTGCTTAATTAGAGTTTTGGACAAGTTGAATAACATAATTCAATCTTCTGGAAATATAATACTATACAATATATACTAGGATACTTCACAATTTATATTTTTTTGTGGTCAGAAAAAAAAACTCATTTTTCATGTAAATTCAGCAGTTTGCCAATATAAATTAAACAAATGCTTAATTACTCTCTGCAACAAACCACTGAGAAGAAGATCATTAATTATTTTGCAATAATTATGCTCGGTTTGTAAGAATTGAGACTTCACAAATGAAATATTTAGTCGGCCGGCATACGTAGTTAATTTTTCAGTTATGAATGCGATAATTTTTCAAAAAAAAAATTGTTTTTTAAGATTAGAGTGAGTGTTCACAAAAAAATTAATATTTTGTCGGCCGACATAAATCATTTTTATGAATGCGATATTTTGCAAAAATTATGGTCGGTTTGTAAGATTTGAGACTTCACAAATAAAATATTTTGCCGGCTGGCATGAATAATTAATTTCTATGAACATGATGAATGTGATATTTTGCAAGACTTATGCTCGATTTGTAAGATTTGAGACTTCACAATAAAATATTTTGTCGGCCGCCATTCGATATTCGGCTAGTCAAAATTAAATGTGTTCAAATTTAATTATACTCGGTCGGTATAATATCAGATTTTGCAACCGAGTTAAAAAAAATTAAGCAAAAATAAAGCAAAAATAAGTAAAAATTAAGCAAAAATAACTAATTTTTGGGAATGCTAACTTGAAATTCAAGTTAATGGAATTAATTATTCAGCTGTATTCAAATTTAATTATGCTCGGTCGGTATGTAATGAGATTTTGCGAGTTCCATTTTTTGGCGGTCTGCAAAATTAAGTAATTTTTGGGACTGCTAACTTGAAATTCAAGTTAATTCAATTAATTATTCTATGAATTTAAATTCAGCTGTATTCCAATTTAATTATGCTCGGTCGGTATGATATTGAGATTCCGCAAGCCTGAGTTAAATTTTATTTTTTGGAGGTCAACCAACATATGAGTAATAGTTAGGAATGCTAACTTGAAATTCAAGCTAATTCCATTAATTAATATATATGCTATAAATTTAGGTGTATTCAAATTAAATTATGATCGGTCGCTACGATATGAGATGCCGAAAGTTAAATTTGTTGGCTGTCAGCAAAAATAAGTAATTTTTAGGAATTCTAACTTGAAATTCAAGTTAATTCAATTAATTATGCAATAAATTTCGCTGTATTCAAATTGAATTATGCTCGAAGTCTGGATATGATATGAGATTTTGCGAAAGTTAATTTTTGGGTTGGGCTGGTTTCAAAGCAAAAATTAAGTTTAATTTTTAGGATTCTAACTTGAAATTCCAAGTTTTTTAATTTAACCAATTAATTAGCAAAATTAAAATTTCGCCTTTTTTCAAAATTGAATTATGCTTAGGTCGGTGTAGATATGAGTTTAAGTTAGTTATATGTTTTTGCATTGTCAGCAAAATTCAAAAATAATTAATTTTTAGGAACGCGAGCTTTGAAATTCAAGTTACCGTAATTCAATTAATTATGCTATAAATTCAGCTCTATTCAAATTTAATTATGCGGTCGGTCGGTATGATATGATTTATCGCAAGTTAAATTGTTTCGCGGTCACCAAAAATATGTCATTTTTAGGAATGCTAACTTGAACTTCAAGTTACTTCAATTAATTATGCTATAAATTCAGTGTATCAAATTTATTTATGATCGGTGGTATGATATGAGATTTCGCAAGTTCAAGTTAAATTTTTTGGCGATCAGCAAAAATAAGTAATTTTTGGGAATGCTAATTTGAAATTCAAGTTGATTAAATTAATTAATCAACTGTATTCAAATGTATATGCTCGGTCAGTATGTAATGATCGAGATTTTGCGAGTCACAGTTTGTGTCGGTCAGCAAAATTAAGTAATTTTTGGGACTGCTAACAAATTCAAGTTAATTCAATTAATTATGCTATAAATTTAGGTGTATTCCAATTTAATTATGCTCGCTCGGTATGATATGAGATGTAGCAAGTTAAATTTTTTCGCGGTCAGGAAAAATAAGTAATTTTTATGAATGCTAACTTGACTTCAAGTTACTTTGATTTTAATTATGCTAATAATTTCAGGTGTATTAACATTTTATTATCCTCGGTCGGTATGATATGAGATATCGCAAGTTAAATTTTTGTTTTTGGCGGTCTGGAATAAAAATAAGTTAATTTTTAGGAATGAACTAACTTGAACTTCAAGCTAATTCAATTAATTATGCTATAATTTCAGGTGTATGCACATTGAATTAACATCGGTCGGTATGCTATGAGATATGCAAGTTAAATTTTTTGGCGGTCGGTGGATAAAATAAGAAATTTTGCGGAATGCTAACATGAACTTCAAGCTAATTCAATTAATTATCTATAATTTCAGGTGTATGCACATTGAATTATCCTCGGTCGGTATGATATGAGATATCGCAAGAAAATTAAATTTTTTTCGCGGTCAGGAAAAATAAGTAATTTTTAGGAATGCTAACTTGAACTTCAAGTTATTTCGATTAATTATGCTATAATTTCAGGTGTATTAACATTTTATTATCCTCGGTCGGTATGATATGAGATATCGCAAGTTAAATTTTTTGGCGGTCTGGAAAAATAAGAATTTTAGGAATGTAATGAACTTCAAGCTAATTCAATTATTATCATTTAAGGTGTGACATTTAATTAAATCATCGGTTCGTAATCTATGAGATATCCATTAAATTTTTTCGGTTTTTTGGTAAAAAAATTTTTTAGGAATGCTAACTTGAACTTCAAGTAATTTCAATTAATTATGCTAATGATTCAGGATGTACGGTATACACATTTAATTAACATCGGTCGGTATGCAGATATACAAGTTAAAATTTTTTTGGCGTCTGGTAAAATGAAATTTTTAGGTGCTAACTGAACTCAAGCAATTCAATAAAATTATGCTATTTTGATTTCAGGTTACCGGTAAACACATTTAATTACATCGGCGGTATGATAGAGTTATCAAGTTTAAATTTTTTGGTGGTCGGTAAAATAAGTAATTTTGAGGAATGCAACATGAACTTTCAAGCAATTGAATTAATTATCTATAATTTCAGGTGTATGCACATTGAGTTATCCTCGGTCGGTATAATATGAGATATCGCAAGTTAAATTTTTTCGCGGTCAGGAAAAATAAGTAATTTTTAGGAATGCTAACTTGAACTTCAAGTTACTTCGATTAATTATGCTATAATTTCAGGTGTATTAACATTTTATTATCCTCGGTCGGTATGATATGAGATATCGCAAGTTAAATTTTTTGGCGGTCTGGTAAAATAAGAAATTTTGTGGAATGCTAACTTGAACTTCAAGCTATTTCAATTATTTATTCTATAATTTCAGGTGTATGCACATTGAATTATCCTCGGTCGTTATGATATGAGATATCGCAAGTTAAATTTTTTCGAGGTCAGGAAAAATAAGTCATTTTTAGGAATGCTAACTTGAACTTCAAGCTAATTCAATTAATTATCTATAATTTCAGGTGTATGCACATTGAGTTATCCTCGGTCGGTATGATATGAGATATCGCAAGTTAAATTTTTTCGCAGTCAGGAAAAATAAGTAACTTTTAGGAATGCTAACTTGAACTTCAAGTTACTTCGATTAATTATGCTATAATTTCAGGTGTATACACATTTAATTAACATCGGTCGGTATGCTATGAGATATCGCAAGTTAAATTTTTTGGCGGTCTGGTAAAATAAGAAATTTTGCGGAATGCTAACTTGAACTTCAAGCTAATTCAATTATTTATTCTATAATTTCAGGTGTATGCACATTGAATTATCCTCGGTCATTATGATATGAGATATCGCAAGTTAAATTTTTTCGAGGTCAGGGAAAATAAGTAATTTTTAGGAATGCTAACTTGAACTTCAAGCTAATTCAATTAATTATGCTATAATTTCAGGTGTATACACATTTAATTAACATTGGTCGGTATGATATGAGATATCGCAAGTTAAATTTTTTGGTGGTCTGGTAAAATAAGTAATTTTGAAGAATGCTAACATGAACTTCAAGCTAATTCAATTAATTATCTATTATTTCAGGTGTATGCACATTGAGTTATCCTCGGTCGGTATGATGAGATATCGCAAGTTAAATTTTTTCGCGGTCAGAAAAAATAAGTAATTTTTAGGAATGCTAATTTGAACTTCAAGTTACTTCGATTAATTATGCTATAATTTCAGGTGTATTAACATTTTATTATCTTCGGTCGGTATGATATGAGATATCGCAAGTTAAATTTTTTGGCGGTCTGGTAAAATAAGAAATTTTGTGGAATGCTAACATGAACTTCAAGCTATTTCAATTATTTATTCTATAATTTCAGGTGTATGCACATTGAATTATCCTCGGTCGTTATGATATGAGATATCGCAAGTTAAATTTTTTCGAGGTCAGTAAAAATAAGTAATTTTTAGGAATGCTAGCTTGAACTTCAAGCTAATTCAATTAATTATCTATAATTTCAGGTGTATGCACATTGAATTATCCTCGGTCGGTATGATATGTGATATCGCAATTTAAATTTGTTCGCGGTCAGGAAAAATAAGTAATTTTTAGGAATGCTAACTTGAACTTCAAGTTACTTCGATTAATTATGCTATAATTTCAGGTGTATTAACATTTTATTATCCTTGGTCGGTATGATATGAGATATCGCAAGTTAAATATTTTGGCGGTCTGGAAAAATAAATAATTTTTAGGAATGCTAACTTGAACTTCAAGCTAATTCAATTATTTATTCTATAATTTCAGGTGTATACACATTTAATTAACATTGGTCGGTATGCTATGAGATATCGCAAGTTAAATTTTTTGGCGGTCTGGTAAAATAAGAAATTTTTAGGAATGCTAACTTGAACTTCAAGCTAATTCAATTATTTATTCTATACTTTCAGGTGTATGCACATTGAATTATCCTCGGTCGTTATGATATGAGATATCGCAAGTTAAATTTTTACGAGGTCAGGGAAAATAAGTAATTTTTAGGAATGCTAACTTGAACTTCAAGCTAGTTCTTATTTAATAGCTATAATTTCAGGTGTATACACATTTAATTAACATTGGTCGGTATGATATGAGATATCGCAAGTTAAATTTTTTGGTGGTCTGGTAAAATAAGTAATTTTGAGGAATGCTAACATGAACTTCAAGCTAATTCAATTAATTATCTATAATTTCAGGTGTATGCACATTGAATTATCCTCGGTTAAAATCTTTTTGCTAATTTGAAATCCAAATTATTTCAATTAATCTTTCAGCTGTATTCAAATTTAGTTATGCTCGGTCTGTATGATCAGATGATATGAGATTTCGCAAGTTAAATGTTTTTGGCGGTCAGTAAAAAATAAGTAATAATTTTTGGGACTGCTAACTTGAAATTCAAGATAATTCAATTACTATGGTATATATTCAGCTGTATTCAAATTTATTTATGCTCGGTCGGTATGTAATGAGATTTTGCGAGCTCCATTTTCTGCCATATCGCAAGTTAAATTTTTTTGCTGTCAGGAAAAATAAGTAACTTATTAAGAATGCGAACTGGAACTTCAAGTTCATTCAATGAATTATGCTATGAATTCAGGTGTATTCCAATTTAATTTTCCTCAGTCGGTATGATATGAGATATCGCAAGTTAAATATTTTGGCGTCAGTAAAAATAAGCAATATTTAGGAATGCTAACTTGAAATTCAAGTTAATTCAATTATTATTCAGCTGTATTCCAATTTAATTATTCTCCGTCTGTATGATATAAGATTTCGGAAGTTAATTTTTTTGTTGGTCAGCAAAAATAAGTAATTTTTATGAATTGTAACTTGAACTTCACGTTACTACTTCAATTAATCATATGCTATAAATTCAGATGGCTTCAAATTTATTCATGATTCGGTAGGTTACGATGATGAAGGAGATTTCGCAAGTTAAATTAAGCAAAAGTAAGTAATTTTTAGGAATGCTAACATGAAATTGAAGTTAATTCAGCTCTATTCCTATTTAATTTTGTAGGTCAGCAAAAAAATAAGAGAAACTGATAACTTGAAATTCAAATCAATGATTATTTGGATTATTATGTTATATGTGACATCAGAGACATAAGTAATATGTGTTTTCTGGTCACATTAATAGTAAGAGCCACATACCACATTACACATATCCCGTGTACTATACGCAATTGGTTTTGGGTCAGTCTTTTAAATCAATAAAGAAAATAAAAGATGGATGGATGGAGTGCATTCACCTCTCTCAGATAATTACGCCGATTTTTCTTTCCACCATTACGCCGTATTTTCACCTTTATCCAAAATAATCGACCATTACGCCATTTAGTGACGCCGTGCATTTCCATGCCACCGATAACCGTAGACTTAAATCGATCATCCAATGGTAACTAGACTTTGAGATCGATGAACCAATCGTAATCTCGGGGTGTGACGGATGCCAAAAAACATATTTTAAGCGATCAGCCAATGATAACCAGGCTTTGTAATCACTTTAACCAATCGTAAATCGGGGTGTGACGGGTAACAGAAACCACGGTTTAGGCCGATTTTGTAAATTAACTACCGATTACGACCTCAAACAGCAGTTTCTGGGCCAAATGCACATAATTGCTCAAACTGGGGTTTGGGAGCCTAAACCATGGTTTAGGCTCTCAAACTGGGGTTTAGGGAATTATTGTGCATTGGGTTTGGCGAGCCTAAACTAGGGTTTGGGCAGTCTAAACTGGGGTGGGGTTTGAGCTCAAACCGTGGTTTAAGCTATCAGAAACCCTAGTTTGAGCGTCCAAACGGTGGTTTCTGCCGCCAAGTGCACAATAATTGCTCAAACCAGGGTTTAAGAAAACTACCGTTTGGGATCACGATTGGCATTTTTTTTCTTAAACTGTGGTTTGGGTCCAAACTAGGGTTTAGGCTTTTTATTCGATTACGACCTCAAACGGCAGTTTCTGGCCAAATGCACAATAATTGCTCAAACTGGGGTCTAAGAGCCTAAACCCTGGTTTAGACTCTCAAACTGGGGTTTAAGGAATTATTGTGCATTTGGCGAGCCTAAACTAGGGTTTGGGCAGTCTAAACTGGGGTTTGAGCTCAAACCGTGGTTTAAGCTCTCAGAAACCCTAGTTTGAGCGTCCAAACGGTGGTTTCTGCCGCCAAGTGCACAATAATTGCTCAAACCAGGGTTTAAGAAAACTACCGTTTGTGATCACGATTGGCAGTTTTTTTCTTAAACTGTGGTTTGTGTCCAAACTAGGGTTTAGGCTTTTTATTAGATTACGACCTCAAACGGCAGTTTCTGGCCAAATGCACAATAATTGCTCTAACTGGGGTTTGAGAGCCTAAACCCTGGTTTAGACTCTCAAACTGGGGTTTATGGAATTATTGTGCATTTGGCGAGCCTAAATATGGCAAGCCAAATGCACAATAATTCCTTAAACCATGGTTTGGAGCTCAAAACCCTAGTTTAGGCTCCTCAAACCTAGTTTGGGCTCGCCAAATGCACAATAATTCCCTAAACCCAGTTTGAGAGTCTAAACCAGGGTTTAGTCTCTCAAACCTCAGTTTGAGCAATTATTGTGCATTTGGCCAGAAACTGCCGTTTGAGGTCGTAATCGAATAAAAAGCCTAAACCCTAGTTTGGACCCAAACCACAGTTTAAGAAAAAAACTGCCAATCGTGATCCCAAACGGTAGTTTTCTTAAACCCTGGTTTGAGCAATTATTGTGCACTTGGCGGTAGAAACCATCGTTTGGACGCTCAAACTAGGGTTTCTGATTGCTTAAACCACGGTTTGAGCTCAAACCCCAGTTTAGACTGCCCAAACCCTAGTTTAGGCTCGCCAAATGCACAATAATTCCTTAAACCCCAATTTGAGAGTCTAAACCAGGGTTTAGGCTCTCAAACCCCAGTTTGAGCAATTATTGTGCATTTGGCCAGAAACTGCCGTTTGAGGTCGTAATCGAATAAAAAGCCTAAACCCTAGTTTGGACCCAAACCACAGTTTAAGAAAAAAACTGCCAATCGTGATCCCAAACGGTAGTTTTCTTAAACCCTGGTTTGAGCAATTATTGTGCACTTGGCGGCAGAAACCACCGTTTAGACGCTCAAACTAGGGTTTCTGATAGCCTAAACCATGGTTTGAGCTCAAACCCCAGTTTGGACTGCCCAAACCCTATTTTAGGCTCGCCAAATTCACAATAATTCCCTAAACCCCAGTTTGAGAGTCTAAACCATGGTTTAGGCTCTCGAACCCCAGTTTGAGCAATTATTGTGCATTTGGCCAGAAACTGCCATTTGAGGTCGTAATCGAATAAAAGGCCTAAACCCTAGTTTGGACCCAAACCACAGTTTAAGAAAAAAACTGCCAATCGTGATCCCAAACGGTAGTTTTCTTAAACCCTGGTTTGAGCAATTATTGTGCACTTGGCGGCAGAAACCACCGTTTGGACTCTCAAACTAGGTTTCTGATAGCTTAAACCACGGTTTGAGCTTAAACCAGGGTTTAGGCTCAATGTATGGTTTTCATTGGACGAAACATTTCTCAATGTCTAGTTTTGATTGGCTGACAGAAATTCCTTCCCGCTGTAAGCGTAGTTATCATTGGTCGGATAATTTAGAAAGTCAGGTTTTCATTAGCTGACGCGTTTTCGCGCGTCTACAACAACAATTGAATTCTGAAATGGTGACAAAAATTAACAAAGGATATTTTAATATTGCAAAAATAATTTTGTCTTATCATAACACGAATATGAACATGTTTTCTTGCTCTCTTGCCTATCATAATCAGCATATTTTCCCAATTTATGAACGGCAGCTGCATACTATAGGTGCGAAACTGTGACATCAGTTAAGAAGAGTGACCTTAGAACATATATGTTTGGTATAAACATATTTTATTATAAACAATTTACATCAGGTATAAACAAATATTCAGAATAGAAGGATTGGAACGAAAGATTACTATCTTATAGAGTTCCTCTCCTTGATCAATGCAATTAGGGTCACAAGCTGGCAAAGTACAAAAACCACGCATTTGTCACTTTGTCAGCATGAGACCAGTTGGTGTAATAATGGCAGATACAAAACACTATTATGTTTATGGATTGTTATCAAGCAAAATAATAGTATTTTACTCGATATATCTTGAACGAAGTGTACAAGGGAAACAACTGTCAATTTTGCTCATAAAAACAAAAGATGACATGAAAAGAAAATATATTGGCCGTAACCAATAGTATATTCTATCAATATTTGGAATTTTTATTGATGAATTAGAAAAAAAAAATAAAAAAGGAAATGAAAAGAAAAACAAAGATATATATATATAAAAAAAAATAAAATAATGAAAAAAAAATTAAAATAAAAAAAATAAAAATAAAAATGCATGTGCCACTAGAGGGTCCATCATCGTCACGCAGGAGGCTAAGTAGGCACACCAATGTTACAATTTATGAGATACACATCGAACTGTACGTATATTATTACACAAATCGCTTACTACGCAGAATATACGTGTGTACGGTTTGGAATACCTTAGTGTTATCCTGATATGATAGTTCGTTTGACCCAAATAATAATATGTCTATTGTACCATTTATTAGTAATTGGAGATTTACATCAGGGATTTGGGTGATAGTTTGAAATAAATCTTGTCGTATATCATGTAATATGGACAGTTAAGGAGGTAATGCTGTACTTTTCAATGCTGCCCACAGCGACACAGGGGTGAATCTGAAATGTTTTTCTGATAGAGATCGTAATTGAGTGAGCTACAGTTAGTACGTAATCTGGTATGAAGAACTTGTGCTTTCCTGAGTCCGTAATAGTAATATTTTGGTATCACAGTAGACTGTGTATTGATGAGCGTCTTGAACGTCGTTAATGTCGAAGACTCACGGACATGGGGGCGTAACTGATTCCATTCTCTAATAACTGAAGGTAAGAATGAATTAGTAATATAATACAGTGCGGTGAATGTGGTGGATGGAATGATTACTGTCATTTCGTAGATTGTATCGTGAGGTGCCACCTACATTTTGTGGGACAAGTGATGACAATTACGCAGGTGTTAAACCATTAACCATTTTATAAACAATATTAAATTTCTGTTTCCGTCTTCGTTCGCCTAAGCTTTCCCACCCTCATTCCTGGTATAGATCGTTCAATGATACTAGTTTTGGTTGCGCCTGTTACGATTCTTGCGGCTTCATGCTGTATTTTATCTAGTTCGTATTTTTCGCTTGATAGACAGTTGTCCCATATAATGTTGCCGTATTCAAGGACTGGACGTATAAATGCGATATAAATAGTCTGTAATGTTTTTCGTGAGAGTTTGAATTTCAAGCTCCTCAAAATGTTAATTCTGGTCCACGCTTTATCTTTGATATATGATATTTGACATCTGCTAAAAATATGCCGAGATGTTTGTGGCTCTCTACTTCAGTTATTGGTTGGTCAAACATGTGAAGTTGAGGATGTTGCGGTTTGATAATTTTTCGAGATATGAGTAATGATTCAGTTTTGGCAGGATTAAACGTGACAAGCCATTTCGTTGACCAATTTGTAATTGTGTCTATATCGCCTTGTAGTAATTCTCCTGCTTCAACAGGGTCATCTACGACGATGTATAAACTAGTGTCGTCTGCAAATAGTCGTATGTTAGAATTATGGCATCTACAATATCATTAATATATATTAAAAACAGAAGTGGTCCAAGGATAGAACCCTGAGGCACACCGGCATTTATCAAATTCCAATCAGATTTGGTGCCCGTATAACTACTCGTTGTCGTCTATTTTGTAGATAACTACTAAACCACCTGAGAACAATACCTGTTAATCCTATTGAGTTCAGTTTTGCTAATAATCCTTTATGCCATACTCTGTCAAACGCTTTACTAATATCAAAAAACACTACTTTCACTTCTTTACCGTCATCAAGAGCGTGGCAAAATGTATCATACAAATATGTTAGTTGGTTTATTGTAGAATCATTTGGTATAAAACCTGACTGTTTAGGAGTAAGTATTTTATTACGATGCAAGAAATTATATATATGCTTAAAGACAATTCTTTCAAATACTTTTTCGATGGTATTTAATAGAGAGATTGGACGGTAGTTATTAACAAGCGTTGGATCTCCTTTTTTGTACACAGCGCATACATGTGCTTCTTTCCAAGATTCTGGAAACATACCTGCGTTTAGAGAGCGATTATATAGATTGCAGATGTTTGCAGTCATAATAATAATTTTACATTCAGCAGATTGTTACTAATAAACAGAGCAAATGCTGTATTGACTCAACGATCACCAGCGTATGGCCTGATCAGACAACCGGGAAGCGCAGTGTGATATTGGGCTATACTGGTGGGCTATATCGTAAGGTACTAGTTGTATAATCACCAATTAACAATAAACATCCGGGTATCACACCTTGGTGCAAACAATGGATTAAAATGTCATAAACGCAGTAATTATCAATCCACGCTGATCAAAATATCGACAATCGGTAGATCAGTATAGTCCCTGATCAACTGGCATATACACACAGGCTGCTGAGAATATCACCAAATTGTAGACCAGTGTAGTGCCTGATTAGCATGCTCATCAACTTGGGATGACCACACCATCGCTAATATGTACAACAGTGTAGTCCTTGAGCAGCCAGTGGCTAGGTTGATCTAGCTAGGTTGATCGGACTATCAGTAATCTGTACACCGGTCTAGTCCCTGAGCAGCCGGCATATCCAGCTGGGTTGAGCAGACTACCAGTAATATGTACACTAGTGTAGTTTCCCTGAGCAGCCGGCATATCCAGCTGGGTTGATCAGACTACCAGTAGTCTGTACATCGGTCTAGTCCCTGAGCAGCCGGCATATCCAGCTGGGTTGATCAGACTACCAGTAATATGTACACTAGTGTAGTCCCTGAGCAGCCGGCATATCCAGTTGGGTTGATCAAACTATCAGTAATCTGTACACCGGTGTATTCCCTTAGCAGCCAGCATATCTAGATAGGTTATCTGTACACCGGTGTACTCCCTGATCAGGCGGCATATCTAGCTTAGTTGTTCAGTTTGTCGGTAATCTGTACACCGGTGTAGTCCCTGAGCAGCCGGTATATCTAGCTAGGTTGACCAGACTATCGGTAATCTGTACACCGGTGTATTCCCTGAGCAGCAGGCATATCTAGCTAGGTTGACTAGTAGAATATCGGTAATATGTACACCGGTGTAGTCCCTGATCAGGCAGCAGCATGTCTAGCTGAGTTGTTCATACTATCGGTAATCTATACACCAGTATAGTCCATGAGCTACCGGCATATCTAGTTGGGTTGGTCAGACTATCAGTAATCTGTACACCAGTGTACATGTAGTCCCTCAGCAGCCGGCATATCTGGCTAGGTTGATCAGACTATCAGTAGTCTGTACACCAGTGTAGTCCCTGAGCAGCCGGCATAACTAGCTAGGTTGATCAGACTATCAGTATTCTGTACACCGGTGTAGTCCCAGAGCAGCCGGCATATCCAGTTGGGTTGATCAGACTATCATTAATCTGTACACCGGCCCCAGAGCAGCCGGCATATCCAGTTGGGTTGATCAGACTATCAGTAATCTGTACACCGGTGTATCCCTGAGCAGCCGACATATCTACCTAGGTTGATCAGGCTACCGACACTATATATTAGCCAATATATGAATATTTGTTTGTATATTATGATTTTTTTTTAAATTTTAGTAAAATAATATCATCAATAATAATAAACAGCACACAAATGTTAAATTCATCCCGGGAATTAATGAAGGGGGTTTTGTCCACCCTGTAAAAATCATGAAGGGGGTTATGTCCACCCTGTATAAATCATGAAGGGGGTTATGTCCACCCTATCAACATCATGAAGGGGATTTTGTCCATGTTGTCATTTTCACACGAAGGGCGTTATGTCAAAGGGGGTTTTGTCCTACATTCATATAGTATACGAGCGTAGTCCCTGATCAGGCGACATATCTTAGCTAGGTTGATCAGGCTACCGACACTATATATATCAGTGTAGTCCCTGATCAGGCGGCACATCTAGTTAGGTTGATCAGGCTATCTACACTATGTACATCAGTGTAGTCCCTGATCACGCGGCATACCTAGCTATGTTGATCAGACTACCGACACTCTGTATACCAACGTAGTCCCTGATCAGCCTCCATATCTAACTAGGTTGACCAGACAACCGACACCATGCACTGCAGCACATGTACTAGTAGTCCCTGATCAGCCTCCATATCTAACTAGGTTGACCAGACAACCGACACCATGTACTGCAGCACATGTACTAGTAGTCCCTGATCAGCCTCCATATCTAACTAGGTTGACCAGACAACCGACACCATGCACTGCAGCACATGTACTAGTAGTCCCCGATCAGCCTCCATATATAACTAGGTTGACCAGACAACCGACACCATGCACTGCAGCACATGCACTAGTAGTCCCTGATCAGCCTCCATATCTAACTAGGTTGACCAGACAACCGACACCATGCACTGCAGCACATGCACTAGTAGTACCTGATCAGCCTCCATATCTAACTAGGTTACCAGACAACCGACACATGCACTGGCAGACACATGCACTAGTAGTACTCCTGATCAGCCTCCATATCTAACTAGGTTGACCAGACAACCGACACCATGCACTGCAGCACATGTATAGTCCATGTCTAGTTAGTTCGATGCCTCATATCTATAACTAGGTTGACCAGACAACCGACACCATGCACTGCAGCACATGTACTAGTAGTCTGATCAGCCTCCATACTAACTAGGTTGACCAGACAACCGCACCATCATGCACTGCAGCCTATCATAGTTACTGCCATCTCGCACCATGTACTGATCAGCCTCCATATCTAACTAGGTTGACCAGACCACCGATGACACCATGCACTGCAGCACATGTACTAGCTAGTCCCATGATCAGCCTCCATATATAACTAGGTTGACCAGACAACCGACACCATGCACTGCAGCACATGTTACTAAGTAGTCCCTGATCAGTCCTCCATATATAACTAGGTTGACCAGACAACCGACACCATGCACTGCAGCACTGTACTAGTAGTCCCTGATCAGCTCCATATCTAACTAGGTGACCAGACACCGACACCATGCACTGCAGCACATGTACTAGTAGTCCCTGATCAGCCACCATATAACTAGGTTGACCACAACCGACACCATCAACGCACACATGCATACTGCAGCCTCCTATAACTAGGATGACCAACAACCGACACCATGCACTGCAGCATGTACATAGTCCTGATCAGCCTCCATATCTAACTAGGTTGTACCAGACAACCGACACCATGCACTGCAGCACATGTACTAGTAGTCCCTGATCAGCCTCCATATCTAACTAGGTTGACCAGACAACCGACACCATGCACTGCAGCACATGCACTAGTAGTCCCTGATCAGCTTGATTATTTACCAAGGCTGATTAGACTACCGACAATATGTACATCAGTGTAGTCCCTAATCAGTCTGGATACAGTGGGGATTCTAATTATAAGAGTAAATGAAATATTTTTGACTGACATTAATAATTAATTTTTATGGCAATATTTTGCAAAAATTATGCTCGGTTTGTAATTAGAGTTTTCAACAAGCTGAATAAGATAATCCAATTATTATGCTCTGTCGATATGCTATGAGACTTCACAAGTTACATTTTTTGGCGGTGAGCAGACATGTTTTTTTTATGTAAATTCAGCGGTAATTGCCAATATATATTAAATAGATGCTTAATTACTCTCTGCAACAAACCAGAAGATCATTAAAATTATACTTGGTTTGTAAGACTTACAAATAGAATATTTTGTATGCCGACATAAATAATTATTTTTTATGAATGCGATATTTTGCCAAAAATATGCTTGGTTTGTAAGATTTGAGATTTCACAAATGAAATAGTTGTCGGCTGGCATAGTAAATAATTCATTTTTTATGAATATTTAGCCAATAGACATTAAATTGATGCATAACTAGTGTCTTCGACAAATGAAATTCAGTTGTTGCCTAAGTAATTTAAACTGTTGCTTAATTAGAGTTTTAGACAAGTTGAATAACATAATTCAATCTTCTGGAAATATAATACTATATAATATATAATACTATACAATATATACTAGGATACTTCGCAAGTTATATTTTTTTGTGGTCAGAAAAAAAAACCTCATTTTTCATGTAAATTCAGCAGTTTGCAGTTAGGTTAGTGTGTCGGACTACTGATCCAAGTGTCGTGGGTTCGAGCCTGACTAGCGGCGTGCGTTGTGTCCTTGAGCAAGACACTTTATCCACACTGCTCCAGTTCACCCAGCTGTAAATGGGTACCGATAATTCGTAGTTGCTCTGTAAATACGAATTACCGGCTTCTCTCAAAAAGTCTCTACCTCCGTTCATTCTCCCATTCTTGGGAGACGGCATGCAAGGTCCTAGAGCCAGTGCCGCCGTTAAATATAAGCAAAAAAAAAAAAAGAAAAAAAAAAGCAGTTTGCCAATATAAATGAAACAAATGCTTAATTACTCTCTGCAACAAACCACTGAGAAGAAGATCATTAATTATTTTGCAACAATTATGCTCGGTTTGTAAGAATTGAGACTTCACGAATGAAATATTTAGTCGGCCGGCATACATAGTTAATTTTTCAGTTATGAATGCGATAATTTTTCAAAAAAAAAAAATGTTTTTTAAGATTTGAGTGTTCACAAATTAATATTTTGTCGGCCGACATAAATTATTTTTATGAATGCGATATTTTGCAAAAATTATGGTCGGTTTGTAAGATTTGAGACTTCACAAATTAAAATAATATTTGCCGGCTGGCATGAATAATTAATTTCTATGAACATGATGAATGTGATATTTTGCAAGACTTATGCTCGATTTGTAAGATTTGAGACTTCACAATAAAATATTTTGTCGGCCGCCATTCGATATTCGGCTAGTCAAAATTAAATGTGTTCAAATAGAATTATACTCGGTCGGTATAATATCAGATTTTGCAACCGAGTTAAAAATTTTGGCAGTAAGCAAAAATAACTAATTTTTCGGAATGCTAACTTGAAATTCAAGTTAATGGAATTAATTATTCAGCTGTATTCAAATTTAATTATGCTAGGTCGGTATGTAATGAGATTTTGCGAGTTCCATTTTTTATTTTTTGGCGGTCTGCAAAATTAAGTAATTTTTGGGACTGCTAACTTGAAATTCAAGTTAATTCAATTAATTATTCTATGAATTTAAATTAAATTCAGCTGTATTCCAATTTAATTATGCTCGGTCGGTATGATATGAGATTCCGCAAGCCTGAGTTAAATTTTATTTTTTGGAGGTCAACCAAAATATGAGTAATAGTTAGGAATGCTAACTTGAACTTCAAGTTACTTCGATTAATTATGCTATAATTTCAGGTGAATTAACATTTTATTATCCTCGGTCGGTATGATATGAGATATCGCAAGTTAAATTTTTTGGCTGTCTGGAAAAATAAGTAATTTTTAGGAATGCTAACTTGAACGTCAAGCTAATTCAATTAATTATGCTATAATTTCAGGTGTATACACATTTAATTAACATCGGTCGGTATGCTATGAGATATCGCAAGTTAAATTTTTTGGCGGTCTGGTAAAATAAGAAATTTTGCGGAATGCTAACTTGAACTTCAAGCTAATTCAATTATTTATTCTATAATTTCAGGTGTATGCACATTGAATTGTCCTCGGTCGTTATGATATGAGATATCGCAAGTTAAATATTGTCGAGGTCAGGAAAAATAAGTAATTTTCAGGAATGCTAACTTGAACTTCAAGCTAATTCAATTAATTATGCTATAATTTCAGGTGTATACACATTTAATTAACATCGGTCGGTATGATATGAGATATCGCAAGTTAAATTTTTGGGTGATCTGGTAAAATAAGTAAGTTTGAGGAATGCTAACATGAACTTCAAGCTAATTCAATTAATTATCTATAATTTCAGGTGTATGCACATTGAATTATCCTCGGTCGGTATGATATGAGATATCGCAAGTTAAATTTTTTCGCGGTCAGGAAAAATAAGTAATTTTTAGGAATGCTAACTTGAACTTCAAGTTACTTTGATTAATTATGCTATAATTTCAGGTGTATTAACATTTTATTATCCTCGGTCGGTATGATATGAGATATCGCAAGTTAAATTTTTTCGCGGTCAGGAAAAATAAGTAATTTTTAGGAATGCTAACTTGAACTTCAAGTTACTTTGATTAATTATGCTATAATTTCAGGTGAATTAACATTTTATTATCCTCGGTCGGTATGATATGAGATATCACAAGCTAAATTTTTTGGCTGTCTGGAAAAATAAGTAATTTTTAGGAATGCTAACTTGAACTTCAAGCTAATTCAATTAATTATGCTATAATTTCAGGTGTATACACATTTAATTAACATCGGTCGGTATGCTATGAGATATCGCAAGTTAAATTTTTTGGCGGTCTGGTAAAATAAGAAACAAATTTTGCGGAATGCTAACTTGAACTTCAAGCTAATTCAATTATTTATTCTATAATTTCAGGTGTATGCACATTGAATTATCCTCGGTCGTTATGATATGAGATATCGCAAGTTAAATATTTTCGAGGTCAGGAAAAATAAGTAATTTTTAGGAATGCTAACTTGAACTTCAAGCTAATTCAATTAATTATGCTATAATTTCAGGTGCATACACATTTAATTAACATCGGTCGGTATGATATGAGATATCGCAAGTTAAATTTTTTGGTGGTCTGGTAAAATAAGTAAGTTTGAAGAATGCTAACATGAACTTCAAGCTAATTCAATTAATTATGCTATAATTTCAGGTGTATGCACATTGATTTATCCTCGGTCGGTATGATATGAGCTATCGCAAGTTAAATTTGTTCGCGGTCAGGAAAAATAAGTAATTTTTAGGAATGCTGACTTGAACTTCAAGTTACTTCGATTAATTATGCTATAATTTCAGGTGTATTAACATTTTATTATCCTCGGTCGGTATGATATGAGATATCGCAAGTTAAATTTTTTGGCGGTCTGGAAAAATAAGTAATTTTTAGGAATGCTAACTTGAACTTCAAGCTAATTCAATTAATTATGCTATAATTTCAGGTGTATACACATTTAATTAACATCGGTCGGTATGCTATGAGATATCGCAAGTTAAATTTTTTGGCTGTCTGGTAAAATAAGAAATTTTGTGGAATGCTAACTTGAACTTCAAGCTAATTCAATTATTTATTCTATAATTTCAGGTGTATGCACATTGAATTATCCTCGGTCGTTATGATATGAGATATCGCAAGTCAAATTTTTTGGTGGTCTGGCAAAATAAGTAATTTTGAGGAATGCTAACATGAACTTCAAGCTAATTCAATTAATTATCTATAATTTCAGGTGTATGCACATTGAATTATCCTCGGTTAAATCTTTTTGCTAATTTGAAATCCAAATTATTTCAATTAATCTTTCAGCTGTATTCAAATTTAGTTATGCTCGGTCTGTATGATCAGATGAGATTTCGCAAGTTAAATGTTTTGGCGGTCAGTAAAAATAAGTAATTTTTGGGACTGCTAACTTGAAATTCAAGAGAATTCAATTACTATGGTATAAATTCAGTCTGTTTCAAAATTTATTTATGCTCGGTCGGGTATGTAATGAGATTTTGCGAGCTCCATTTTCTGCCATATCGCAAGTTAAATTTTTTTGCTGTCAGGAAAAACAAATAACTTATTAAGAATGCGAACTGGAACTTCAAGTTCATTCAATGAATTATGCTATGAATTCAGGTGTATTCCAATTTAATTTTCCTCAGTCGGTATGATATGAGATATCGCAAGTTAAATATTTTGGCGGTCAGTAAAAATAAGCAATATTTAGGAATGCTAACTTGAAATTCAAGTTAATTCAATTATTATTCAGCTGTATTGCAATTTAATTATTCTCCGTCTGTATGATATAAGATTTCGGAAGTTAATTTTTTTGTTGGTCAGCAAAAATAAGTAATTTTTATGAATTGTAACTTGAACTTCACGTTACTTCAATTAATCATATGCTATAAATTCAAATGGCTTCAAATTTATTTATGATCGGTAGGTTACGATGATGAAGGAGATTTCGCAAGTTAAATTAAGCAAAAGTAAGTAATTTTTAGGAATGCTAACATGAAATTGAAGTTAATTCAGCTCTATTCCTATTTAATTTTGTAGGTCAGCAAAAATAAGTAGAAATGATAACTTGAAATTCAAATCAATGAATTATTTGGATTATTATGTTTTATGTGACATCAGAGACATAAGTAATATGTGTTTCTGGTCACATTAATAGTAAGAGCCACATACCACATTACACATATCCCGTGTACTATACGCAATTGGTTTTGGGTCAGTCTTTTAAATCAATAAAGAAAATAAAAGATGGATGGATGGATGGATGTGCATTCACCTCTCTCAGATAATTACGCCGATTTTCTTTCCACCATTACGCCGTATTTTCACCTTTATCCAAATAATCGACCATTACGCCATTTAGTGACGCCGTGCATTTCCATGCCACCGATAACCGTAGACTAAATCGATCATCCAATGGTAACTAGGCTTTGAGATCGATGAACCAATCGTAACTCGGGGTGTGACGGATGCCAAAAACATATTTTAAGCGATCAGCCAATGATAACCAGGCTTTGTAATCACTTTAACCAATCGCAACTCGGGGTGTTACGGGTAACAGAAACCACGGTTTAGGCCGATTTAGTAAATTAACTACCGATTACGACCTCAAACGGCAGTTTCTGGCCAAATGCACAATAATTGCTCAAACTGGGATTTGGGAGCCTAAACCATGGTTTAGGCTCTCAAACTGGGGTTTAGGGAATTATTGTGCATTTGGCGAGTCTAAACTAGGGTTTGGGCAGTCTAAACTGGGGTTTGAGCTCAAACCGTGGTTTAAGCTATCAGAAACCCTAGTTTGAGCGTCCAAACGGTGGTTTCTGCCGCCAAGTGCACAATAATTGCTCAAACCAGGGTTTAAGAAAACTACCGTTTGGGATCACGATTGGCAGTTTTTTTCTTAAACTGTGGTTTGGGTCCAAACTAGGGTTTAGGCTTTTTATTCGATTACGACCTCAAACGGCAGTTTCTGGCCAAATGCACAATAATTGCCTTAAACTGGGGTTTTAAGAGCCTAAACCCTGGTTTAGACTCTCAAACTGGGGTTTAAGGAATTATTGTGCATTTGGCGAGCCTAAACTAGGGTTTGGGCAGTCTAAACTGGGGTTTGAGCTCAAACCGTGGTTTAAGCTATCAGAAACCCTAGTTTGAGCGTCCAAACGGTGGTTTCTGCCGCAAGTGCACAATAATTGCTCAAACCTGGGTTTAAGAAAACTACCGTTTGTGATCACGATTGGCAGTTTTTTTTCTTAAACTGTGGTTTGGGTCCAAACTAGGGTTTAGGGCGCTTTTTATTCGATTACGACCTCAAACGGCAGTTTTTCTGGCCAAATGCACAATAATTGCTCAAACTGGGGTTTGAGAGCCTAAACCCTGGTTTAGACTCTCAAACTGGGGTTTAGGGAATTATTGTGCATTTGGCGAGCCTAAACTAGGGTTTGGGCAGTCTAAACTGGGGTTTGAGCTCAAACCGTGGTTTAAGCTATCAGAAACCCTAGTTTGAGAGTCCAAACGGTGGTTTATTTTCTGCCGCCAAGTGCACAATAATTGCTCAAACCAGGGTTTTAAGAAAACTACCATTTGGGATCTCAAATGGCAGTTTAAGCCCAAACTAGGGTTTGAGGAGCCTAAACTAGGGTTTGAGCTCCAAACCATGGTTTAAGGAATTATTGTGCATTTGGCTTGCCATAGAAAATAGAAAATACCGTTTGGGATCACGATTGGCAGTTTTTTTCTTAAACTATGGTTTGGGTCCAAACTAGGGTTTAGGCTTTTTATTCGATTACGACCTCAAACGGCAGTTTCTGGCCAAATGCACAATAATTGCTCAAACTGGGGTTTGAGAGCCTAAACCATGGTTTAGACTCTCAAACTGGGGTTTAGGGAATTATTGTGCATTTGGCGAGCCTAAACTAGGGTTTGGGCAGTCCAAACTGGTGTTTGAGCTCAAACCATGGTTTAAGCTATCAGAAACCCTAGTTTGAGCGTCTAAACGGTGGTTTCTGCCGCCAAGTGCACAATAATTGCTCAAACCAGGGTTTAAGAAAACTACCGTTTGGGATCACGATTGGCAGTTTTTTTCTTAAACTGTGGTTTGGGTCCAAACTGGGAGGGTTTAGGCTTTTTATTCGATTACGACCTCAAACGGCAGTTTCTGGCCAAATGCACAATAATTGCTCAAACTGGGGTTTGAGAGCCTAAACCCTGGTTTAGACTCTGAAACTGGGGTTTAGGGAATTATTGTGCATTTGGCGAGCCCAAACTAGGGTTTGAGGAGCCTAAACTAGGGTTTGAGCTCCAAACCATGGTTTAAGGAATTATTGTGCATTTGGCTTGCCATACATGTGTCCTATTAGGCTCATCAACAGTGACAGATATAACAGAAAACAGAGACATGTTGTTGAACTTCTTCAGGTTATGTTGTGCGTTTGTGGCAGACGCCGTGCGTGCCTTGTGAACAGTGACAATCTCTTATATATATATATGACACCGTAGACTGAACACCTAACTAGCTACTGATATACGATCTGCTTCCCGTATGTAAAAGTTCACAATTAACCATGCACAAAGATACAAAACAACATCTTCATGTATTGACTGTTTCATATGTATCTATATCATGTACATGTATATATGTTGATTTTTGTTTCACATTTCATTTCTGTAACATGTTCATGTTGTAATCTCCGAAAGGGGGAAATAAAGACTATATAACGGGTTTAATAAGCATCGTTAAATTAAATCAATACACATATTGTATTACATGATATTGCATAAGCACTCCATCATACAATGAACGTGTACGGTTCACCTATCATTTGTTTTGTAGCGGTCACATTTACATGTTTATTACAATAATTATAGTGTAATATTATTTGAATACACTGTCCTAAAATATTGAATGACAAAACCAAAGGATTTCCCATATACTATCATCACGGATGTTAATCTCGTATGTATTGCACAACCGTGTTCTAAGTGATTTATGCAACAAGTTAAACCACCAAATCATACGGCGGAAATACTCAGATTACACGCATTTCAGTTTAACCTTTACAATGCTGAATTAAATTGTGTCGTCTGCTGTTTATTTTTTATTTTCCATTTTTCTTACGAAAAACATGAGTTGACAGCACTTTAGAATCATTTCCAATGGAAATGATTCTAAAATGCTGCCAAACCATGTTTTTATTTAGAGAAAATACAAAATAAGAAACAACAGCAGACGACAATTTTCGGTTCCCGCCTTCTAAGGGTTAAGAAGTAATTACATTGTTGTATGGGCAAGGTTGTCCGCGTGTCCGCGGATTATCGACCTTACAGGGCGATAACCGTGCTCTAAAGTATTATTTTTTCCCACACATATATCCATACCAGGGGCGCGATTCACTAAAGTTCGTACGACTAAAATGTTCGTAAGTGCAATATTATGATAGTCTGTAAATTTCACATTAACAATGTTTTCTTGTAAATAATTATTGGATTTACATTTACTGAGCATAGGCTGCATATGCAGCCTATGCTCAATAAATGTAAATCCGTAAATTGAAATTTACAGACGATCTTAAATTTGCACTTACGAACATTTGGGCTTCCTAACAACCAGGGAACACGATTTGGGAGTATGGTGGCGAAGTTTACACTGCCGGTGCACATGGTATGCAACACAAGCTAGACATTATGTTTGTAAAACATGGATATGCCACCGGCCGTAACATGCAGCGGCCCGTTTCACTAAACTACGTACGACTAACATGTTCGTAATTGCAAAAGTATGATAGTCTGTAAATTGCACATTAATAATGTTTTCTTGCAAACAATTATTGGATTTACATTTATTGAGCATAGGCTGCATCGATTGAATTTGTCAGACGATCATAAATTTGAACTTACGAACATTTTAGTCTTACGAAGCTTAGTGAAACGGGCCCGTGGACTCTTAACTGAGATAATCTTACAAAACTTTTCGACTTTTCGACGTAAATTTACATGGACGGACGGACAGACGTACGAACGGAAGTACGGAACCTCAGGAGCAACGCAATATGCCTCCTTGCTATCGCATAGGGGTCATAATAAATGCACAGTTGTGCGTCATGCCAGTAAATCAAACATTTTCAAATAAACTTACATACACTAAAATAACTCCCAGTCCCGCTGCGGAAATGAGTCAGAAGCCAGTGTAACATTGATTATCTCCCGTTACATACCTGTGACACACACACTACCTGTATACAGGTATATCCTACAAAGGAGTGCCGCGCTACTAATATTAAAGTTCCGGTGACATTTTCTCAATATTATTGTGAAACCCGCGATTTAGATGTGACACAACATTCGAAAACACAGCACGACACAGTGAAGTATTAATATAGTAACATCCGTTACACCTGCATAACACACCTGTGTTTATTTAAAACGCCATATCCGCCATCTTGTGTACTCCATATAGGACAGGAATTTTATACATATTGTGATGTGACAATGGCGCGAAAGGCGATTTCGGACCAGTGGCTATTCGTACTTCTGTTCACAGGTGAGTGTAACAGTTAATGAAGTGATCGACTTGTTACTGGGACCCTAACACAGGTGAATTACTCGGATCTGTGACATTAACATGATACTTTAAAGCAATCCCATAACATGTACCCCACCCACCTGTTGTCGTGCATGTACTGTACGTGGTTTAATCCTGATTGTCCCACATTTGAGTGTCCAGTAGTCCTGATTGTCCCACATTTGGTTTTTACAGGTAACTGGATTTTGCAGATTTCAGGCTATAGTCTTTTTCAATAAAGTAACATTGATGCCAGTTATACTTGTATATATGTAAATATAAATAAAATAAATATATTAATAAAAAATAAAGTGGCATACAATTTTATTATACGTTTTAGTTTAAATTAGTGTTTCAAAGTGTGTATTGTTAAAGGTCCCCAGGGTGTCCGGTTTGGAGATGTTCCATTGTAAACCATTCTGATACGTAATTGGATGCTTTGCAATCATGAATATACATTATCATCTAAGGTAAATGACAAAGAAAGCCATCAAAAAGAAGATCACAGATGTTATCTTGGTGTTCGGTTTAGAGAGGTTCCACTGTATATATCACACGGGTTTTAAAACACATATTATTCTGTTCCTTGAATTGAATTGAATTGAGACTTCACCAGTAGGTAACATAGCATAGTGCATAGCGACATTATAGGCCATTTCTGTTGAAATTAAACTGTTGAATTCATTTTAAATATATGTATATTAATTTAATTCTATAACATGGAAGATGTATATGTTTTATAAAATGACAGCATCGTAAATTATAAGGAATCATTTCTTATTTATTTTGCTTATATTTAAGGGTAGGAATTGACTCGAAGACCTTCCCCCACAAGGTTATAAGGAAACATACATTAAGATTAAACAGACATTAAACATTCATAAATCATAAGGAAACATACCTTAAAATGAAATAAAATAACCTTGACCTTGACACAGAAGATGCCTCTATGTGTATGACATGATGCATGAAACTACGCAGCTTTATAAGGGACATGAGAAGAGAAAAAAATGCTCTGACAAATTTGATTTCGTTCGAATTCGTTGGAACGTATTCCAATTCGTCCTAACGCTTTCCGATTCGTTCTAACGCATTCAAATTCGTTCTAACGATTTCCAATTCGTTCTAACGAATTCGAATTCGTTCGAACTATTTCAATTATTTCGTTCTAACGAATTCAAATTCGTTAGAACGCATTCCAATTCGTTCTAACGCATTCCAATTTGTTCTAGCGAATTCGAATTCGTTCTAACGCATTCCAATTCGTTCTAACGAATTCAATTATTTCGTTCTAACGCATTCCAACTCGTTCTAACCAATTCCAATTCGTTCTAACCAATTCCAATTCGTTCTAGCGCATTCTAATTCGTTCTAACGATTTCAATTGCTTCGTTCTAACGATTTCGAAACTGGACGTTTCACTTTGTACAACATTAGTATATCCAAATTACAGAACACTAAGAGCTAGACCCGCGCTTATAAAGCTTTATAGACTTCGGTCGCGGGAACGAGATGCGTGATCGGAAATATTAGAAACTGTATAGTTTACGTCAAATAAAATATTCTTCTTCTTCTATAGCTGTAATAGCTTTATTAAAAGTTCCTTATCAACTTCTTTTTTTCATTTTAATCCTGTATCTCCAACTTGAAAGTGGAAACAGAGCATACTCCAAATAACCCTAGGGCTATGATCATGATGATATTACCTGTAACGAAATCCTGATTGTCCCACATGGAAAATAACCAGATTTAACAAATGTGGGACAATCTCGGCCCGGTTGTTCAAAACATCAGTTAGCGGACTGTTAAATCCTTAACTGAATGGTTAAAATCTCTGTTAAAACAGAGATTTTAACCATTCAGTTAAGGATTTAACAGTCCGTTAAGCTAACTGAAGCTTTGAGCAACCGGGCACAGGACGACACCATTGTACGTTACGTTTTTATCCATAGAAAAGTAACGTACAGTACGACCACAGGTTGTGGGGTAATGTGATGTGATGTTTTCAAAGGACATGTTTATATCGTAGCGCCGAGTCACTCACCTGTGGACGTTACCTACAGGTATACTGACCCAGTGACCATGGTGACTCGGACAATAGTTGTGTGACCAGTAGCCTGTTTCACCAACATTGCGATGTATACTTATCTAGCAAAGTATACTTTGAGGGAGAACTTTTCAATTTAAGGAAACATTTATTAATTTTTATTATACTGAATTTATTACATTATCACAGCCATTTTGGCTGTGATAATGTAATACATTCAGTATAACAATTCTGCATGCTTTTAATCATCAAATATAGGCAATCGTTAGTTCTATATGACATAATAAATGATTACTCCCTCAAAATATACTTTGCTAGATAAGTATACTTTGCAATTTTTATGAAATCGGCTACTGCAATCTGGATTATGTGTATTGCACCTTTGCATATCGCAACCCACATCGGGTGGCCCAAGATGTGTTAATGTAGATACAGTGTAAAATACAGTGAACCACATAAACATTCAAGATAAAGGTGTTTTCTGAGAGCCTCGATTAGACAGGACCGATCGTCCTGTCTAAACCGGACCCTTAGACAGTAGCAATGTGTTTAATTCTGATGTATTTCACTGTCATGTATATATAACAAGGGCATCGTTATCACCAAGTTAATCCCCTCGCTTGTAGCATTCATTGATAATAATAAAAACACTTTAGTAATTATGTTCAACCTCACAAGCAAGGTGTACATAAGTCCTCAGCGACATTGACCTTGTGTGGTCGGACATGCGTCGTATGCAAAGCGAAACACCATCCCTAGACACACATTGTGGTAAACTATTATGAAAATCGGTAGAGCGGTTCATGAGTTATTGAAAAGTGAAATTGTTACTAATGTACGCACGTAAATGTACGCACGTACGTATGTATAATTCCAGCACAAAAATATTTACACAATTCCCTAACATTTGATTGGCCCGTAGCAAGTCTCTGTCCAAAATTTAAATCCCAGTAAACTCCCACGCCGAACTACTTTCCGTAACCGTGAGGCGCAGTTAAAATAATTCTTAAAAAAACCCGGAAAATAAACACATTTTCTTGATGAATTTATTTCAAATGCTGGAATTATAAAGAATGAATGGCCTTTTTGTTGAATTTATCGGGGATATAAACTTGGAAAAGTCGCGGGTATACTAGACGAAGCGATACAAAAATACAATTTTTGTTGTTTTTTTTTAATTTTTTTTTCGAAAATTGTAATTTTGTAAGGCCTCGTCCAGCATTCCCGCGACTTTTCCAAGTTTATACCCCGATAAATTCCACAAAAATGCCATTCATTCCTATAATATCCCCTCTATCGGCGAGGGAATAATTGTGATGTACCGTATACTGTGTATAACCACATATACAGAGATCCAGATAAGCTCTGTGTCTAAAGAGTACTATATCCCCTGATTTCAATATCATTGCGTATTTTACTTTTACAATTGTGTTATTGGTTTTCTTCATTACTAAATAGGGAACAAATGATAAAACATATAACAAATTTAAACATTCACTTATTTGAGCTGCTTTTTGCAGCTCAACTAAATGAATTTTCAACTTTATGACAGTATTTTCGCTACTCAATTTGAAAATCAATGCGTATTTTCCCATTGCTGTGCGTATTTTGTACTCCCACTTTGATCATCAATGCGTATTCAGCTAAAATAATTGCTGTAAAATACGCCAATACGCATATTATCCGGAGCTCTTCATTATAGGAATGAATGGCCTTTTTGTGGAATTTATCGGGGTATAAACTTGGAAAAGCCACTTTCGCAATTAGCGATAAAAATAAACAATTTTCGAAAATTGTAATTTTTTATCGCCAATTGTTTATTTTTATCATATTGGTTATTATAGGAATGAATGACTTTTTTATGGAATTTATCGGGGTATAAACTTGGAAAAGTCGCGGGAATACTGGACGAAGGCCGGAAGGCCTCGTCCAGTATTCCCGCGACTTTTCCAAGTTTATATCCCCGATAAATTCAACAAAAAGGCCATTCATTCCTTATAATTCCAGCATTTGAAATAAATTCATCAAGAAAATGTGTTTATTTTCCGTTTTCTTAAGAATGATTTTAACTGCGCCTCACGGTTATGGAAAGTAGTTCGGCGTGGGAGTTTACTGGGATATAAATTTTGGACAGAGACTTGCTACGGGCCAATCAAATGTTAGGGAATTGTGTAAATATTTTTGTGCTGGAATTATAGATACGTCTTTCATAGTCGAGAGCATACCCGACTCGGTCAAGTTGGGCCGGGATGGATGCTATTTGTTTGTTTGTCCATTTATATTTTTTAATAAAACTGATCACATACAAATCTAAAAGTAGTTTATTTTTCTCAGATATGTGATTTATGAGATTCACATGAAGTTTGTCAATAACATTATATTCTTTTCAATTCGATAAACAGCAATAGCTTAAAATTGTTCATGACTAATATTTACATGCATATTGAAACAATCCACAAGTTATATTGTTTATGTATGTAAATTAGTTACTTTATCACTTTTTTAGAAAATACCACAGGCAAATGCCACATTACAAAGATTATGCCATCACAACATCATGACTATTTATCTAGACACTCATGAACTCGCGACTACATTAATATTTACAGTGGAACACCTCTACTCTGTAAATTTCACATTAACAATGTTTTCTTGTAAACAATGATTGGATTTACATTTATTGAGCATAGGCTGCATATGCTGCATATGCAGCCTATGCTCAATACATGTAAATCCATCAATTGAAATTTCCAGACGATCCTAAATTTGCATGTACGAACATTATAGTTTAGTTTTGTGTTATTGATGAAAACGTACTTACATTTAAAGGTTCATGCCCACTCAGTGGGTGGCAGGTGGGTGCAAGTGATGGGTAATTTAACGATCGGGGTTTATCCTTACCGTAATTCCGACTGGAGACCTGGTTTGGCCCTCACATACGTCTTTGTCATTTTGTATGTTACAGTTGAATCTGGTTATACCCCTTATGTGAGTATTACGTTATTCGTAATCCTATTTTAGGGGAAGGGGCCAAGTGACCTGGTGTGGTATGGACCTGGCACCAGGTCAGGTTATTCTAATTTCAGGGCTGAATATATTTGTTCTTGATGTACATATTCCGTTCTGATTTTGGGATTTTTCCCCCAATGCAGCAGGTTAAAATGGGATCGAACCCGTTTGCCCGGCCTTACATGACCTTAGCTGTTGATAGGCCGTTTAACACTAATAAACAAACAAATTATGCCTACTCGGTAGGCACAAAATGTTCTTTATATCAGAGACATCATTTGAGACATTTTCTTGCCAAATAAATATTCATTCACCATTATCCCACGTAATAATTGGCATTATTATACATTGTATATGAGCCGCGTCTTCGGGAGTCTGACGACGTCTGACGACGTCACAAGATATGACGACGTGAACTTAGCTTGCGTAATTTCAGCCGAGATTTCCAATTATCGACGTTTGTCAGACCACCATATTAGGTTTGCTCCGTGGTGTTAAAGTTATCTAACTAACACTGAACAACAACGCACCTCGGTGTTTTTATTATTGTAATGCATTTTTACCAATGTGAGCGTTATACATTCGTTTAAATTGTATTTGAACCTTAGTTCAGTGTAAGATACATTCCCAAATATATATATAATCGGGCATTAACTGCTATCGACCACCATTTACAGGTGAAAACTCTGTGTAAGCTACATTTTTTATTTACATACAGATGGTCGGCAGCATATTTGTAGACCGATGTAGCCTGGGCCCGGTTTACCGCACAACTATATGTTTCAGATCTGGTTAACTCGACGCGAATTGTCAGTCTATTGCTCAATTCTTTCTTTCTAATATAATGTATAAAATTGAAATTAAGCGCAACCTTTACCGATTTTAAGAAAAAAAAACAATGCCATGGATGTTACGACTAGTATAGCCACATACCAGTCTCATCTGTGCATATGCACCGTCTGATCAGAACATACGATGTCCGCCATTCAGTCACTGGGGAATCCGTTCTCGATTACCGACTGGATATGGGTCGCCGATCGTACATTTATTGTATATATTATAAGGTCCCGTTGGTGCAAGTACAGCTGTAAGCGGAACGATGTCGAGAACATTAGACGTTTCTGTTATCTGAATATGACAAGCATCAATCAGAATGCACGCTAACATGTATGGCATGTTAATATAAGAAATAGATACGGTGGGATGATATTTCAAGGCAACATATCTTGGGGACATTAGTATCATGGACCGTTCGTGACAATCTGTCAAGTCGTGAAAAATGCAATATAAATACAAAAAATCAAGAACTATATACACTGAACTTCCACCCTCTCATTGCTTCGTACTTTGGGACCATCGCATTTTGAGTTGAGTCTCCAAAAGACAAACTGCTACCGTAACACTCCCAAAACAAACACAAGTCGGTGGTAGGACAAGCTGATCACAAGTTGTGGTAACAAATGTCTCAAATATGTTACCATAGCCATTTTGTCCATGTGGCAGACTTCCACGCGCTACCTTTGAAGGTGGTCTCCTACTAGGCGAGTGAGAGACAGCGATGGAGTAGAAATTACATGTAAGCGATACAGGCTTTTGCTCTCACGCTATTCGAGTGACTGTGAACTGTACATAGTGAGTAACGCATGGAAGTAAGGGAGCCTGTCATCAGACATGAACAATGCAGATCAAACAGTCTTTTATACCCACATGTTTTGTTTAACTAAATGGGTATATTGTGTGTCCGTCCGTCACGTTTCTTGTAAGAAGTAACATGTTTTAACCGTAATAGGTAAGGACTTGGTGTATGCCTTCCTTATGGTGTGTAGATGCGCAGTGAATTTCGATTTTTGATTCGACCCCCGGTCATGAATTATCTCCCCCTTTTCAACTTCGCATTTGGGAAACGTGGGTTTATTGCGATGGCGCGCCATCGACTGTGCTCTAGTTTTAATGTAATTTAATGTTGAACGTATTGTTCTCCCCGTATGCATGTGTATGTCCATTTGTATATGTTGAACTAAACAGTCAACCAATCAGTTAATCAATATACTTCCGTGGTTTTCTACAATTATAAATTTATAAATTATTAAAACGCTCAGTAAACATGTCAAAATTAAGAAATCAGCATACCTAATTCGCGTAACCGCGCACACTCATACTTCCTGGTACATGAACTTGCCGGTTTGACTGTTTCGCTTTGCACATTCATATGTTATGAAAAGACTCGAGCCCATCCGTCTTTACAGTCATTATGCAATGCCAAACGTGCTTCTAGTTCGATTATGTCAACTTGCAAACTGTTGTTACTCAATGTGTAACGGTAGATACTGTAACGTCATATAACATCGCTTGATGTGACGTCTCTTTTGCTCAAACGACCTGCATAGTGGTGTTGTATAAACTATAATATCTAAATGAATATTGCAGATATCATGATCAAATAAAAAGCGTTCAATTCATCATGCAAATTCCATTGCCATAGTAACAAAATGTCATATTGACCAACAATTTCCCGAATACAGGTTTTCGCGCGACGCGGCTCATATCGGACGTAATTTGGACACTGATACATGTATAAGGGGCAATAACCGTGTTTCATTAAAACACTAACGGACATTACTATTTATTATCTGTATTTATTTTTGTATGTACAATGATCATACTTTATAATATGTCGAAAATAATTTTGTTTAGGTGACACATTTAATTAGTATAGATAATTAAAAAATATCATGCGTCATTTGCATATGAAAATAGTTTGATACCACAGCGCGTCACTATCAGTAAAATAAATATGACTAAATTATTATATCTGTATAGCGGGCACCCGTAATATTTAGAACTGGTGGAATAGTGACAACATTATACACTTATTTAATTCCCGTAAAGAACATTTTGTGGCTACATAGTGGGTATGTACCTTTAAGATGTAATGTTTGTAATAGCCAAATGTTTGTCGGCAGCAAAACGTGGAACAGCGAGTATGCAACGTGACGTCAAACCGTCTAACACAATTTTAACGCCGATACTGCCCCGGATGTACATGTAGCTCGACATGTAATGTCAGTTACTCGTGATTATTTTCAAGTTCAGCAGCTTACACTGCCGCTTGCGCTATTCTTGCCAATAATTGTCAACTTACTTTTATCCCGTCAACACAGTGCGTATGTGCCGTGAAACACAGTACCGTGAAACATTGTTTATATCCTGTCAATACGACATAATCACTGCGTATGAATATGTGCGGTGTCTGGGGTTATTTTTTGCATTTAAAAGCCATTTGTAGGTGTTGACGGGATACATAGAATAGTAGGTTAGTGCTTCGAATGGGAAAAATATCTGGCGCGGCACGGAAACGGGATGTGCTCGGCAGAGCCTCGCCCATCCCGTTTCCTAAGCCTTGTCAGATATGATTTCCCATTCACGGCACTAGCCTACTATTCTATATTACACTGCCGCGTGTGCTATTCTTGCCAATAATTGTCAACTTACTTATTTAAAAAATACTTGAATATTGTGCTAGAAATCAGTGGCCCGTTTCACTAAACTTCTTACGACTAAAATGTTCGTTAGTGCAAATTTAAGATCGTCTGTAAATTTAAATTTATTGATTTATATTTATAGGCTGCATATGCAGCCTATGCTCAATAAATGTAAATCCAGCAAGTATTTACAAGAAAACATTGTTAATGTGAAATTTACAGACTATCATAATTTTGCACTTACGAACATTTTAGTCTTACGAAGTTTAGTGAAACGGCCCCCCTGGCAGGTTGATTGGATTTATTGACGTGCTATTCTGCTGCAAATTGCTTGATTGCCAGTTGGCATTGCCAATTATTACGGGAAGTAGCTCTGCAGAATGCTCCCGTATCGTCCGTCCGATACGGGAATATTCTGCAGAGTTACTTCCCGCAACTACATTGCCGATGTACGTGCAGTAACGTTGATACTATGTGCAAGATTAACGTAGGTGGCTGTGTATTACTAAGACTAGCCTATACTATGTGGCTTTCGTTTCAGGTTGCGTGCCAGCCGGTCTGGGCTCAAATTGCTCCCCTGGGATGACTGGACCTTCATGTAGCGAATGTGAGTAATTATATGTGGCGGTGACTGGCGAACTGGGGCTTATAGGATTTGTGATCAGTGTAGCTTCTTGTCAACTAGGACACTCATGGTCCCTGAGTACGATTGCTTGTTAGAAGCATGACGTGTGTGACATTAACGGAATGGCGACCAGTGCAGATCCTGATCAGACTGCGCGTATGCTACATTGGTCGCATAATCCATAAGCCCCGTTTCTCCAGTCACGGTCATATACATGTATCTCACATATATCACACCACCACCAAAAGTGCAGCAGTTTGAGAAATACGCACTCCAGGATAAATGGAGGTCAATATTATGGTGGCGTATTTCTGTCATACATGTACCGTGGTATATATCGACGCAGTGCCTTTAATACACGTCACCTATCGCGATATGTCGCGATAGGTGACGAGTTTTAAAGGCACTGCGTCTCAGGTATATATAGAAAATGATGAAACAGAATGGGAAAAAATAGTTTAATTATAAATTCGTATCATATTTCTGAACGTATATGTGCATATAAGCCACCTTAAACGAATTGGGGATTGGTCAAAATCATATTTATATATGTGAAAAAACGCTAGTTATTTTCCAATATTATAAACATGTTTTTAAATCGATGCTCACTAATTGTAAATTATTTTGTCTAAATTAATTACACTAGCTCTATAATGGGAACGTCTCCCTAAATGTTGCATAATATTATCATTTCACAACAAAAAATAAAAGCATTTACAATATTTTCATACTGGTACTCGTACAGCGAAAATCGCAGGTGTTTGAACTGGTCAGTATGTTGGTGTCATATATGGTTTGAACACGGCTCTGGATGGTGTCAAACAACGACAGTCATGTAACAATATACAATTATCGCATGAAAACGACTTGATACTCGACCATGACGAGATAAATTGTACGAGCTAAATGTCAACTCATGAAATCTGGTATAAACAAACAACGTGATACTGCCCACTAGTGACGCGATGTCGTGTTAAAACTTTATCTCGTTCTTTTGATAAATTGAGTCGTGTGGTACATATAGGTCATGTGCAGTCCGTATCGCAAACATACAAACATTGATAATCTGAGACATAGCCTACAAACTAGTTTACTTTGTGGGAACTATTATATAAATACCTGGGAACGAAATGAAGGGGTCAGTGGAAGAAGGGGCTAAATCCCTTATGGGACTTAGCCCCTTTCTTCCAATGATCCCTGGAAATGTTACTCCGTGGGAACTAAATACTGATTCATGGGGAACTCCCATATCGCAGGTTGTAATATAGCGAGACATGCTTTTTTCTGTCCATTCGTTATATATGACTATTTTTTTTCGGGCAAAATATGTATTGATTTACCACTACCGGACTTGTTAATTGACACTAATATACTTTTCATATCAAACGTGATTTGCCAGTTTGATATCAGGGCGATAGCCGTGTTTCCTTAAAGTTTTAACGGAAACAACAATTTATTATCTCTACAAGGAAGACCTCGTGGCTGTGATAATATATACTATAAACAGTACAAGGATGCAAAGCGCCGCTTTCGAAAGCACCACCGACGATGTACAGAATCGTATCTGCAACAACTGGATGCTGAAATCGACCATGCGGCTGAAATAAACAGCGATGACTTTTGTAAACTGTACACTAATAGAAAAAAATAGAAGCTGCAAAGCAACTGGCACTGAAATTAACTTTAATGGAACTGTTATTAGAGATGCAGAATCGATTGCAAATTCATGGGGCCAATATTTCGAAAAGTTACATTCTCCCACAGATAAACCAAAGTATTCCGAAAACCACAAAACTGAAATAGACCAATGCATGCATGATATTCAAAGCGACATGGTAAATAATGTGACTGACTCGACATCAGTTATGCCCTTCACAGGTCCGGACATTCATTCGGTCATTAGAAAACAAGGCAAGCGTGGTAAGGCATATGGTTGTGACATCATTTGTTAAGAACATCTGACACATTGTGGTCTGCAACTCTATTGGATTTACATTTATTGAGCATAGGCTGCATATGCAGCCTATGCTCAATACATGTAAATCCAATATGACGTACTGGCGAACTTCTACACGTCTATTCTCTATATTGGACATATTCCTACTGAAATGAAGAAAGGTGTTATTGTTACACTCCATAAAGGTGGCAAGAAACGCAAAGATGAGCCGAAGAACTACCAGTCATTCTGAAAATATACGAACGTTTGTTACTCGACAGACTGCCGTCACAGATTACAACCCATGCTCTACTCCAGGACGGTTTTCAGAAGGGTAACAGTTGTCCAATGACGTCATTTATGCTACGCAAAAGTATATATTATGGGCAAGAAAATTCCAGTCGTCTGTATGTATGCTTCCTGTAGCCGATTTCATCAAAATGGCAAAGTATACTTTTCTAGCAAAGTACACTTTGAGGGAGAAATATTCAAATTTAGTTCACAGCCAGTTTGGCTGTGATAATGTAATAAATTCGGTATACTAATTTTGCATACTTTTAATTATCAAATATATGCAGTTGTTAGTTTTATATGAAATAATGCATTTGAGGAAAAATAAATGATTACTCCCTCAAAGTATACTTTGCTAAAAACGTACACTTTGCAATGTTGGTGAAATCGGCTACTGGATGGCAACAAGCCTTTGATACGGTATGGCATATGAGACTATTCTACAAGCTGCACAATGCCGGTATAAGTGACCTAATTTTGAAATCCTTTATTAATATGTACGATAACATGAACAGTGACGTGTTATACAAAGGGCATACGTCACATTCGCTTCGAGTGTTACAGGTAACAAAACAAGGAGGGTTAGCTCTCCTTGCATGTATCTAACTTACCTCAATGAACTTATGCACGAACTTGTGTCTACCCCAGGGGCCCGTTTCACTAAACTTCTTAAGACTAAAATGTTCGTAAGTGCAGACTTCGAATAGTCGGGTAAATTTCAATTGATGGATTTACATTTATTGAGCATAGGCTGCATATGCAGCCTATGCTCAATAAATGTACATCCAATACTTGTTTACAAGAACACAATGTTATTGTGAAATTTACAGACTATCATAATTTTGCACTTACGAACATTTTAGTCGTACGAAGTTTAGTGAAACGGGCCCTAGATGGACTTCTGCTGTACGACGAAAGCTGCTGCAGTTCCACAGTAGCAGACGACATGGTTCTAGTATCTCTCTCTAAAATGCTAAAAGTGGTTTAACTAACATGATGGACATTGGCTACCGTTACTCACAGAAATTGCGATATACATATAACGCGACACAGGGTAATTTAATTGTGTTTAATGAAAATAAACCAGAATATGTACAAAGTAACCGTGAGTGGAAACTGTGTGACGAAGCGGTAAATGAATGTGAACAATATACACACCTTGGAATAATATGCAACAAATATATGTCACTAGATATTAATGCAACAGAAGCGTGCAATACAATCTTCGCAACATTTTTCGGTCTAGTAAACAACGGAATTAACAAGTTTGACCTTCACCTGATTACATCCAAACGCGTATACGAATATATCGTGTTGCCCAGGGCTTTATACGGTTGCGAACTTTGGAACAATTTGATGCCAAGTGACATTATGAAATTAGAACGGGCACATAGACTTTGTATACAATATTTTCAAGATATCCCGCGACGGGCTAAAACGGACATAGCACTGAACACAATTGGGTGTCTTCCAATAGAAACTGTGATTGATAAGGTTAACTCCTGTTGTTAGGACAACTCTGTATGTTTCATTATAACAAGCCAGTACGAGTTATCTTCCTTAATATACTGACAGCTTATTACACAAACCCAAGTAGTAGTATTCAAGGATTTATGCCAGACATTTGTCGTGTATTGCGAAACTATTCACTGGATTATATTATTGTTGAATTCCTAAACGGTAGACAGGTATAACACATACGTGGAAACATCTTGTCAATACAGCGACTATTGATTATGAACGTCTTCAACTAGATACGTCCGGCTGCAAAGTAATGAACCCCTTTATAAACTGTTGACTGTATCTGAGCCAGTTAGTCCATGCCCGCTGTGGAAATTTAGCACGGGTAACGGTGTCGTTCGGCAGTTGTGCGCTGTGCAAATTATTCTCTGAGTTTTACCGCCAACAGTGCCCCAGGTGTTGCATCGGCATCGGCACGAAAAATAAGGTACAGTGGAGACGGTTCAAATGGTGGTCACTACATATACTTCTGATGAGAAATAAAGAAATTCTTGATACATATGCTAAGAGTTGGAGTGATTATTACTGACTGAGCTTAGTGCTGTTATGTGGTTATAAGCTATGTATGTGAGGCGACGTCACAGTGGTAAATTGAGATGTAATAACCTGCGATTTGGTGTCTTCAATTAGTTTTTTTTTCATGCATTAATCGAGTATAATTCCAGCACAAAAATATTTACACAATTCCCTAACATTTGATTGGTCCGTAGCAAGTCTCTGTCCAGAATTCATATCCCAGTAAACTCCCATGCCGAACTACTTTCCGTAACCGTGAGGCGCAAAATTAAAATAATTCTTAAAAAAACGGAAAATAAACACATTTTCTTGATGAATTTATTTCAAATGCTGGAAGTATAAGGAATGAATGGCCTTTTTGTGGAATTTATCGGGGATATAAACTTGGAAAAGTCGCGGGAATACTGGACGAGGCCTTCGTCCAGTATTCCCGCGACTTTTCCAAGTTTATACCCCGATAAATTCCACAAAAAGGCGATTCATTCCTATAGTGGAAGCTGTGTGCGGCGCCATTATGAATAGTGCTGCCTATGATCGAGCAGTACGGTTGTGCGTGTAGATATGGGCACGTATTATTTATAGGTCCCACGTCAAATTGACACACTGTTCCCACGGAACAGCACATATAAATCGCAGCTTTCCAACTGTATACGTTCTATGTACAGTACTAGTTGTATACCTTCACCATTCCAATATGTCACCATGCTTAATTACATGTTCATATTTGTGCTCTCCTA
>CM055274.1:74770083-74811099 GCA_029237695.1 Conchocele bisecta | reverse complement strand
TATAATGCAAAAACATTTTATCAAAATTTGAGAATGAAATATTGGTCAGATATTGATTTTAATACGAAAAATGAGTTCGCCATGGGACTTTAACATGGGGAAAAAGGAGGTGGAGAACTTGGAGGAGGAGTCGAAAAACGAAAAGTTTGGAAATTGATTCTGGAATCTAGCTAGATAGCTTGGAAATGAAATGTTACATTTCGAAAATCGGTCCACTATTTCTGAAATTAGTAAAAGAAATCCCATGTTAAACCCCCATAGACAACTTCACTGTGGGAAATTGTTTTTTTCGCATGACAATCAATATTTGACCAAATTTCATGATTTCTCAGATGCTAGGTTTTGTAAAGAGACTACGTATGTGACCTTGACCTCGAGATCAACGGGGATTTGTCACAGCATGATAGTAGAGCATTAGAGGAATGCATGCGTGAAATATTAAGAATATTCGATGAAAGAAATGGAAGTTATAACATATTTCTCTGATGTTAAGTTTTGTAAACAGACTAAGTATGTGACCTTGACCTTGTGATCAACGGGGGCTGGTCGTAGATTTATTTTGTCACAGCGTGATAGTACAATCTTAGAGGAATGCACGAGTGAAATATGAAGAATTTGCAATGAAGGAAATAGAAGTTATAACTTATTTATCTGATGTTAGGAGACCAAGTATTTGACCTTGACCGTGGGATCAGCGTGGATTTTGGCACATCATGGTAGTAGAGCCTTACAGGAATGCATGTGTGAAACATTAAGCATTTTAGATGAAGGGAAATAGAAGTTATAACATATTTATCTGATGTTAAGTTTAGTGACGGACGGACGGACGGACGGACGGACTCCAGTATACCACCACAACTCGTTGCGGGGGTATAACTAAAGCCATTTATGGACGGTATTTCGGTTTCAAGTCTCATCCGAAAGACCAGTTATGAAAATACTATGAAAGTATTTCGATGTGTCATGCGAAGTTTGAACACACAACCTCTGAATTCCAGTACTCTACCTCTCTACCAGATACAATCGTTTAACAGGTAACCTGCCCTGTATTGACCGAATACGTACTGATTGATAACATATTGTTGTATCAGGCATTGACCGGGGTACAACAAAGTGAAAACTGACGTTCCATTGGTCGGTTGACCGTCAGTTGACGGTTTCCGAAAATGGACGTCAGTTGTAATGACGCAACGTAAACAATCCCGCGTTTCGTCCATAAAATAGACGTCATCTAATGTCTCGAGATAAAACGTTACCTGATAAATAGAATACCAGGCTAGTGTATTTTGATATCAAGTTTATCAGGCTCGGCTCGGAAACGGTAGGAATTCCTCGGCAAGCCTCGGAATTCCTACGCGTTTCCTAGCCGAGCCTGATAAACTTGAAAGACACTAGCCTGGTATTCTCTATGTCCGCTCCAATGGCCACCAAATCAGTTTGTGGTCGCCTTGGCTCAATGTGTAAATAGTGGTGTCGTATGGTCCGCTAACAGAATAGTTAGGATTTAAACTACACCCCATTACAAAGATGTTATTTACGGAGTCCCGCAGGGGACATTGATTTTTTTTATTAATTCGTACCCGCGAAAAAACAATTCGTTCCCTCAATTTAATAATCCATTCCCTCGAATTAACAATTCGTTCACTTGAATTAGCAATTCGTTCCCACGATATAACAATTTGTTCCCACGAATTAACAATTCGTTCCCACGAAATAACAATTCGTTCCCTCGAATTAACAATTCGTTCCCACAAAGTAGCAATTCGTTCCCTCAATTTAACAATTCAAACAGATTCAAAGTAGATCAAAGGTGTTGCGCGCGCAGCTGGGCACCAAAACAATTCGTGGGAACGAATTGTTAATTCGAGGAAACGAATTGTTAATTCGAGGGACCGAATTGTTTGTTAAATTGAGGGAACGAATTGTTAAGAAATTGAGGGAACGAATTGTTAAATTGAGGAAACGAATTGTTATTTCGTGGGAAATAATTGTTACTTCGTGGGAACGAATTATTAAACAAGAATGCTACGTCCCCTGCAGGTCTCCGTAGGTATTACATTGTAAATGTGTAAATCAGGACACCGTGAGACTGTGGCTGTGTAAAACTATTCCACTTACGCATTCCGATACCACCGTGTGTATCTACAGTTACGCTTTATTTGAACATTATTTATTGCATAAAATGGGCTCCGCAGTGAAATAACACAGTATTAAAGGTACATGCCCACTCGGTAGACACAACATAGGGAGACATATAGCTTTGTATCTTATGTAGATACGACATTGTCTGGCAAAACAAACATTCATTAAGCATTATCCCACGTATTGATTGACATTATTATACATGTTATCAGACGTAAATTTCCACACTGATATCAGGGGAGATAACCGTGTTTCCTTAAAATGGTAACTGGCATTACTATTTATTATCTGTATTTATTTTTTGATGTGCAATCATCATACTTAATAATCTATCGAAAATATTATTTTGTTCAGGTAACGCCTTTAAATAGTGTAAATAATTAAAAAATGTCATGCCTCATTTACGCCTGAAAATATCCCGATACCACCGCAAGTCAATATCAGTAAAATAAATACATGTATTACTAAATTATTATATCTGTATAGCGGGCACTCGCAATGTTTAGAACTGGTGGAATAGTGACGCAATAATACACTTATCTAATTATTTATAAAGAACGTGTTTTGCCTATTGAGTGGGCATGTACCTTTAAACATCGTTATAAACTAGTATAATGCATATACAGCTACCGTGTATGGCGGGTGTGGCGCTTTGCTACTGCACTACATATAATCTAGCATTTGTTTTGATCTAACATGACATTTATTAAACTCGTTGACTGATTTCACAAGAAACTCGGTTTAGTGACCGAGTTTTTTATGACATCAGTAAACGAGTTTAATAAATATCATATTAAATCATCACTTATGTAGGATCCTCTATTTACGTAACTTTTTCAAGAGCTAAATATGTGGCTGTGACCGGATACACGGAGTTTGTGGGATTTTTACCAGTGTAGCTCCTGATCAAAAGGCACACTCGTGTAGCATGATAGCGATATATATTCCCTGTTCTCAGCGTGACGGGTGTTTCATGTAATGGCGAACAGTGCAGATACTGATCAGACTGCAGATTTTCCAGTGTGCGGATTTCCCTCGGTGTAGTAAATTCATAATGCATTAGTATAAATAAATACGCAAATACGACTGCTACGAATGGCACACCAAATGATCAGTGTGTCAGTGTATGATATTGTGCTTATTCAATAAAGAAAATCTAACGTGTGTGTTGATTTAATGTGATATTGGACTGATGTAATAAAATACTGGGCAGATCACCGTTTGTTATGAAGTCAGAAAAAAATCGCTTCATTAACAAACATCACATTATATTAAAGCATCACTCCAATCGATATACGTACATGTACATGCAGTCAAATCATCTCTCATAGCAACACACAATCAAAATCGGCAATAGGTGGTGAATAATTCGACCCCTACGTGTGACCTCAAATGTAATGCAGTTCCGTATGGTACATGCATATTGCTAAGCAGTTCGGCTCGACAACGGCAGGAATTCCTCGGCGAGCCTCGGGATTACTACGCATTTCATGGCCTTGTCGGATAGACCTCGTATCAAGAGGCATTTAATTTAATTAGCCTGTTAGTCTCCGTTTATACTACGGAGGATAGCGAACAGACTCGGACACGGTTTAACCAGAACTATCTGGCTACCACACAGGGCGATGTAGCAGCCAGAAAGTTCGGATTGGGACACAATTCTGCTACATTAATAAGAAGTAAGTTACAAATACCTGGTAATGTAGATTCTATGTCGGAAACTTATAAATAATCAAACATATACTAAATACACAGCACGACGGACAGAAATCGATATCCCGTTTAAAAAGCTACTGAAGAACATATGCGCAGTAACAGCGGCCGTCGGTATTTGAGTCTTATCATGAATTGCAACAGCGATACTGGGAAAACCAAATAACCATATTTTTGCTCATATACTTAACAACTTTAAAGACGAACTTACCAATTGTTTATATTTGCTATTGCCTTTTCGTAGTCATAAAAGTACAACATGCATGCTACGGGATATCCGAAGATTATTTTGAGTGCATCATGATCTGCATCGAAATAACGAATTTGGCCACGCGTTTGAACCTCATTAGTCACGTTTATCTCTTGTTGTTGGCACATGCAATATTGCGTTTCCCTATTGTCACTTCAAGTAATGACGCACGTGATATGTGAATTGCAGCCTGCAAGAGAATAAAACCCACAAAACCATCGTAATCTAATTAAATAACGACACGACATGTGTTGAAGAAAACGACAAAACATACGTTGAAAGAAAGGTTATTTGATTTGTATGTGTATATATGCATGAGTTCCGCACTCACAATTATAAGTATATGCACCTCCGCCATATACAAAATATAAGTAAAATAAACATTTTGCGAGGTGAAACGTAGTTGTAAATGTAAATGCTTGGATTTAACGAAGGCACTGGCTCGATGACCTTGCATATCGTCTCCCAAAAATGAACTGGAACAGAACACTGAATCGAACCCGGGTCGCCAGCGTGGAAATCCGACGGTGTTACCCTCGGCCACAGTCTGCTCTTGAGTTTCGGCACTGACCAATGCAATGATGAACTCACGAGGCGTCAATACGGAAACATATTGACGACTTTGGTTCCATTGTGTTTCAATGGGAAACGAAAGTACGTATATAATAGTACGTTGTATGCAATATTCGCATTCCATACTGGGCAATGTCTACAGCACACGTTAGCGTGTTTTTAATATGTACAATGTATTATAAAGAACTAACTATGAATTGCATGCACGTTATTGGGACATCAAACTATACGGATGATATGAGAATCGAAAAGTTTCCTTTTCAGGAAATATTGGTTTAGCCCTAAACAGGGCCGTTTTTTGACACAAGTAAACTTGTTAAGTTTAGCTGCTGCTGTACTTGGTGACGGCGTTTGTGCCCTCGCTGACTACATGCTTGCCAAGCGGGTGGGGGGGAGGGGTTGTTATCGACGGCGCGAAGGGCTAAACATTTGTTTGGCACATCCACGGTCATACCTCGGCAGATTAACCCTTTCACCCCTAAGTAACTGGAATGGATTTTGATATGTTAATTTTGCAACCAATCCAATCATCACAAAATGATTTTCACACCAGTCCATTTTCATAACATGGGCTGTTTTTTGTTCTCAAAATTATGAAAATTACTTGCAAAAAGTGCAGATCCTGATGAGACGGCTCGTCACGAGCCGGCTCATCTGGATCTACACCTTTTGCCAATACCACTATACAGGCCTGTGGTGTTGAAAGGGTTAATGGGTGTGGGGTGTACGTACGGGCCTGGCAGATACATTCTATTTATAATATATTCCGTGTTTAGTTGCCAACTTTCGACGTCATCCTTGGAAATAGTTGTACTGTACAGGGGTTACACTAGGGGACGACTATGGAACCCCTACTGTTCACCCTCCACTAGTGTAACCGGCCACTATAATTGAAGATGTGGTTATGGAGTTATAGTTGTTTGAACAAGTGTTGCGTTTTCAAAGTAGTTAAGTATATATTTTGGAAAATCCAATGTACTTCTATGAACACTAAAACTATGAGTATCGCCTGGATTCCCAGTTTTCTTGGAAAACCCACTCACAATCCAAGGTACATTAATCATCGGCATATGATCTAGTACATCTGAGACATGTGACCCAAGCGATAAATGGATCTGTAGCCTCTTTCACCAACATTGCAAAGTATACTTTCCTAGCAAAGTATACTTTGAGGGTACAAATTTGGAATTTTAGGATAAATTTATTATTTTTTATTATACTGAATTTATTACATTATCACAGCCATTTTGGCTGTGATAATGTATAATTCAGTATAATAATTCTGCATACTTTTAATCATCAAATATATGCAGTAGTTAGTTCTATAGGACATAATTCATTTCGGGAAAAATAAATGATTACTCCCTCAAAGTATACTTTGGTAGATAAGTATGCTTTGCAATTTTGATGAAATCGGCTACTGAGAACATCGGAGTCGATTATCTTAGCTGAACCTAAAGAAATGAATGAGTATTCATTTCTTTTTCAGGAGAAAACGGGGATGTCACGATAATGTGCATTTTATCAGCTATTGAAGAAATAATCCCTCCAGCAGATACATGCATGCAGGTATTATAATCAGTGAAGGCTTACTGTATAATCAGTTATGGTCAGAGGTGTGAAAGTCCTGAACAATGGGTGACTGGTTTATAATGTAACACTGAGTTGGAGTGGGTGAGTGAGTATATTCTGGGTGAAAGCAATGGTCAGAGACTTTATGAGACTTTATGACATTGGAATTATTGCTTGCTGCCTGCTCAGAAGTGTCTTATCTGTAAGTAAGCATTTTATGTGGGGATAATAATCGATTGGAGTGATATTGTGTGAAGTTTGGAATTAGTCCAGTCAATTGGGAAACGTTATAGCACTTAACTCAATGCTGGTGCTAATGTTATTTCAGGCGGTCGTTGGGAAGAGAGTGCGTACTTGGGGTGACGTGCGTATGCGAGACATGGGGGCTGAAGATGACCTTGGTTTAGTTCAGTGCCGAGTTGTGAATTGAGGGATTATTTACTGTTGCTTGGCAACCAGATACAGTACCGATTTATGACCATACCAATACTGTGATCGTATCCATTAACTACTTAGTGTACGGCATGCTTGGAGCTTAGTGCATATCAGTTGTGTGCATTGCATTGCTTAGTGTTTAACGTCTTAGTGACAGTAAACTGTGTGTATATTTAGTCCAGTCAATGTATGGACTATTACTAAATGGGCTTAGTGCCGGGAAAAGCTTTGTGCTAGTGGCTTAGTGCGTAGATGACTGTGATTTCGTGCTCATTAACCTGTGAAGGATACATCGACATTGTGTAATAATATTGGTACAGTAAATACATCTGGGCTGTAATTTTGTGTGCATATTGTAGGAAACCGGCCATGTACTATGTGTGGGATATTGATATACAGTGCAACCTCTATACAACAGCCACTCATGGGAAGACGCAAAGCTGGCTGTTGTAGAGAGGTGGCTGTTGTAGGGAGGTTAATGCTGAATTAAATTTTGTCGTCTGCTGTTTATTTACATTGTATTTTCTTCGATAATTCTCATCAAATACATGCTTTGACAGCATTTTAGAATCATTTCCAACGGAACGGAAATGATTCTAAAATGCTGTCAAAACATGTTTTTTTATTGAGAAAGAAGGCAAAAGCAACAACAGACGACTATTTTCGTGTTCAGCAGTCTATGGATTAGATATAGAGGAAATCATCCATTTGGGATATAAAATAGCGGCTGTTACAGAGAGGGTGTTGTTGTAGAGAGGTCACCGTTCGGGGAGGTTCGACTGTACATGTGTATAGTGGTGTTTTAATGGTTTGTGCAATAAATTGTGAACCATAAATCTAACTGATGATATTCCATCCTGGTGATTTGATGACAGTTTTGTCACATTAAAATCCAGTAGTTGCTGTAATATTTAAGATTTTTATTTTTTCAACGGGGCTGAAACGCAGGTTCGCGTGGCGTACTATGCCTACTGTGATGTCCCTAACGAGCCACCTTAATTATTTGTCGATGTGAAAACGTGTATGACTCATACGCCATATATAGTCGGGCTATTTATACCACTGAATTTCAGGCATGAACCTTTTCCTAGTAACCATTCACGCCTGATATACGAAATACAGGAAATAACAGTTCACATGTACATGTAAATGTACCACCGCGTACGAACAGTGGCTATATAGTGCTTCTGTCGGCAAACTTATATTGTGGAATATATGTTGAAATTCCTAACGCCGACACACGGGAAAAACGGCACAGGTTACGATGGAACAGCGGTATGTATGGAACGCCAAATCTACGTAAACTCAAATAAATAATGCTAGCTAGCATTACATATTTAGAGCTAGTTCCATCATTTGAAGAGCTCTCTAAATCATTTTGAGCTAGCTTTGAATATGCAATGCTAGCTCTAATTATTTAGCTATACTTATATGACTTCATGTAGATTCGGCGTATCAGGAACGCCAAATATACATAAACTCAAATCATTAATGCTAGCTCAAATATTAATGCTCGCTCTAATTATTTAGAGCTAGCAATAATTATTTCAGTCTATGTAGATTCGGCGTTCCTGGAACGCCAAATCTACATACACTCAAATAATTAATGCTATCTCTAAATAGTTAATGCTAACTCTAATTATTTAGAGCTAGCAAGTGTTATTTGAGTTTATGTAGATTTTGGCATTTCATAGGTATGTGGCCGCTATGGTGTTGAGCGGGGTTGGAGACGCAATGGGATTCCGCAACGGTAACTGGGAATTCTGCCACTACGGTGCGACAATTCACGAAGAGTTACAGGACTTGGGAGGCGTGGCAAACCTGGACATACAGCTGCCAGATTGGCCAATCAGCGACGACACCGTGATGCATATTGCGTCTGCTAAAGCTTTGTTGCACGTGGGTAAGAAGCAGAGTAAAGACATTCTGTATGCGGCGATAGCCAGGAAGTATATAAAATGCGTGGCCGATATGCCAGGCCGATCGGCGGGCATCACGTGCATGGATAGTATCCGTCGGCTCCGACCTGAGGTTGCCGGCGGCTTGCGGATTCCATTCAACAGAGGAGGCGGCGGCTGTGGCGCGGCTATGCGGGCGATGTGTATTGGACTGCGGTACCCAAGGGCGGAGGACGAGCCCGACCTTATAGCCGTTAGTATTGAAGCCGGTCGACTAACTCACCACCATCCGACAGGTTATTTAGGGTCCATGGCGGCGGCTTTGTTCACGGCGTACGCTGTGCGAGGTAAACCATTGCGGGAATGGGGTCGTGGTCTGCTAGACACGCTTCCAAAGGCTCTAACGTACATACAACAATCCGGTGATTATTTCGTAAAAGAAAACGAGGACACCTGGCATTTCTTTCAGGACGCGTGGAATCAATATGTAAAAGACAGAAATATCGCTGATGGCCAATCTGAACCCGTGTTTCCGAAGTCATACGGCGTTGCAGAACGGGACGAGTTCTACAACTTGGTAAGCTACAATGGGAACGGCGGGGCAAGCGGACACGATGCCCCAATGATCGCGTACGACGCTCTAACTGGGGTCCACGGCGACTGGGAGGAATTGTGTAAGCGGGCAATGCTTCACGGCGGCGATTCGGACAGCACGGGCGTTATTGCGCGTGTTACGGGGCCATATTCGGGTTTGCGGGCGTGCCCAAAGGCAACTATATACAACTGGAGTACCGTGAGCGACTGGAGAAGATTGGAAAAAAACTCTACCGCCTCGGTGGTGAGGGTTGGGCTGCCGTAGGGCAAGCATAGGCCAGTGGTGGATGGTGATGCGGCTATGCTGTTTGACCTATATATTTGTGACAGTGAATGGAGAAATGGGGCTTATGTGATTTGACACCATTGTAAGTAGCACACCCCTGTAGCATGATAACGATATTATATTATTACAGTGGAACCTCTCTAGGCCGGACACCAAGAAAATACCTGTGGTCTTATTTTTGATGAGTTACTTTGTCATTTGTCACAAGTGATAATATATGTTCGTGGTGATCGCATAGCACACACTTGTGATTCAGAATGATCAAATGCCGGCTTTACAGTGAAACCCATCTAAGCCGGACACCATGGGGACCTCCCAGGGTGTCCGGTTTAGAGAGGTTTCACTGCATTATGTATACTGGTTGTTAGTGTTGAAGCATGACGGCTGTTTCATTGATGAAATGTCAAACAGGGTAGATCCTGATCAGACTGTTCACTATCTACACGGGTCGCAGAACACATAGTAGGTCAGTGAAAGTAATTTTATATTCAGAAATTGTGTCATGCTGATGAATATTTGTTATGCAACATGTTGGTGAAATTGGCTAAATTTGCAATTGAGAAATCCACGCACTCTAAACTAACTCTGTGTATACATGTACAGGTCCTACGGAGCACCGCAGGGGACGTATACTTATTTTTAGTAATCGTTGTTCCCACGAAATAACAATTCATTCCCACGAAATAATAACAATTATTTCCCTCAATTTAACAATTCCTTCCCACGATTCACAATTCGTTCCCTCAATTTAACAATTCGTTGCCACGAAACATAACAATTCGTTCCCTCGAATTAACAATTAACAATTCGTTGGAACGAATTGTTAATTGTTAATTCGAGGGAACGAATTGTTAAATTGAGGGAACAAATTGTTATTTCGTGGGAACGAATTGTTATTTCATGGGAACGTGGGAACGAATTCATAAACATATTTCACGTAAGCGGGGGGTGGGCTCCGTAAGGTCTAGACAAAAAAGGCGTAACATTATGGTTGCACTGATTCGCTTACTAAGTTACCGGTGACAATACACGGGTTTGGTCAAAATAGTTCTCCAAAACAGATGTGAATGGTAATTCAATTTAGTCAAATCTTTTGAGAGCATTTCAGCCGAATGCATTTTCACAGTTTTTGGTTTACTTGTTTATACACGCTAAATCATTCAATGTTGCATAAAGAGGACAGGGATCTCAGTCTTGTGTGAGAACATGTGCGGTTCGGAAATGTTGTTTGTTTGTTCTTGTTAACAAGTTATGATTGGTTATAATTAGTAATGATTAATAGACGGGTCATTGACAGTTCCGGATCTAAATGTTTTGAGCACAAAAGAGACCACAGTCTGTTTTGATGCCTTCAAACTTTTGGCCTTTAATCACATTAAATACAAAAACTATTTACATGTAAGTACATTTTCATCAATAATAATAAAGTCACCATCCCTAATTTCTTTTCCTGTGGGAATTTAACACGAGGCTAAAAATAGATTTTTTTTTAAATAAGTTTTTATTTGTGGACCGATTTTCAAAATCTAACTTTTGTTTTCTTAGTTACATGTACATCATTTCCAAGCTTATCTAGCCAGGTTTCGCAGTCAATTTCCTTTTTCTTTCTGACTCCTCCATCATCTCTTCCACATCTTTTCCCCCATGTTAATTTGGGGAGGGTGACGTTTTTGTTATTGGTGAAAAAGTACTTACATGAACTATTTTTTAGATTTAATGTGTTTAATAGAAAACCAAAACATTTGTCGTCAGGAAAACATGTTCCGGTACAGACAGTAGTTTCTGTCTCGACAGCGAACACACGGACTTTTACCGCTGTTTCGGAACTTCCGATCGCTAATGTTAAGTTGTCAAAATAGAGACTACAGTGGGATCAGCGTTTAAGTGCACACACGAACGAACACGACAGGTTCGTTCGCTACCCACCCAAAGTGTATGTTGTTAACCACTCAGTTGAACCTCCTCGCCGATACGGTTCAACTGAGTGGTAGTTGTACAACATACACTTTTGATGCGAAATGAGAAAAAAATGCAAACAAATATTTACATTTTTGTTTATACATGAAATACAGTGGGGTCAGCGTGTAAGTGCACACACAACGAACACGACAGTTGGTTCCAACCTGTCGTGTTCGTTCGTGTGTGCACTTACACGCTGACCTCACTGTATGTTCATAGGGATACGCCGTAATTACCGATTGGTGGTCTCGGTACTTTGGCCCAAACTTCAGTCGTTTTTGCGAAGAATCGATTTATATGTCTTCTGACTCCCTGGTACCACCAAATGCAGCTCAAGAAGACGCGTTTGCTGCGCCATATGTCATCAAAATCCGTTGCCTATTAAGGAAAATAAAATAATACTTACTTTGGAGTGGACGCGTTTTCAATACTTTCAGCCATTGTTGTTGTAGTTGTAACCACGTGATCATGCACCTTGGTTTAATACTAACCTGGTATGTGCGCTTTAATCCTGACCAAGCCGCTATAATGAGGGATCGTAGCTAGTTATCTCCCGTTGAATTTATTTTTTATTTATAGAAATCCGGTCCAAATTATGTAGTGTAGGGGCCTTTTTGCTTGGACAAAGGGCGAATGTATTGTGCGTTGTTACGAAAAGAAGCAATTATTATAGTGATTTCGTCTAGTGTTGATCCAGTAGCCGATTTCATCAACATTGCAAAGTATACTTATCTAGCAAAGTATACTTTGAGGGAATAATCATTGATTTTTCCGAAATGCATTATTTCATATAGAACTAATGATTGCATATATTTGATGATTAAAACTATGCAGAATTATTATACTGAATGTATTACATTATCACAGCCAAAATGGCTGTGATAATGTAATACATTCAGTATAATACAAATTAATACATTTATCTTAAAATTGAAAATTTCTCCCTCAAAGTATACTTTGCTAGGAAAGTATACTTTGCAATGTTGGTGAAATAGGCTACAGATCATCTTCGCAATCTGATCCGGGGCTGTATTGTTTGCCAGTTTAATATGTTAATACTTATTAAGTTTACTGCAAACAGTATAGCAGTCTGATCTGGAACTACTCCGTTCGACAAAAACTCTTTAATGTTTTTGCATATTCAGCAAGAAATAAACACTGAAATACAATATAGGACCAGATCGATATTTATATATTTGCAAAGGGAGATAACTAGCTACGATGCCCCATTACGTATACTTTGTTGGTGAGTTGCATAGTTTGTGTAATATAAACGCTTCATTTCAGGTAATATTTGATCATCGATAAACACTTTGAAATATATGCGATATATATGTGCAAGTAGTAGGTATTTTGGTTCTCCTTGTTTGCGGAATATCATATGACGCGGGAGGGCGGATTCTTTTAAAGGCATATGCCCACTCACTAGGCACATGCAATTAAATAAGTGTATAACTGTGTCACTATTCCGCCAGTTTTAAAAATTACAAGTGCCCGCTATACATATATAATACATTTAGTAATATTTATATTACTGATAGTGACTCGCGGTGGTATCAGGCTATTTTCATATGAAAATGAGGCATGATATTTTTTTAATTATTTATACTAATTAAATGCGTCACCTGGAAATATACTTTCGACAGATTATAAAGTATGATCATTGCAAGTAAAAAAATAAATACAGATAATAAATAGTAATGCTCGTTAAAATTTTAGGGAAACACGATTATCGCCCCTGATATCAGTGTGGAAATTTACTTCTGATATCATATGTATAATAATGCCAATCAACTGGTGGAATAGTGACGCAATTATACACTTATTTAATTCTTATAAAGAACATTTTGCGCCTACTGATTGGGCATGTATCTTTAATATATGTGTGTATGTTTCAGATGTTCGTGTCTGATTTATTCAAGTATTATACACTTGTATTTATATAGAGAGCGATGTGATCTATCACTGTAGGAAAGGAAAACTAGCAAACTGTGACAGGATAAACAACTACTACATAATTATATAATTATAGCTCGTGTACGTGGTGCGCCATGATAGTAAACTCGTGTACGTGTTGACGTAGCTGCGGGCAGTAACTCTGCAAGACTCCCATACCGTCCGTAGCTACAGACGGTATGGGAGTTATGCAGAGTTAATGTCTGCAACTAATGTTGTCCATGCAATATTAAAGTCGGGGTCACAGGTTCAATTTCACATCCAGAGAATTACTTTGTTCATAGTTTGTGTACGTGTAACACTAAGCCAACAAGGCAATCACCGGGAGTGTCTCACCCACTACCAATGACAAGGTGTATGATCACGTGGTACTAACAACAACAACACGTACTGAACTTTCCAGAATCCATCTCATTCAAAGTACGTATTCTTTTATAGTGTCCCTATTACGTAACGTATTTTTGATGAAATATGGCGCATCAAACTTGTCTTCATGAGCTGCATTTGGTGTATCCAGGGAGTTCGGCACAGACTTATGTCGTTTTTGCGAAGAATCGATTTCTGTGTCGGAGACACGGAAATCGATTCTTCTCAAAAACGACAGAAGTTTGGGCGAAATTACACAGACCGCCAAATGCAGCTCATGAAGACGCGTTTGCTGCGCCATATTTCATAAACATCCGTTTTATATTAAGGAAAATATCAAATACCACTTTCAAGATTTCAACACTTTCAGCAACTGTTGTTGTTGTTATGACCACTTGATCATGCACCTTGAATGGGTGGTGAGTTATCAACGTGAAGAAGCTATTAATGAACTTTAGCGAACATCCAACTAACATTTGAGGAGATATGCGAAATGTCGACGTACGTTCAAGTTTTGATGGACGTGACCTATATTTTGAGAAACGTAGTCCAAAGTCACTAAAATGACGCAGGATGGCTACAGTAGCGCTTTTCTGCAGATCAACTATACGTACTCTACCAATACTATACGTATACTATACCAATACGATATGTTTTCTATACGATATGCATATATAGTATAAACGTACGGTATGTTTGTACCGTACATACCAACCAATATCGTATAGATATACCATTCAAATCGTACGTTTATACGAGTTTTATACATGTGTATACCTCTGGTACGTTTGTATCGTACAAACATACCAGATTATGGTATATTCATACCATATCCGTACGGATATATCGTATATACGAAACGGATATCGTATGTTTGTATAATATTCGTATAGTAACGATATGAGTACTATACGATATACGGTACAAACATACCATTATATGAGCATACGATATGCTCATTAAATATACCAATACATACGATTACGTATGTATACGATATTAGTATATACAAATAGGTAAGGAGCAGAAAAGCGCTACTGTAGGTATCATTGTAAGAAAATTATCCAATAAACCTATCATGAGATGTGCGAAATTTGGACGTATGTTCAAATTGTTCACGCAAAGGTTAATGTCACCAACGTGAAGGTCAAGGTCACCCGAATGACAATGGATTGATAGCTATCAACTTCAGGAAGACATTGACCGATATGTCTCACTTTCCTCTATCGTGGGTGAGACAGAAAGTATTGATGAAGTTTGACGCATACAAATGTATCGGGAGATGTGCGAAATATGGACGTACGTCCAACTTTATTGACACAAAGGTCACCAATTTGAAGGTCAATATCATCCTAATGACACTGGAAGGATAACTATCAATGCGTGGAAGCTATTGATGAAGTTTGGTAAATGATCCGACTAACGGATCAAGAAATATGTGATATTTGGATTTAGTACGTACAGAATTTACGTCACAAATTGTGGACGACGACGACGACGAGGACGACGCGACGACGACAACGACGACGAAAACGCCAGAAATGTGACCACTATTTCTCACTTTCCACTATCGCGGGTGAGACAATAATTGTGTTTTAAATATGCTCAATCGGTTAATTTGGTATTGCTGTTATGTGTAACGGTTCTATCCTGACCACAACCACAATATAGTCATTTAGCCACACCCCCTCAGGGGCTGATCCAGCATTAGCCACACACCCACAGGGGCGGATCCAGCATTTGGGGAACTGGGGGTGGGGTTGTATAATTGCGAAGGTAACTCTTGCAATCTACTCCGTACCGTCCGTAGCTAGCTACGGACGGTACGGGAGTAATTGCAAGAGTTACCGTTCGCAACTAGGGAGTTGACCTATTTTCGAGCTCTTCAAAATGCACTTTCCTGTGTTTTACGGCATTTAAATTCAAACTCCAACTGGTGGTAAACTGTGATCTATGTTTTCTCCGTGGCTGAACGGGGGGGGGGGGGTGGGTGTTGAAACCCCGGAACCCCCCTCCAGATTCGCACCTGCCCCTGAAAATAATAGGATTAGCACTAACTTTACTGCTCCTATAACGTATTACGTACAAGAAAGCCAAACATGCACCAGAGGGCCAAATCAGCGATATCTAGGGGCCGTTTCACTAAACTTCGCACGACTAAAATCTTCGCAAATGCAAAATTATGATAGTCTGTAAATATCATATTAACAATGTTTTATTGTAAACAATTACTGGATTTACATTTATTGAGCATATGCTGCAGATGCAGCCTATGCTCAATAAATGTAAATCCATAAATTGAAATTGCCAGACGATCATAAATTTGCACTTACGAACATTTTAGTCGTACGAAGTTTAGTGAAACGGATCCCAGATTTCCGGTACGGATAAACCCCGTAGTTAAAGGTACATGCCCACTCAGTCGGCACAGACTTTTCTTTATAGAAATTAAATAAGTGTATAATTGTGTCACTATTCCACCAGTTCTAAAAATTACGAGCGCACGCTATACACCATTACCCCACGTATGGATTGGCATTATTATACAATTTATATTAGACGTAGATTTCCACACTGATATCAGGGGCGACAACAGTGTTTCCTTAAAATGTTAACGGACATTACTATTTATGAAATATATCATGCCTCATATGCATATGACAATAGTCTGATACCACCGCGAGTCACTATAAGTAAAATATATATTACTAAATGATTATATCTGTAATGCGGGAACTTGTAATTTCTAGAACTGGTGGAATAGTGACACAATTATACACTTATTTAATTCCTATAAAGAACAGTGTGTGCCTACTGAGTGGACATGCACCTTTAAATTACCCTTAGTATGCTACACCATGCGACCCGACTGTACGGTTGAGTCAATTTCAGTACACCTATACGGATATGAGATTTTCCAAACATTTTATTTTTATTTCGTTAATTCTCAATGAAAGTATATGTTGTGACCTCTCATTTGAACCGTCTCGAAGAGACGGTTCAAATGGTGGTTACAACAAAGACCTCTAAGCACATACAACGAAAATATTTATAATGTTCCACCAACAAAATGGCGTATCCGCGTCATGCAATGGGATAGGGAAATCAACTACACACAATGACGGTGGGCGAGTATACCAAATGTTTATTTGATCAATTGTAGTCTCTCACAATATAAGAACATAAACACACAGTCGTAGTAATATATAATGTGTATATATATGTGGCTGTGACAGGAGAAATGGGGCTTATCGGGTTTGTGACCAGTGTAGCTCATGGTCAAATAACACAGTTATGTATCCTGATAACGATCTATGATGCGTGTTAGAAGCATGACGGATATTTCCATTGATGTAATGGCGAACAGTGCAGATCCTGATCAGACTGTGGGGATGCACCCGGATATACACTAATTGCACAACCCATAAGCCCCATTTGCCCAGTCACCGTCATATCTGTGTCAGGTTTATCGTCATATCGACAGTGTGAGTTAAGACAACACAATCAAGCATGAGTTTATTAGTGACAGAGAGAAAAACAAGCCGATCGACGCCGGGTTTCTCGCCCATGAAGGCCAAGGTCACTAAGGAATCAGAGCTCCAGATAAGGTGCGTATTGGCGTATTGTACGCAATTATTTCAGCTGAATACGCATTGATTATCAAAAGTGGGAGTACAAAATGCTCACAGCAATGTGAAAATACGCATCGGGTAGTGAGTAGTGAAATAATGTCATAAAGTTGAACATTCATTTAGTTGAGCTGCAAAAAGCAAACAGTGTTTGCTGTTTGCAGCTCATTTAAGGGAATGTTTAAATGTGTTATATTTTGTTGTCATTTGTAAAAGTAACATACACAATGATTTTGAAATCAGGGGGTATAGTACGCTTTAGACAAAATGCCTAACTGGAGCTTTGTAAGGTGAATATCAAGGTCACATGAATGCCACTTGTTGGATATCAATCGATCCGAGGAAGCTATTGATGAAGTTCGGTTGATCCAACTAAAGCGGCTCTCACATATCATCCAAACGCATGAGTCGCCGGGGGATTTAGAGCCCGTGGACGAGTCGTGCGAATTGCATGTCTGCCACGTGTGCTCTCACATATTAGCCGGGGTCCGTGCGGTGCCCGTGTAACATTGGATCGCAGTGGAGACAGTGCGCCCGCTAGGGCGTCGGCCGGACGCCGTTAGATAATCTGGCGGGCGCCGGCTGATCAAAGAACAGATCGGTAGGGGTCCATTCGGGATCCGCGTGCGGGCCGTGAGCGGGCCGTGAGGCTATCGCAGGGTGGCCGTGAGGGGCTCGTGAAAATCCCACGGTGCCCGGTGGATTTTTCTCTAATAAATTTCGTTAAAATGTTCATGCGGCCGCCAGATCAGTCCGTCGGTTTCCGGCAGGCCGCCGGGCGGGGCCCTAGCGACGTGTTTACGGGCTTGCCACGACCTAAAATCGCGCTTGGAATATCGCAGATTTGGGAGTCAGGTTTTCACGTCCGCTTCGCCCGTGAGGCTCCTAAAAATCGCAGCGGAGCCCGTAGAAATCGGGCAGCGTCCGGCCGGACGCTGCGCGGATATGCCCCTTTTGCGGGCGCCGCAACCGATATGTGAGAGTCACTTAACGAGATATTCAACATGTGGACACACACTTTTATGTTCATCATCTCCTTTCCGTTAAAGTTAAAGTTAAAGCGGAAATTCCCCTTTTGGCCTATTTTAGGAGTCGCGCGGGCGCCGCAACCGATATGTGAGAGTCACTTAACGAGATATTCAACATGTGGACGTAGTAAAAACACACTTTTATGTTCATCATCTCCTTTCCGTTAATGTTTACCAGTTTGTTTACATTCATGAAGACGGACATGCCCATAGTCTCTATTGCGGGCACGTACAGCCCAGTTGTATGCCTGTTTCCAGAAACTAACGATTGCCCATCGTTTGCACATCGTATTGACATCGGTTTCGTTTATATAATTAGATTTGGGTAGATTTGGGTGGATTTCGTTGGTTTTGGGTAATTTAGATAGTTTTTTGCCACTACTAATGATCAAACATTACATACAACATAAATCGTCAATTATCTACACATTCACCGTTCCGAACTTTCCGGCCTCTTTTATACTGTCAAAATATCTCTAGTTATACGTGTAATTCCCGGGAGGTGACGTAAATTGTATGTTGGTAACAATGCACCCAAACCACCATATTCACCGAAATACCCCATAAAACACCGAAATATGAACCGTTCTTCAAGAACATGTGGTATCATCATTCGAAAAGCAAATATCAAACAGGGAGTAATGCTAATCGTATGGACAGTAAGTATATACAAGGTGCGTGATCACGTGGTTACAACAACAACAATGGCTGAAAGTGTTGAAAGTGCGCCCACTCCAAAGTAAGTATTATTTGATATTTTCCTTAATAGGCAACGGATTTTGATTACATAATTGTGGCGTAGCAAACGCGTTTTCATGGGCTGCATTTGGTGGTCCCGGGAGTTTGACATATACGTATGTCGTTTCTGCGATGAATGACACGGAAATCGATTCTTCGCAATAACGACAGCAGAAGTTTAGGCCAAAGTACCGAGACCACCAAAATGCAGCTTTAATAACAAGACGCGTTTGATGCTCTGTTCTTCATCAAAATTCGTTACATAATAAGAACAAAATAGCAGAATACGTCCTTTGAATCGGAGAGCTTCTGGAAGTTACAGTACTTGTTGTTGTTGTTGTAACCACGTGATCATACACCTTGATATAGCCAATCATGGCAATGTACATGTATATCACAGATACGTCAAGAGTATTCACAATAAGCATGATAACACGACTCGCTAATATTTCTGAAGATTTACAAAAAGCAATTCCCATGCTATAATAATTATTGCAAGAAATTGTTCGGATTATATAATGATTATATAATATGATATTCATGTATTAAACACTTTTACAAGGCTACGCCGAGTTTCTTATGAAATCAGTGAAATAATTTAATAAATGTGGCTACGACTGGACAAATGGGGCTTATGAGTTTACGACGAGTGTAGATCCAGATCAGCATGTGCATCCGCAGTCTGATCAGGATCTGCCAAGTTCGCCATTCCATTAATGAAACACCTCTCATGCTGCTAACAGGCAATCCAGATCGTTATAAGGATACACCAGAGTCCTCTCTGAACAGGAACATGTAGTATCATGTATGTCTCTGTGCTATGCGCTTTGTCAACACGGACACACACTCGAGTAAATACATGTAGACATATCGCCATCTATGAATTGAACGTCTCATATTGTCAACAACACTAATAATTGAAAACGGGTTGAATCCATCTTACAGTGGGATATATCTACAGCTGACACCCTGGTGTTCTCCCATGGTGCCCGCTGTAGAGACATTCCACCGTACATAGTAGATGTATTATAATCTAAGTCCCTGGGCGATGCCCTTTGTCAACAACGGTCCACCCTCGTGCAGATAGACAGACGGCCAGACGATATAGTCAATCGTCTTTCCCATGACGGTGAACGCCTTATATACTCAACAAAACTAGAAACGTCCCTGTTTTATAGCCGGTGTAGCTCTGTCTATGTATGTACCACATGTTCAAAGTACATGTATTTTAAACCGTGGCGATGTTCGGAATACGATCGTGTAGAGTTTAGCCGATACACACGGTTTACATAGCGGCCAGTGACCGGAACGTTGATTTCCACTTTTTGCACGTGCACGCTATACTTGTCATCGATAAGGTGATTCAGTTCATGTCGTACCATTCATGCGATAGGGGCTATTCGGAAAATTAAAAAACTTTTTTAAATTTTTCACTGTTTTCGATATGCCACGGCTTTCCGAAAACGAGCGAAATCAGGCAATTGGGATGCTTGCGGGTGGGATGGCCGCCAGGGCGGTCGCGCCTCGGTTTGGTTGCTGTCGGAAGACGATTGATCGTCTTGCAGCCCGGTACCAGCAGACTGGGGCTGTTCACGACCGGCAGCGACCTGGTAGGCCTCGTGTAACGACGACTAGAGCCGATCGTTACATTACGTTGACGCACTTACGTCAACGTCGATTGGCAGCCACAGTCACTGCTAGGCGATACGGTGTCTCAGGGCAGACCATTCGCAACCGGTTACGTCGTAACGCCCAACCAATCCGGGCACGCCGCCCGTACACTGGTCAGATAATGACCCAACGTCACCGTGCTGCCAGACTGTTATGGGCGCGACGTCATCTGAACTGGAGAAGGGCTGACTGGAACCGAGTTTTGTTCACCGATGAATCTCGGTTCACAGTTAGTCATGCTGACGGAAGATTACGGGTATACAGGCGTAAAAATGAAAGATTCACCGATTGTTGCATTGTTGAGAAGAACAGGTTTGGGGGAGGGAGCGTAATGGTCTGGGGTGGGATCATGGGAAACCGGAAGACAGATTTGGTTGTTGTACAGGGAAACATCAATGCACAACGTTATGTTGCATGCCTTACCATTTATCCGTCAGCATGGTCCTGGTGTGACATTGATGCACGACAATGCCCGCCCTCACGTAGCCAGGGTCACCACTCAATACTTACAGCAAAACAACGTCGACGTCATGCCATGGCCCGCGGTCTCCCCGGATCTCAATCCAATTGAGCACATATGGGATGAGCTGGGCCGCAAAGCACGAGCTAACCATCAGATTGACAATGTTCGCGATCTTACACGGGCGTTACAACGGGAATGGAGGACTTTGCCCAACGCACTGGTATTGCGTTACGTCACGTCGATGCGGCGTAGGATCATTGCATGCATTCATGCAAATGGTGGCCACACTCGGTACTAACGAGATTTACTGAAATTTGCCACATTACTTATTGAAATTCCATCTCTAAACATTAAGTAACACATTTCTGAGTTTTTGTGATTTTTGATTTTGACCCCTACCGCCCTTGGCCGGTTATCTCTCGAATATTTAACAAGATATCCAAATGCAATTTATTGGCTTTCATACAGAAATGAATGAACTTGTTTTTCCATTTTGATTTTTGAAGTAACCCTTTTGGTTTTTGATGAATCTTTCCTTAAACATGGAGGGACGTTTCTAGTTTTGCTCAGTATACTTGTCCCGCTCAAGTTTCTCCCCAGACCGCGAGTCGAAATTGATATGGACAGTGGGCGTCTGCATCACCATGAGCCAGCTGACTTCCAGGCACTTGGAAACGAACGTCTGAATACACGCCTGCTTGGTGTAATCCAGCTGCAATTCCTGCGCTATGACACCCTGTAATTTCTACAAACAAATTACAAAGTAATATCAATAATACTCCATTGTTTGATATGAGTTTCGTAGCAACAAAGACCAGTAGCCTATTTCACCAACATGGCAAAGTATACTTATCTAGCAAATTATACTTTGAGGGAGAAATTTTCAATTTAAGGATAAATGTATGAATTTTTATTTATACTGAATTTATTACATTATCACAGCCATTTTGGCTGTGATAATGTAATACATTCAATATAATAAATCTGCATACTTTTAATCATCAAATACATGCAGTCGTTAATTCTATATGAAATAATGCATTTCGTGAAAAATAAATGATTACTCCCTCGAAGTATACTTTGCTACATAAGTATACTTTGCCAGTTTTATGAAATCGGCTACAGAGCATTTCGCGATGGATTCTTGAAACCATCTGAGATGAAATAAAATCGAGGGTCAGTAACCTGGAATCCAAGATGGCGTCCAATATGGCCGCCATCTTCAGTGAATAATTGTATTTGAATTATAACGTATCTTACGAATAGTGATTCCAATGCTTGCGTGAAATGTGGATGTAGGTATGTGGCAGTGACGGGCAGTAACTATACAAACGTCCCGTACCGTCCGATGTCACGGACGGTACGGACGTTTTGCAGAGTTACTGCCAGCAACTATGTCTATGAACAATCAATTGCCTGCCTGGGTCCTATAAACATCTGCGGCTGTGATTCAATTATCAACCCGAGTGAATGGGATATCTCGGAGTATACGCAAAGGAAACATACAGGTAAGTTAAACCAGGTCATATAAAACAGGCAAACGTACACTACCGCCAGCGCTAATGTAGCCGATTCTTGATATTTTCATTATTTCACAATGCATGTTGTGCTTGGAGGCAAGCAGCTTGATTGGTTGAGCCTGAGCTGTAGCACATCTCATGATCAGCCAATCAAACGGCTTGATTGCGAGCTGGCATGGCCAATAGGTGGGAATTTAACATGACCCGAAATAGAGGTAAAACGGTAAGCGAAAACATTTGGCAATTGACTCGGATAACTCGGCGAACACGTTAGAGTTTGAAAATCGATTCACAAAATAATAACCAATATTTGACAGATGACTACCTCAAGATACGCTTGTGTTCTTTGTGATCATGAACATGCATTGTCATGGGAGATAATTGGCAATGGACATTATCAACAGGAAGCACAGCTGCATTGTATCTGTGTCCGGTTTAGAGAGGTTCCATTGTAATACAGATGTGTTACCTTATTGACGATGTCCGCGGCCGCCATTATGATGTGCCTATACAAGTCTGTGAGCACCTTCCTACTCTCGCCTCTGACGCCAATCCGCACCTGCAAACAAATGAAAGTGAAAGGGTTTAACGTCCCAATAACAGCTAATATAATGTCATATAGAGACGGGACCGCATTTGAAAGTTTCATCCGACAGACCAGTGGGATGGAAATACTATGAAAGTATGTTTTGATGACCTAGGCGAGGTTTGAATCCACAACCTCCGGATTAGAAGTCAGGTGTTCTAACCCATAGGCCACAACCCATCCCCGCTCTTGAAAGGTGTACAATAAATGAGCTTATCTTTAAGGGTGTGAATTGGCTCGTAGACCGTCCATACCCGGGCATATAAGTAAAAAAAGGCCGAATTTTGAAGTGTTATATGTGATATATGTTGGTGAAAGGCGGACATATGTGTATAATTGTCTGCCGATATGGGACACTGCTTGGGTCCAATACGGTCCTGTAATTCCGCGCAGTGTCCCGGTGCAACAATAAATAGCACTGTGATACCGCAGATAAATGTATCGGGTTTTAATGGTCAGCTTGAGAGGCAGCATGTGACCATATTGCCAATCCGAACCTGTAACCTGCAAACGATTGTGATTGTGATACCGCATACATGTATCGGCTTTTGATTGGTCAGCTTGACAGGCATCATGCCACAATCACGATCACAATACAACCTCACATAATGCTCGATCGCGGATCGAACCCGGGCCGCATTGGAGGACAACCCATCATCGTTGGTGGAAAACCCAACCCAACCCATCCTCCAGAATGTCACTGGAAGGTAAAGTGAATAGGTTTAACGTCCCAGCCTCATATACACTGTAAATATGTCTTATCTGATTTGCGACCAGCGTATATCCAGACCAACCTGCGCCCCGAGCAGTCTGGTCAGGATCTACACTGTTCGCCATTCCATCAATGAAACTTTCTACCCCGGGGGTGACAATCTACACCCGGGCCAGGAACACACCTTCTCCCCCGGGGCGTCACCGCCGTGTCCACTGTAACGCACACCCGTGTCGACATCCGTCGCCAGAATGGACGTGCTCTCGTCCTCCTGATGTTCATCCTTGAAAAGTTAATTGATTGTTTGATTTGTATGGTAGTTGGTTGGTTGATTGGTACGTTTTGATTGATTGGTTTGTTATTGTTTTTTGGGTTGGTTGTTGTTGGTTTATGGGTTGGGTTGGGTTAGGGGTTGGGGGCTGTGGGGCTGGGAGTTGGGTTGTTTTGGGTTGGGTTTGATATGGTTGGGATGGGTTGGTTTGCATTGGGTTTGGTTGGTCGGTTGCCTGTGGTTTTACTCTGTTCAACAGAGCAAGGCCATATACAGACGGGAAAGCACATGTAGGAGCGCTGAGCATACAGCACTACAATTATTTGGAATAAAAACTTTCAGTACTAAAATACAGTGTTCTGATCCAGTGTCAAGCACCATTGAAATACCGAGTAATTAGGCCCAGGGGCCCGTTTCACTAAACTGCGTACGACTAAACTGTTCGTAAGGTCAAAATTACGATAGTCTGTACATTTCACAATACTGGATTTACATGTATTGAGTATATGCTGCATATGCAGCATATGCTCAATAAATGTAAACCCAGCAATTGAAATTTCCAGACGATTCAAAATTTGCTCATACGAACATTTTAGTCGTATGAAGTTTAGTGAAACGGCCCCCAGGTGTGTATCACAGTAAGAGTTACCTTAAAAGATAAATCAGTGTAGATAGATTAGCCTCTAAGAAGGTACTCATACCCCCCATCCGCCGAAAAAAAAACGTTAAATGGTTTACCATCCTAGCAACAGCTAACGTCATATGTGACTGTGACTGGAGAAATGGGGCTTATGAGATTTGTGACCAGTGTAGCTCCGGATCAAATAGCACACCCATGTAACGTGATAACGATCTATATTGCTTGTTATACATGTAAGTATGATAAGCATGCGTATGTTCCATTAATGGAGTGGTGAACAGTGCACATCCTGATCAGACTGTGCGAATGCACAGTCACGTATACAGACGGGCGTCGCTTTCACGAAAGACCAGTGGGATGGAACACTATGAAAGTATATATTGTCATGATAATGCGATGATTGAACTCACAACCTTCGGTATGGAAGTCCATGGTATGTAACCTACTCAGAAAGATAGAAGAGTCAATGGTCGACTACTATCTGTTCCACGTTCTGCCGACAACCTTTTGGATATTAAACACATTAAATCTAAAAAAAAATTAAATGTCACAAAAAAAGTCACACTCCGCAATATTTTATATTTCATGAAATTCCATCAAATATTGATTGTATTGCGAAATAAACAATTTTCCTATGGGAATTTAACATGGGGGTTAAAAATAGATTTTTTTATAAATATTTTTTTTTATTTGTCGAACACATTTTCAAAATCTAGCTTTAAATTTCTTAGCTATCTCGCCAGGTTTCTTCAATTTCCAATTGTTTTCGTTTTTTATCCTCCCCGATCAAAAAACGAAAAGTTCTGGAAATATCGGCCCCATGTTCAATTCACAGAGGAAACTCATTTTTTCGCAATCAAATCAATATTTGATTTTTGGAGAGTGACTTTTTTGTTATTGATGAAAAAGTACTTACTTTTAAATATTTTTTAGATTTAATGTGTTTAATAGCCAAAAATTCGTCGGCAGCAAAACGTGGAACAGACAGTAGGCCACAATCCATCCCTATAGCAGGAGAAATGGGAAAGGGTTAAATGATCCATCAACATATAGGGTTATATGTGACCGTGACAGGAGAAGTGGGACTTGTCATATTTCACGAAACATGCCAAAATTGTACGGCCATATAAACAATGCAAAAACAATGTTTTTTTGGATAATATTAAATTTAAGAATGATCCTTCTTTTTATTTCGTGAAATTCTGCCAAATGTATTGCCGACGGCAAAGAAAATTGGACAACCCCTTAATTGCGAACGGTATCTCTTGCAATTACTCCCGTACCGTCCGTAGATACATGTAGCTAGAGTAGCTAGGGTTGATTACAAGAGTTACATTCGCAACAAGACAACCCCCTCCCCCCGTTCATCAAATTCTGGATCCGCCCCTGTTCTGCGTCATGTCCAACACGGTCGGACTTGTTGCTTAATTATATGTACGTGTGAGAATGAAACAAGATTTCACAACCACTTCATCACCTATTAAATTTACTGCATACTTTTCGACTGTATACATACAGCAATCGTCAGCACAATACGCAAATAGAACGGGTCATGTGACGCTGGTCAAATAATGAAACGTCAGTTTTCAATTCGCTGTAGCTCGGATATTCGTATCAGGTCACACGACAGCATGCTATTAGTCAGTACGTATTGGAACAGTACAAAGCCCGTTACCTGATACATTTCAGTACTCACTTGAGTTGTTGATTCGATGTCGACCGGCCTACTACGTGCAGTTTGTTTCACGGTATATAGTGCTGTTACCATGCTATCTTTGGTTGCCACGTCATTTCGGTCAGGTTGAGCTTTCATCTATGCGAAAACAAAACGGTTATAAAGTAGCTTTAGCCTGTTAGAGAAATATCTGAATATGTACATGAAACCTATGAAAAATCCCCATATACAGTTACAAATGGGTGAACATTTCTATAGTATACGGATAAAACATGGGGGACATTTTTCTAATTTCGGAAATAGTGAACAAACTTTCAGCATTTAACTATATCATTTTCAAGCTATAATGGCACGAGTAGATTGGCATTTCTTTCGTTTGTTTCGACTCAACCGGTAGCAGTGTTTTTATGATAGTTCTTTATAAAATCTTGACTCAGCAACAACATATATGTTTAGGCCATACAAAAGAACTATTTCGGTGTAGGGTTTTGCAGAATTTGACGCGGGAGGGCGGATGCTTTCAATATCATTTTTTTTGTTGGAGATGTTCGTCTCTGATGTTCAAGTCGTCTGATCCATATATGCTCTGCTCCATACAATTACGATCACCTCTTTCGAGGTCACCAATATTTCGTCAGACAATGATTGAATTTAACAATCTTTGCATGGCAGTGTTTGTTATTGATCATGTGGCAAATTTACAGTACGATTTTATTTGTCCTTGACGATAAAATGCTCGACGCGCAATAATTTGTTCTGATGCGGCGATATAAGAGAACCAAAGTACTAGTTACGGCCTTGTGCAGAAATAAACAGAATACGCATTGATTTTCAACAAAAAGAAGTGTATCAATTGACTTGAATGTGTTTTCCCACCGTGAATACTTTGAACCTTTGACAAGGCCATATCTATTTACTGATGTGTCGCTCTTGGCAACGTTCTTGTGTTCTGGAACTGTGAAATCCAGTTGGTCGACGCCGTATACAACACTACTCGCGTGCTGTGACAACACATGCTTGAATAGGTCACCGGATTCGGCCAGGCACAACTCGTATGAACGCTGAAGAAAACAACAATTATGATGACGTACATACAATGGATGTGGATACCGTTACATTGTCTGATATATTCTGCACGGAGCACACTAATACCTGTCCAGTAATTGACGAGAATACTCAACCATAGTATTGCATACTACGAAGTGCAGTCATACGGTTCTAAGACAGTGTTTAAAGAAACACTGATTTAGCCAAATTGGCTGTGAACTATGCCATTTGAAAGCTGGTTCAGCTCTGCAGACAATATTATATCGGTTCCATGAAGTAAATCCGTATAATGTCGTACAGTAGTCAATTAATCACAGGCGTCCACGTCACCACGAAGCAGTTTGACGTCGGCTAACGTTACCGTAAACAATATATAATAAATACTATTGTTTCAATTGCTTTCAAAGTCCTGTCCGCATGTCCAAATATACTTTTTCACTGCACATGTGCTATTTAGTTAAGTGGATTTGTATTGTACTGCAACATGTATCATTGTATGTAAGCTTTTTAATCCAATGCTCTAAATAATGTGGATGGAGTGGCACTTGCATATTTGCTATATTTAGTGCATGTTTTCCTTACCTGGTGTTTTCTATATTACATGTATAATATCAACACTTGCTTCTGGCCATCATGAATTATAACGGCTGTGTCTCAGATGGTACTTCCGAAGATTCATTTCATAAGAACAGTTGGGGTACATCAATACATTTTGTAGGAATATAATCACAACTGGTCACTGGTCATAAACATGCGTTTGTCCGCTAATAATTGATTTAATGGAGTTTAATGGCCTGCCAACAACTAGTGTCATTTTATGCCTGGTTAACGGGCTCGAATCCCATATGCTACCTGTTGTGATGGGGTCCCAAAATGAGAACTGAATATTTACAGAAAAAGTATATATTCAGTCCAGAAATTAGAATAAACAGACCTGGTGCCAGGTCCTCGCCATACCAGAGTCACTTAGCCACATTCCGCAAAAGTAAAAGGATTAGTGCTAATCGTAATACTTGTATATTGGGTATAACCGGATTCAACTCTCCCATACCAGACAACCAAACATGTATCGGAGGGTCAAAGCAGGGATATCGGGAAACCGTTAAGACTGAAACCCATCGTTAAATGTACCCTTCGCATGCTCCCAACAAAACGACCAATCATAGCATTTGAATGTCAGTTTCCGATATGGTAAACAGCGACTTCAGGAAGTTTTAGATGCTAAATTTAACTTGGATGTAGGTCTATTGCGTTACAGATCAACACCACACGAGTAGTGATCCCAATTACCGATTCATGGTTACTACTGACTACAGCTTTTCTGCAGATAAGACACACAGATACACCGGCTTGAAAGTCTTCAAGGGCTTTATTACAATATATTTTCAGCATTGCACACTTGTATATAAACACCACAATGTAATACCCTAGCACACGATATGCGCGTATGATAAACAAAAATAACCGAAATTAACATTGCAAGAACTGAATGTTTTCGCTGATGTAGTCAATGTCTTAGTGTCCTGTCAACACAAGTTTGTTATGTAACAACATCCACGGGAAATATGACTGTTATATTTAGCAAAACTAGCTTTTGAATCGCTAGTTATTTTTTTCATTAATACAATTAATTGTCTCATTGTTTACTTTCATTTTGTTCAGGTCACCTTTAGGGTCATATATGGTCTGTAAACAAATACAAATCTACTGTGAAATGATATTGTACCGACTGTTTTTGTTCTCATTTCATCCACATCTGAAACGCACGGCCTTTACAAGGTTAAACAAGAATCGGACCCGACTACGTTCTAACAGGTTAGACAAGAATTTGACCCGACTACGTACATGTACTAACATGTTAAACAAGAATTTGACCCGACTAGTCACTTTTAACAGGTTAATCAAAGGTTTTATACGACTACGTATCTTTAATAAGTTAAACAAAAGTCGACCTGACCACATACCATTAACAAACAACAATTTAACCTGAACATGTACATTTAACAGGTTATGCAAGAACCTGACCTGACTACTCACCTTTAACAGGTTAAACAAGAACTTGACCTGAACATGTACAGTTAACAGATTATACAAGAACCTGACCTGACTACTCACCTTTAACAGGTTAAACAATAATTTAACGTTGTTCATCTCTGTCTCCATGGGAACCTCTTCGAATGCGTCAATCCATTCGTTGTCGTATAACTCGGAGAAGTCCTCGGCAAGCTTCGTGGGACGGTGGACATCGCTCATGTCCGCAATGTTCGGCTTTCCGGCGGTCAACCTATCCCCCGCCACCTTGCACAGTCTGTGAACATATATTGAGGGTATGTAAGTACATGTATACACTATATGTCTGTAACGCAGGGCGACTTACGTTACAGACAGAAATGTCGGGTTAACATAAACTCTGCTTATTATGGTTCGCTATTGTTATTCCCATGAATCAATCAAACACCTTCGTGTTTTGGATGTCTTCGAGATTATCAAATGAGGACATTGTGGCTAATAAAATGATTCATGTTTGTTTATATCCTCAAGATTACATTACGCAGTTTGCCAAACGCACATTTCTAAGCAATTTGACCTTGACCTAGGGCATGTGCACCGCATGTGTGGCATATGGAACTAAACTATGAATGAAGGTAAACAAGTGTATGAAGTTTCACGTCAATCGGAGTGACGGTTGTAGAGATAATAGGTACCAACAAACGTTAATGCAAATCGAATGGACGGACAAACATCTCCGTCGGACGGACGGAGGAATGGACAATGCGATACCATAATTCGTCCCGTTTTGTATTCAAAGAAATAACTTCATATAACAAGAAATCAGTAACACTAATGGTTTTGCACCTCGAAAGCTTGAGCGGAAACAAACTTGAGCGCAAACATAAATATGGAAGTCATTTGGCATTGACATTAAGCACAAAGGCCGCATGTACGTGCTATGGAACACAAATATGGATGATGCCAATCAAGTACATCAAGTTTCAAACCTTACGGTAACAGAGATAGTAGGTATCCCAAAAGTTAACGCAAATCTTGGACAGACAGACACACAGACGTATTTACGTACATGTACATGCAATATCGCTATATCCCCACCTGCCTATCTGGAGATGATAATAATATGCACAATAACACAAAACCGTGTTCATTTCATATCTAGCCATACTGGAATGTGATCCTGCTAGTATGTACAGTGTTGGTATGGACTTGAGCGTCTTGTCATAGTTATTCTACAAACCCATGCTTGACCTTCAAACCCCGGTTTGTGAAAAAGTGTCATCGTGTCATCGAAAATTAGAGTTTTAGGCAAGAACAGCATATATGTAGCTACCTTGTTTTTGCTGCGTAAGTTAGCTATATAATGGGAGATAATATAATAAAAATAGACACCATATGCAATTCTCACTTGTCAATGCCATAACTCTGCCAATGCTACATGAATCCGCATCAAAACACCCAGGTGCGCAACTGTACATAGTGACAGAAATTCGTGTAAGATTTCGCAACTCTAACTCAAACTCAGCATTGTCAATTTGCTCTAAGTCAATGGTCATAACTCCATCCTTTTCTAGATGCTTCCGCAAACAAAACGTCAGGTGCACAACTACACATGCTGATTAACATTCCTATATAATTTCATGCCTGGCGACACAAGTTAAAGGTACATGCCCACTCAATAGGCACAACATATTCTTTATAGGAATTAAATAAGTGTATAATTGTGTCACTATTCCACCAGTTCTAAAGATTACGAGTGACCGCTATACAGATATAATAATTTAGTAATATGTACATGATGTATCACTATTGTACTGATAGTGACGCACGTTGGTATCAGGCTATTTTCATATGAAAATGAGGCACGACATTTTTTTCATTATTTATAATAATTAAATGCGTCACCTGAAACAATAATCTTTTCGCCAGATTATAAAGTATGTTCATTGCACATCAAAAAATAAATACAGAGGATAAATAGTAATGTCTGTTAACATTTTAAGGAAACGCGGTTATCGCCCATGATATCAGTGTGTAAAGTTACGTCTGATATAAAATGTATAATACTGTCAATCAATACGTGGGGTAATGGTGAATTAATTTGTTTTTCTTCAGAAAATGTCTCAGATGATCGCTCTGATATGAAGAACAGTTTGAGCCTACTGAGTGGGCATTTACCTTTAAATATCAGCAATTTTCACTAAGTCAAGGGCCAAAACTCATACTCTATGAATCCGCATCAAAATCATCATATGCACAACTTTACATGTTGATAAACATTCCAATCTTTCATGACTGTAGGTAAAATAGTTGTTCAGTTATGATGTCCCTGATATAAAGAACAGTTTGTGCCTACTGAATAGGCATGTACCTTTAAATTATAGAAAATTAAAAAATGAGCCTTCATTTTATTTCGTAATTTTTTGTCAAATATTGATTTTATTACGAAAAGAGATTTCTCTATGGGAATTTAACATGGGAACAAAAGAGATGGAGAACCTGGAGGAGGAGTCGAACAACAAAAAGGTTTGGAAATTGACTCTGAAACCTAGCTAGATAGCTTGGAAATGATCTAACTAAGAAAACAAACGTTTTAATTTGAAAATTAGAAAAAAAAATTGATATTGGACAAAATTTCAGGAAATGAAAAGAAGCTTATGATTAGGGTATAACTGCTTATTCTTAAATTTTGCGTTGTTTATATGGTCGTAACATTTGGGCAGGTTTCGTGAAACAGACAGTACACACAATGACTATAGGCGATTATACCAACTGTTTATTTGAACCAATGTAGTCTCACACTATGAGAACATAAATATACACTCGTAGTGATATATACTGTGTCTATATATGTGGCTGTGACAGGAGAAATTGGGCTTATCGGGTTTGTGACAAGTGTAGAGCAGTTTGACAAATGGCGTTTCAAAGTCAGTACCCTTGTCACTGCCTTAACTTTTATCGTTTTTCAATGTTACTTTCTTCACGGTTGGCTCTTTGTGGTTGTCATTCTATATGTAAGGGAATGTATTGTTCGAGTGTTTATGTTATTGGGGGACCGTACATTGTTAGTCTTAGAGTGCGCATCGGTGCTGTTGAAGACTGTGATTACCACCGTCCGCCTTTTATACAGTCTTAAATTTGCTATCATTGCATTAGAGCTTACCTGTCAGTGGGCTCTTTGGTTTCCTGTGGCTCTGGCTACACTACATGTACATAGAAGATCTTACATGAGGGATGATTTTTTATTAGATATTTATTAAACGAGTTCACTGATTTCATAAGAAACGAGGCTATGCCGAGCTTCTTATGAAATCAGTCAATGAGTTTAACAAGCTGGTCGGTAAATTCGACAAATGCTCCCCGATGACGCCTGAATTGAAATTCAAAGTTCTTGAACCTGGGTATTGGTGTTGTTGTATGCTTATTAATCACAATAAGAAATGTGTATATGACGTTTCACATCATAATCTCAATTGGTAACAGAGAAAGTTTTAAAACAATGTTTTGTTTATTAGTCACAATAAATAGTTGGATGCTAATTTGAATTGAATTGAATTTGAAACATTTTAACTTAAAACTTTAACAAAAAGTTTAAAGTAATTTGACCTTGACATTGGGCTCCTGTGCAGCATGGGCAGGGTATACAATAAAACATGGATGGTGATCAATGTGTATATGAAGTTTCACGTTGATATCCCAAGCAGTCACAGAGATATAGCAATTTGAAAAACCTTAACGTAAAACTTTAACAAAAAGTTTAAAGACATTTGACCTTGACCATAGACTCATGTGCAGCATGCATAGGGTACACAATGAAAATACGTATCGTGATCAATACGTATATGACGTTTCATGTTGATATCCCAAGCAGTCACAGAGATATAGCAATTTGAAAAACTTTAACGTAAAACTCGGACGGCGGACGGCGGACGCCTGACGCCTGACGCCGGACGTCGGACAACGGACAACGCCTAACTATATGCTCCCCCGAAAAATAATAAATCTCATATTAAATCAACACAAATGTTAGATTATATTTGTTGCATAAGCACATCATCATAATTTGAAGCTGTATTGATTACCTAACATGTTTTCTCTAGCGGGCTTATTTGCATATTACATTGTGATAAGGATTTAACAGTCTGTTAAGCTAACAGAGGTCTTGAGCAACTGGGCCCAGGCTAGTTACATTTGATATCAAGTTTATCAGGCACGTTTAGGAAACGCGTAGGATTTCCCAGGCTAGCCTCGGAATTCCTACGGTTTTCGAGTCTGGCTTGATAGTCTTAGTATAAAAATACACTATCATGGCTTTCTATTTATCAGGTAACGTTATCTTTTAATGCTAGCGGATGGGCAAATATAACGAGGTTTTCGTTGAAAAGAACACACATTTCTCTGTGTTGCGTCATCATTAAGCTGGCGTTATTCGGTAACGTCATGTGACGACGTTTGACCAATGAAACAACAGTTTTCAATTTCGTTGTAACACGGATATTCTTATCCAGGGGGATGGGCGTACTATTGGTACATATATACCTTATGTAAGTCAAACAGGTGCATGGGTCTCAAAATCGCGGCGCCTAGTGGCGGCAGCACCACGAGGTTGGTACATGTTTAATTTATATTCACACTTACATTAATCTTTGAGCAAATACATATAGGCGAGGGGTGGCGGTATGTGTCCCCGATAAACGACTTCTACCGTCTTCACCGAGGCATCATTCAGTAAAAAGTTATTGAAGGTACAATTGACGCCGTCGTGTAAACAAACGGGTTTCTGTGACATTTCTCAGCCAGTTTTAACCACTTTTTTTTATCAAAAATAAGTATTCCATTGTTTATTGTATGACATATTTCCAACAAATATGCATTATTCAACGTATATGTCCGGAAAACTATGTTCGTAAACGTTATACGCCCGAAAACAAATAGGGCTATGCATACGAAAAAGTGTCTGGGTTGTAATGTATACCTTCAAAATGGAACATGGGTCCTCGCGTTGGTGACTTTGAAATCAACCGTTACGTCAATGTTTAAGCTGATGTTATAATATTTACTTAATATTAATTTATTGTAATTTATTAATGTTTTATTCTAATGCACATAAAATATAATCACGCATCTGATTGGTCAATTGTAATTACAACCTATAAAATATGAAAAATCACAGCATATAAAATCTACATTTTACCAGTCAGACAGATTTATGTAAATTGTTAAAATAAACTTTAGTGTTGAATAAATGTATTAATATCTTAGAAAAAGTCCCGTTAATCTCAATTTGAAATGGGAATATTCTTCGGCGGAGTTACATTTCTTAAAATTGATTTGGTGTGAGGCGGTTATCGATGACGATAACCTGCTGACGTATTGAAAAATTCACTGTTCGTGATATGCTATGACGTTGCAGAAAGCAGGGAGCACACTAGGTGCATTAGAATGGGGATAACCATGCTTTGCTTTTCGATTTGCGGTATGTGTGAGGTTTTATCGTCTGAGAATCAGTTTTACGGCTCCGCTAACGCGTCGGCGTAAAACTGATTCACACACCATACAACTTCCCACATAACGCTCCAAATCGAAAAACAAAATCAAAGTTAGGTTTTGAAAATAGGTCCACAAATACCAAAATTGTATTTAAAACTGTGATTATAGGCCCCGTATTGAAGTCACATATGAATAGTTTCGCAACATAATCAATATTTAAAGGAACTTCATCAAATAAAAGTAATTGGGGATGGTAACTTTTTTGTTTTTGATACATTTTTGTATTTATATTTTGTAGATTTAATGTGTTTAGTAGCCAAATGTATGTCGGTAGAAAAACGTGTATTGAATGTCATTCACAATTGACAGGAACAGTGGATAAATACAATTCGATCCATGTCTGAATGAGCTCGGCGCCTGTGCTATGATGACACATTAAGCAGATTTATAAATGTTCTAGGGATGGGCGGTGGCCTAGTGCAATGCATAAGCTAAATTTGAAACAAGTTGGACGAGTTGTTAGAAAGACAATGATCCAGTGCCACTACTTACTCTCGGGTGAGACTTTAAACTGTGGTCCTTAGCTGATGATAGGACGTTAACCCCAATCACTTTCACCATTTTATAAATTTTCGGCAAATATTCACTCAAAGAGTTTCATATTTGACGTGTATGTACTGTACGAGTATACAGGTGTTTGCACAGATGGTCATTCATTTGGTGTCATATGGGTATTTCGGTGGATTTGGGTGGATTTCGTTGATTTTGGGTCATTTGCATAGTTTTGTGTAACTACTAATGTTCAAACATTACACACGACAGATATTGCCAATTATCTCATAATATCCAAAGGAATGAAAACTTTTTCAATATTTAGCCAATACAATTTCCAACATACGTTGCTTTCAGTCCGATTATATCATTAATTGTCAAGCACAAACTCCAAATTTGGGTTATATCGATTCGGGAGACATATGTCAATCTGCTGATACCGATAGAATAAGTGAACTTCATTTATCTGTTCCTACATTTAAAACATTAAAAGCCATACAATTGCGCGATTTTCTAGCGAGCCCTCAGTCCACGTGTGGCGGTTTCGTAACGCGCCATTTGATTGGATAACGAAACGTGTAATTAAATTATTTCGACATGTCATTTTCCCACGATGTGTCAAAATAGTCGGTTAACTTCGAACTTTATCCACTACGACATATACCGTGACGCTATTATTGGATGACACATATGTGTTAGTCAATTAACGTCGCGCTAACACAAATGTGTTTAATCGGCTATGTAAACACATTTCTCCGCCCAAAGAGTTCGGTAATATATTCGAAAATATTTTACGTTTTTCAGAGGATATATAAATGTTTCATTGGAATTGTTGGTTCAAGTCAAATACATTAATCTCAAAAAACAGTTTGGGACCAGTTTTATGATATTGGTTAAAAAATAATGTGTTTATTGGTTAAAAATACTTATACGTATACGTGTAATTCGCGGGAGTTGTTGTAAATTGTATGTTGGTAACAATGTTTAAAAAACAACAACAATGCACCCAAACAGCCAGAGATACCGACATAACACATACAACGAAATATGATTTTTTTTCAAGAAACTGTGCACGAGTACGCACTAATACATTAAATAGAGAAAAACAAAGACAGATCGAGGTAGACATGAACACACAATCGCAAACGGTCGCCATTACTAGTTTAGACCAGATCCAGCAGGGTCGATCAACTTGCTCTCTGCTGATCGAAATTTACAATGAGAAAACATTAATGAATACATAGGAGACGCATAAGAAAGATGAACTGCTGACACCGTTCGCGAATGATTATAGGCGAGAGGGGATATAGCGTTAGTCCATATATGTACGTACGTAAGTATGTGCGTACGTCCGTACGTACATACGTATGTTGGTAACACCTTTCATTTTTCAATAACTCATGAACCGCTTCACCGATGTTGATAATATTAGGAGACAATGTGTGTCTAGGGATACTGCTTTGTTTTGCACACGACCTACGTCCAACCTGGACCGACAAACAACTATTTAAACAAAAATTAAAAACAAATTTCTGAGTAATTTGACATTGACATTGGGCAAGAAGGCCGCATAGAAGTGGTATGGAATGAACATATGGATCATGATAAGGAAGTACCGGAAATTTTAAGTCAACCCGACTTACCGTTGAAGAGATAATGGGTACCCGGCAATTGTAAAGTAAATCGTACAGACGCAGATTTCTAAGTAATATGACATTGACCTGGGACATGAAGGCCGCATGGGTGTGGTATAGAATGAATATATGGATGATGATAAGGAAGTATGCTAAGTTTGAAGTCAATCCGAGTTACCGTTACATACATAATGGGTACCCGAAAACTTTAACGCAAATGGGACGGACGGACGGAGTGACGAAAACTATATATCCCTCGACATACTTCGGATGCAGGTGGTAAAATAAGCACCATAACAGCGATCACCTCAATACTAAGTTAGAATTTTCATTGCTCATACATTTCAGATCCTCTTCTAACATTTTCTGTTCACCCACAAGATGTTTGATGTACGTATCAAGATCCATCTTTTCATGGTTCAGCTTGGCTTATAATTTCTGAGCAGACTGATATGTCTCTTGTAGTATGGAAGCCTGCTGGTAGTATTTCTGACACGTCGGGCGCAATGTGTCCAACTCCTCCTTCGCATTCGCCAACTCTCTGAAATGGTTACAACATACATGTACATGTAATAACAGATTTGCATACAGAGTAACATATAGAGTAACTGAATATCGCGGCGTTTGGTCAACGAACGTAATTACAATGTATGTAACATGGCCAACCTGATGTGAAATTTATTTACAAAATAAAAAGTACTGGCGTCATAAATCACTAATGCATCGATGTTACTTACAAAGTATTATATGAATTAATATTAATAGTTTAGTACGTACATGTAATTATTAGTGTTGGGAATCGGCCTTGAAAATTGTAATTGATTAATCGGACTCCTTAGCCGATCGATTAACGATTAAAATCGCGATTATCTGTTTGCCTAGTTGGTAGCATTTGCATATAATTGATAACATAAACTTTGTGTTTACAGTTATACGTATATTATGACAAAAAAGCCAAATTCAGACTAATATATGCTAACTGAATTGACTTAATTATAACAAGCTGATTTGATTTCTTATTCTTTAATATCTGATACCAAGTGTCAGAGTTATTTAATGTCGGGTGCTAACATTAGTTCAGAGTTGGGTTCATCATGAAACTTTATGAGTTTTTTTTCATGCTAGAAACTGGGAACTTTGATTAAACAATGCAACCGATCTCGGCCAATGACATCTTATTTTATAAACAGTGTAGTTACTGGTGCTGATGAGAATGCAGTTATTACTGATATGGCTTGTTAATCAATCTGAACACTAATTGCAACGCAATGCGGACGGACGGACGTTCCAACATTTTGGGTTTGAGAAAAAGCCCCTAAACAACAATAGAGTTTATGAGCTTACGGAATATTACAAAGAAATCTTTTGTTCCTAACCACGCCCCTAACTCTCACCCCCGCACGCTTTAAGCCCTCTCAAACCCCCGACGTTGGCCCGGACGGACGGACGGAACGGACGGACGGACGGACGGACGGACAGACAGACAGACAGAAACAGAATGCCGGGAATATTAGACATAAACAGGTGATTGGCAGGAATTTTATTAATGTGTATGCCCAAACTTTTTGACGCAAAACACATGGCTAAGTGTTTCTGTAACAATGTGACGGTCAAAAAGGTCAAAAAGGTCATGGTCAATGTCAATGTCAATTTCACGTCAATGTCACATTAATGGCAGCATGAGGTGTGTTCCAAATGTTCACGAGTACCATTGTCCTAATATTGAAGCAATATGTCGAGCAATAATGAAGATACAGCATGATGAAGAAATGTGTGTACACATTTTGACATTTTTTGACGCTGACAAAGACGCGGACAACGACGACGAAAACGGCGGAGACTATAGTCGCGCTTCTAATAAAGCAGTCACGACAAAAAAGACATGCATAGAAGAGTGTCAATCGTAACCACAATATTATCGGCCATCTGTGACGTGTACTTACTGCATGATTTGCACATTTTAAGGAACACGGTTATTGTCTTGAATTACACGAGTTCATAGTATTGGTTTGTGTGTCTCATGCGGATTTACTCCTTTGGAGTACACGTCATATGTTTACCGCCACATGCTTTACATGGTTCTTTCAGTTCACGGAGTTTCCGTACACGGCATTTGCCTATAAAAGGCCGGTCCATGCCATAAAAGAGGGGTTGTTATCAGATATCAAATAAAATAATGAAACTTAGTTTGGTGTGTTATAGTGTTTCAATTACAGGATTTATTTTACCTATCTGTTTTCAAAACAAGAACTGTGGGAACAAATTGATTTTGGCTGACAACAAACAAAAAACAAATTCGCCACAGTTATCGCCCCTGATATCAGTGTGGAAATTGACATCTGATATAAAATGTATAATAATGCCAATCAATACGTGGGGTAATGGTGAAATAATGTTTATTTTGGCAGACAATGTCTCAGATTATGTCTGATATAAAGAACAGTGTGTGCCTACTGCGTGGGCATGTACTTTTAATCTCCTGGTAAACATCTTCACTTATATGAAACTGATGTATCTATGAGGATTTAACATGCAGATTTGTTTTTGTAATACAATTATTATTTGACTAAATTTCGTGAAATAAAAATAAGTCTCATTCTTAAATTTTGCTAAGTAGTAATAATAGTGGAAAATTGTGTTTTGTATGGTGGCATATATTTGCCATCAAGATGTCAACATAATTTATTGCAACATGTTGACTTAAATATCATGACATGTCAACATAACCTGTTAAGTTGCCGCAAAAAGTCAACATAATGTGAGTTATCACAATTAGTCAACATACCGTGATAAGTTAACACAATATGTCGACAAAACGTGATAATTAACACACACTGTCAACATAATATGATATTTTATCTCAAGAAGTCGACATAATGTGATATTTATCTCAACATGGCGACTTTTGTGAACGTGAAAGTTAACACAACATGTCGACATAATGTGATATTTTATCTCAACATGTCAACATAGTTTCGCGTCAGCATCTCAACAGCAAGTATATGCCACCATAGTTTTGCAATGTTTATATATATAACCTTATAAGGTGGCAAGTTTACACACAATTGACAGCAGTGTTAGTGGCCATGTATATCATGTATGTAAGGCCATAGACAATTAATTAGGAGATTTATCTGCTCATCTAAATTTTGCGGGGGTGGGGGAGGGGGGGGGAGGATTTATTATTATTGTTTGTACCGACTGTATAGTGTCAGATTGCTTTTGAAATCTTTGAAAATAGATACATTTACAAATAAAATAATGATTTGGCAATTTATTTCAGGGATGGGTGTGGTCCCTACTAAACATTTTCTCTAGCATGAACTAAAGTTGATAAATACATGTACATGTATCATGTATCCTGCATATTTTACAACCTTTTTGTATTTTTCCTGTCTTCTGCAGATTTTCAACCCACAGACGCATTGATCACCTATACTGGGACACCTGGTTTGCGAGCATTTACCAGTTGCGGACAAACACATAGACAATAAAAGTTACAAAAAATACTGAGAAGGTATGATTTTGTTACTATGCTGGAAAATAAAACATCTGTTGTGCCAAAAAACATAAGTCCGCCGTGTCAGAAAAATATCTGTGTGTCGG
>CM055274.1:74584784-74769583 GCA_029237695.1 Conchocele bisecta | reverse complement strand
AGAATCTGATAGGACTGTGTAGATCATATGTAGGCTGATCGAAGTCTACACTGTTCGCTAGACAAGAAGTTTTCAAGAGTAATAAAACAATATCTGGATAGGGTGTAACACGAATGGACCGAATCGGTGTTCTTTGGACCGTCAAGTTCTATTGTTACTGAGAGTCGATAAAGTACGAGAACGCTGGCTATTTCCGGATGGTTCAAAATGGCGCCCGTCAACTAAATCGTAAATTAAGACTGCATGCAACTGGTCATTTCGACCAAATGTGCCTGTGACTAGCACAGGGTGAAGTAACGGACCGAGGTCTATAAAAAATTTTTTTTTACCCCTTCCATCTAACCATTATAGGAAAGGGGTCTAACTTTTTAATAGGCCGAACCCGCACGGGCTCGAGACAACGGACTTTCACGAAACGTCAACCGAGTTATATCATTGTCGCCTATTGCAGAAGTTGGGAGAATGTTAGTATTCCGCAACGATATATTCCCCGATGCGCTATGTCAACGCGTTTTCGAGCTATCGATCGTTTTGTTGTAAAAAAATTATCATCATTGCTAGGTCGGGAAAGAACGGACACATTTCCGAGGCCGATATTGCTATATGAAGGAGTAAACATCGGGTTCAAAATACACTTTTACGTCGTCCCGGCCCGTAAAGAAACATTTTTCATAGAGAAAACATTGTTTCCAATCGAACATTTGATCAAACCTACATTTATACCCGTCCTGTGCGTCACGACAGACAATTTAATCGCACAAACATTTCTATCATTTCTCGGGAAGCCATTTTGCATAAACATCGTGGGACAGGTTTATTCGCCGGAACTCGTGCACTTACTATGTCACAATCTGTGGTAAAAAAAACGGAACTTTTATAAACGGTTATAATTCATATTTTATAATACCTATGTTGATGGTAAAAGTATCAAGTTAAAGGTATGTCTCTCTACTCCGATTTCAAATTTTGTCAAAATATATTTTTTTCTAATAAACATGTTTTGGCAGCATATGAGAATTGTCCGTGGGGTCAAGTTTTATTATAGCCAACCGATTTCGACAAAAAAATGCACCAGAGTGATCGCCTCGTTGATACCTTCGATTTGATATATAACATGACCATATTCGGTCAAAAATAAAATTCACTAACAATATAAATGGAGTCCACAAGGAACGCAAAATTGACCCTAGCATAGACATAAATAAATTCGGTTTTTACAGGGACTGCACAATTATCTGAATTGTTCATCACGACTGTCACAATCTGAGAGTATCTTTAACCACATTGGCACAGTCAATGATATAGCATTTAAAGAGGGGAGTGCATGCAAGTCTGCTTATGGCAACTTCAGCTAGTTCCTTTGCACCCTAGTTTGCATGCACACTTAGTCAGCTCAATTACAATTTTCGGAGCAGGCATGGTGAGACACCTGACTGGATGATACAATCCTTTCTCAACACTTCATCCATTTTCCTCAATGGAAGGACGGGCCTGGCAATTTGTGGTGTAAGACTTGTCTCGCATAGCGATGTAATTTGCACGCGTAGTATGAGGGATCAGGGCCGCACGGGTCGGAGGTAACATCTCTCCCTTTAAGTTCTTAGACCGAAACATCTCCCATCGTAGAGTTGGCAATACTGTGGATCCTATCGGATAGTAAACACGGCAGATGAACGGCTCCAAACTCTTCACCTGTAATAATAGTTCTCCATCGACCAGCTGAGATGCAATAGCAACTTCGCCAAGATGCCGGAAACAGTCAATAGCAGGGTCATCTTCATCAAGTTTCATATATGCGCTCACCCAGATCTTCTTGGAAATACCGACATATTTTCCGCCTCAGTCAGCACCGGAGAAATTGTGAAAACCGATGAGTCCTTGGCATTTGCGATGCCCAATCACTCGTACGCGCTCAACCACATCAATTTCTCTGAATTGTCTGCCCTTGCCAGTTAGAAACTTTAAGCGTGTTTGAGCTCCAAGGCACCATTAGACACCAGGTCGATGAGAAGAATGAGGACATCAGTGTATGGTGAACACACGCATATTTCTCGAGAAGGGTCGTCTGCTACTGAAGCCGTCACTTGATTGGGAATTAGTGTATCGGCCTCTTCATATGAATGCTCATCTTCAAAATCATGGCCCTTGATTTCATTGTCAAACAGAACAACGAGCTTACAAACACTGTTGCTAGTGAAGTGTTGAAGTAAACATTGAGTTAACATGGCTACCAGGCTACACGTGGTTCTTGATGAAGATAGCAATCCTTTGATAGACATGGTACACTTCATTTCCGGGTGTATGTCAAACTATGTGGATGTCACTGCCCTCTTCTGACTTGTCTTGTTCTTCAGAGACAGATCGAGATAGCGGTCAAAGAATATCCTTCGCTCAGCATAGCCAATCATCATCATCTCTAAGCGTTTGATGAATGCATCTTGAAATTCTGAAAGCCTGCGCATGGTCGGAGTCTTTTTCATGCTCTGGATAGCAGCCATGGCATCAACAACAAGGACTAGAGAATGACGACCGTCCGGCACTATGTCGATAGTAGGGTTCACGTGAAGCGGTTCAACTTTGGCTTCTTCAACGGCGTGCATTAGACTGGCTTTGTCTGTCGGAATATAGAGAGACACATCAACAGCGCAAAGGGAACGCGGGACCACTGACATTTCATATTCTCCTGTGGTCTCTTCTAGTTTTGGCACCAGCTCGGGTCGGCTTCCTTGGATAATCCGGAATCCGGCGAATAGTTCACGCTCCTCACGCAGCTTGATAACCTTGTCACCCACGCGAACCTTGGTTTTGTCCATGCAGTTCGAGAAGATCTCGAATAAGTTGGGCAATATTATGATCTACTGAACCACATGTACGCTGAGCGGAACGCAAACACTTCCTATGATAGTATTTTTAGAGAGCAGAAGCATAACCGTCGCTCTCTAACTCGGACACGCTAGTTCTGACGTGATCATCCAAAGTCGTATGCTTTATGTCAAGCAAGTTTTCACCCATGTTGTCTGAGTAAACACGATGAAGCGGGTCTGACGTGTCATTGGGACAGACGCTGCAGGACGAGAATAAACATATCTGTGACTGCGGGATAGTATTTGTCCTTTTAGGTCGGACAGAGTCAGTCCCAGTTGAAGGCCGCCCTCGCGGGGAGCATACATGAGAGTCTTTCTACATTCACTATGATACAACATAGACTTACGTTCATATGCACTTGAGTTATTTAGACGATCGCTTAACTGTTTTATATCAAGTTCACCCAATAATAATCTCTCATTACAACACTTAATTAGGTCTTCAATAATATCAGGATTGATCACACGACTCTTGCTTGAGATGGAACTCTCATTGCAGATGATACACACACTCTTCTCGGATATGACTTTTAGATGATAGTTACGTTACGTGTCTCACCTGAAATTGGGCATTAGACAAATCCCGGCCTAGTTTGCTAAATAGACGTAAACCCATTTTCAATCAATCAATCAATCAATCATATCTGTGACTGCGGGATAGTATTTGTCCTTTTAGGTCGGACAGAGTCAGTCCCAGTTGAAGGCCGCCCTCGCGGGGAGTATGCATGAGAGTCTTTCTACATTCACTATGATACAACATAGACTTACGTTCATATGCACTTGAGTTATTTAGACGATCGCTTAACTGTTTTATATCAAGTTCACCCAATAATAATCTCTCATTACAACACTTAATTAGGTCTTCAATAATATCAGGATTGATCACACGACTCTTGCTTGAGATGGAACTCTCATTGCAGATGATACACACACTCTTCTCGGATATGACTTTTAGATGATAGTTACGTTACGTGTCTCACCTGAAATTGGGCATTAGACAAATCCCGGCCTAGTTTGCTAAATAGACGTAAACCCATTTTCAGTCAATCAATCACTGAATTAATCAATACGTTCAAATGATTATTATTATGTGAAAAACTGCCAATCACAATAGAAAGGACACTAATCATCTCTCCATAACTTAAAATCCTGGAAAAAAAGATAGGTATGGTGAGGTTTGTCACTTTGCATACACAATACCTTGAATTTGATGTCGACCATAACCGGAAGTTGGTAAAAACCACTTGCGATTATTTCGAAAGTGTTATAAATGGTATCAGTACCCTCAAAAAACATATAAAACGACACAAAGATTGTGTAAATCGGTTCACTATTAGCGAATCTAGAAATAGGCGGTGACTGGGGGGTCACTGGACGGAACTGACCCCCCCCCCCCCACCCCCCCCCAAAACAAAGGGGTCGATGGGTCAGAAAATTTGAAACCCATTATTTTCCAATAGTGTGACCCAAAATCGACCTGATAAAGCAAAAAAATCAATTTTAGCACGAAAATCCTGCGTGATAACATATCATGCCACACTATATCATACCCACCTGCCCCTTAAACAATAATGTCAGATTAATCTTTTATAATTTATATATATTTGTGAAAAAATCATTAATTGTCGTTTTTTACAACACTTCAAAACAAGAAAATGTGGTCTGTCGGCACATGAATGCCCCCGGTGGTAGATTGGCAGTAACGGTGGCAAAGTTAATTTACCGAAAGTGATAATTATTCATAAACACAGGTGTGAAGGTAAAATGTGAAGGTCATATTCAGGGCAGCATAGATGTGTGACATTTGTGCACAGGTCCTGTGTAAACTCCGGTAAAAAAAATGAATGTGTGAAAAAGTTTAAAGTTGTGAAGGTCAAGGTCATATTAAGGACAGCATGGATGCATGGCATTTGTCCACAAGTGTGATGTATTTAAATATTATAGTGATCCATCAAGGGATAAAGAAGTTATATGACATAATTGAGAAACTCCTGCGAACTTGTTAATGTGTGAAGAAGTTCAAAGTTGTGATGGTCAACAGGTCATGGTCACATTAAGGGCAGCATGGATGTGTCGTATTTGTCCACACGTATGCTGTGTTGAAATATTTAAATATTTCTTCAAGGAATATAGAAGTTCTGACAGAATCAGGAAACTCCAGTGAACTTCTTAATGTGGGAAAAAGTTCAAGGTTGTGAACTTCAAAATATCATATGAAGGGCAGAGGGATGTGTGGCATTTGTCCACAGGTATAATGAGTAGAAATATTTAAGTAATTCTTCAAAGGATATAGAAGTTATGATGAAACTACACTTCATTCACTGTTGTCACTTTTTGCTGTTCAGAAGGGTTGTGACATTGGTACATATGGATGGCAAAATCACTGTCTTGTAACCAGAATATCTATGCAATCAAAACAACTTCATTGGCACTGTGTATACTGTGTATGATCAGTTTCTTCAATACACAGAAGGGAATTAATATATGGTACTAGGCTCAACAACTTCAACTTTAACACGGACGTCGTAAATGACTGGCAATAAGTTTGGTGGGTCCCAGTCTTATTTAGTTAATTGTCCATTTCTTCTATGACGATGTCTTGCTTCAGTTGTTGGTTGTGGTACAGGTGGGACAGTTCTTCGGCTGGAATTGCTGCTAAACTTCCAATAACCAGAGTTGCCTTCATCGAGTACTCCTGTAATAATAACAGAGTATTTGCTACAGAAGAGAAATACCATCAGACTGCAGTCACAAGTGTTTCCAAAATGTTTCAGAACTGTTTTCCTAGGCATTGTGAATGGACCGGTGTCCTTTAGTTTTGTGAAAAAAAGGTATGATATGCGACAAAGTTAGGGGAAAATGGGAACAGACAACGGACAGGCCTCTCTTTATGATTCCACATGGGCATATATGTAATAGTTATAGTTCACATATTGAATTGTTAATAGAGTGAGTGAGCTCTAGCAAGCAAGAAACTAGTTCATAAATAATAATTAAATATGTGAACTATAACTTACTTATTGTTTTCCCAGCCGATTGCAGAAGCTCAGCCCCTAAACATAATTTTAAATCGCTATACTAGTATGTGATTGGCGATGCAACACGAAGTAAGCGCCTGTGTGGGCAGTAATATGCTTTGCGTCTTGTGAACTGATGACAACAAGGCATGAAATCAGTTCCAAATATAGCGCTGAACATTTAATGATTAATTTAATACATGATGGCGAAAGCGTCGCAATATGCGATTAATTGAGACAAAATGCCAAAGGGGGGGGGGGGGGGGGGGGGGGGGGTGGGGGGGGGGGGGGGGCAGGGGGGGGGGGGGGGGGGGGGGGGGGGGGGGGGCGGGGGGGGAGCGAATCCAAAAATCAGAACGGAATATTTACATCGAGAAAAAACTCATTCAGCCCTGAAATTAGAGTAATCTGATCTGGTGCCAGGTCCATACGACACCAAAGTCACTTAGCCCCTTCCCCCAATATAGGATTACGAATAATCGTAATACTCATATAAGGTGTATAACCAGATTCAACTGTCACATACAAAATTCCAAAGACGTATGTGAGGGCCAAACCAGGTCTGCAGTCAGAATTTCCGGTAAAGATGAATACCGATCGTTGAATCAGCCGTCGCGTGCTCCCAACCAACCACGCATGGAGTGTTGAATTTGTGCTCAAGTATAATGTAATGAAATATTAAAATAATCCTATAAGAGTTACATGTATAACAGCATTGAGAAACTTTGGCAAACTGGGGGTCGAATCAAAAGTCTAAATAAACTTTGTGCATCTACTTATCATAAGGAAGCTACATAACAAATTTCAGGTCTGTAGTCATTACGGTTTCAAATGTTTTACAAGTTAGAAGGCATAATTGCCAAATTGTAACTCGAAAAGGGGGAGATAATTCATCATAATGATGCGACATACCAAGTTTCAAGACTGTAGCTAGTACAGTTTCAAGGTACATGCCCGCTCAGTAGGCACAAACTTTTCTTTATATCAGAGACATCATCATCATTTTCTGGAAAATATACATTCATTCATAACTATCTCACGAATTGATTGGCAGTATTATACGTTTTATATCAGACGTAAATTGATATCAAGGGCGATAAACCGTGTGTCTTTAAAATGTTAACGGACATTACTATTTATTCTCTGTATTTATTTTTTGATGTGCAATAATCATACTTTATAATCTGTGGAAAACATTATTTGTTCAGGCGACGCATTTAATTACTAGTATATTAAATAAATAAAAAAGTATCATGCCTCATGTGTGTACGAAAATAGTTTGATACCACCGAGAGTCACTATCAGTAAAATAAATATTACTACCGGTAAATGATTATATCTATATAGTGGGCACTCGTAATTTTTAGAACTGGTACTATTATAGAGGCACACTTATTTAATTCCTATACAGAACATTGTGTGCCTACTGAGTGGGCATGTACCTTTAAATCATTTACGAGCTACAATGCAAAATTGGGAAATTCTAAGTAAAAAAGTGGGAGATAATCCATGACCTGGGGGTCGAAGCAAAAATGAAAATAAGCTTTGCACATCCATTCCTCATAAGGAAGCTACATTCCAAGTTTCAGGTCTGTAGCTAGTACGATTTAAACGTTTTACGAGTTACAAGGCAAACTTGCCAAATACTAAGTCGAAAAGGGGGAGATAATGCATGACCCGGGTGTCGAATAAAAAATCGAATAAACTTTGCACATCTACTCATCATAAGGAAACTACATACGACGTTTCAGATCTGTAGCTAGTACAGTTTAAAAGTTTTACGAGTTACAAGGCAAAGTTGGTAAATTCGAAGTCGAAAATGGGGAGATAATCCAAAACCCGGGGGTCGAATAAGAAATTGAAATAAACTTTTGCGCATCTACTCATCATAAGGAAGCTACATACCAAGTTTCACGTCTGTAGTTAGTACGGTTTAAAAGTTTTACGAGCTACAATGCAAACTTGGGAAATTCTAAGTAAAAAAGTGGGAGATAATCCATGACCTGGGGTCGAATAAAAAATCGACTCATCATAAGGAAGCTACATACTAAGTTTAAGGTTTGTAGCTAGTATGGTTTAAAAGTTTTACGAGCTACAAGGTAGGTGACGGACGGATGGAAGGAAGGACGGACGGACGGACGGACGGACGGAACGGACAAGGGTAACACTAAATTCCCATAAAAAGCTCCGACACACAGATATTTTTCTGACACGGCGGACTTATGTTTTCTGGCACAACAGATGTTTTATTTTCCAGCATAGTAACAAAATCATACCTTCTCAGTATTTTCTGTAACTTTTATTGTCTATGTGTTTGTCCGCAACTGGTAAATGCTCGCAAACCAGGTGTCCCAGTATAGGTGGTCAATGCGTCTGTGGGTTGAAAATCTGCAGAAGACATGAAAAATACAAAAAGGTTGTAAAATATGCAGGATACATGATACATGTACATGTATTTATCAACTTTAGTTCATGCTAGAGAAAATGTTTAGTAGGGACCACACCCATCCCTGAAATAAATTGCCAAATTATTTTATTTGTAAATGTATCTATTTTCAAAGATTTCAAAAGCAATCTGACACTATACAGTCGGTACAAACAATAATAATAAACCTCCTCCCCCCCCCCCCACCCCCGCAAATTTAGATGAGCAGATAAATACTCCAAATTAATTGTCTATGGCCTTACATACATGATATACATGGACACTAACACTGCTGTCAAGTGTGTGTAAACTTGCCACCTTACAAGGTTATATATATAAACATTGCAAAACTATGGTGGCATATACTTGCTGTTGACTTGCGAAACTATGTTGACATGTTGAGATAAAATATCACATTATGTCGACATGTTGTGTTAACTTATCACGTTCACAAAAGTCGCTATTTTGAGATAAATATCACATTATGTCGACTTCTTGAGATAAAATATCATATTATGTTGACAGTGTGTGTTAATAATCACGTTTTGTCGACATATTGTGTTAACTTATCACGATATGTTGACTAATTGTGATAACTCACATTATGTTGACTTTTTGTGGCAACTTAACAGGTTATGTTGACATGTCATGATATTTAAGTCAACATGTTGCAATAAATTATGTTGACATCTTGATGGCAAATATATGCCACCATACAAAACACAATTTTCCACTATTATTACTACTTAGCAAAATTTAAGAATGAGACTTATTTTATTTCAAGAAATTTAGTCAAATAATAATTGTATTACAAAAAAAAATCTGCATGTTAAATCCTCATAGATACATCAGTTTCATATAAGTGAAGATGTTTACCAGGAGATTAAAAGTACATGCCCACCCAGTAGGCACACACTGTTCTTTATATCAGACATAATCTGAGACATTGTCTGCCAAAATAAACATTATTTCACCATTACCCCACGTATTGATTGGCATTATTATACATTTTATATCAGATGTCAATTTCCACACTGATATCAGGGGCGATAACTGTGGCGAATTTATTTTTTGTTTGTTGTCAGCCACAATCAATTTATTCCCACAGTTCTTGTTTTGAAAACAGATAGGTAAAAGTAATCCTGTAATTGAAACACTATAACACACCAAACTAAGTTCCATTATTTTATTTCATATCTGATAACAACCCCTCTTTTATGGCATGGACCGGCCTTTTATAGGCAAATGCCGTGCACGGAAACTCCGTGAACTGACAGAACCATGTAAAGCATGTGGCGGTAAACATATGACGTGTAAATCCGCCTGAGACACACAAACCAATACTATGAACTCGTGTAATTCACGACAATAACCGTGTTCCTTAAAATGTTAACTGACATTACTATTTATTATCTGTATTTATTTTTTGATGTGCAATGATCAGGTGGAGCATTTAACTACAATAAATAATCAAAAAATATCATACCACATTTGCATATGAAAATAGCCCGATACCACCGCGAGTCACTATCAGTAAACTATATACTAGTATTACTAAATGATTAGAACTGTATAGCGGGCACTCGTAATGTTTAGAACTGGTGGAGTAGTGACACAATTATAGTATACGCTGATTTAATTAACGTGACATGTGATGCGCGAAGCTTGCCAGTCCAAGCTTCTGCGCATGAGGTAACTAGTCACTAACATTATGATTACACATGTTTATATTAATATTAAAGCTAACACAATACACACGGGCATACACATTAATGAAATTCCTGTCAATCACCTGTTTATGTTTAATATTCCCGGCATTGTGTTTCTGTATCTCCAGAACGGAATGTGACGGAATTATTGGAGAAGGATAATAAGAAGGAATTGAAGAAGTTCAATGCTGTGCTTGCGCAGAATGAAAAGTATCATGCTACGCTGAAGATTTGCAATGTGCAAATCATGCAGTAAGTACACGTCACAGATGGCCGATAATATTGCGGTTACGATTGACACTCTTCTATGCATGTCTTTTTTGTCGTGACTGCTTTATTAGAAGCGCGACTATACTCTCCTCCGTTTTCGTCGTCGTTGTCCGCGTCTTTGTCAGAGTCAAAAAATGTCAAAATGTGTACACAAATTTCTTCATCATGCTGTATCTTCAATATTGCTCGACATATTGCTTCAATATTAGGACACATGGTACTCGTGAACATTTGGAACACACCTCATGCTGCCATTAATGTGACATTGACGTGAAATTGACATTGACATTGACCACGACCTTTTTGACCTTTTTGACCTTTTTGACCGTCACATTGTTACAGAAACACTTAGCCATGTGTTTTGCGTCAAAAAGTTTGGGCATACACATTAATGAAATTCCTGCCAATCACCTGTTTATGTCTAATATTTCCGGTATTCTGTTTATGTCTGTCTGTCTGTCTGTCCCTGTCTGTCTGTCTGTCTGTCTGTCTGTCTGTCTGTCTGTCTGTCTGTCTGTCTGTCTGTCTGTCTGTCTGTCTGTCTGTCTGTCTGTCTGTCTGTCTGTCTGTCTGTCTGTCTGTCTGTCTGTCTGTCTGTCTGTCCGTCCGTCCGTCCGTCCGTCCCGTCCGTCCGTCCGTCCGTCCGTCCGTACGTCCGGGCGTCCGTCCGTCCGTCCGTCCGTCCGTACGTCCGGGCCAACATCGGGGGTTTAGGAGCTTAGTGGCGGGGTTAGGAACAAAAGATTCCTTTGTATTATTCAGTTAGCTCGTAATTCTATTGAAATTTAGGAGCTATTGCTTTGATCTTTTAAATACCTTTTAGCTTATAACTCCCAAATGTTTGAACGTCCGTCCGTCCGTCCGTCCGTCCGTCCACGGACGTCCGTCCGTCCGTCCGGGGGTTTGAGTGCTTAGGGGCGTGGTTAGGAACAAAAGATTCCTTTGTAATATTCCGTAAGCTCATAAACTCTATTGTTGTTTAGGGGCTTTTTCTTTGTTCTTCAAACAATGGAAATACCCCATAAACCCAAAATGTTGGAACGTCCGTCCGTCCGTCCGTCCGTCCGTCCGTCCGCATTGCGTTGCAATTAGTGTTCAGATTGATTAACAAGCCATATCAGTAATAACTGCATTCTCATCAGCATCAGTAACTACACTGTTTATAAAATAAGATGTCATTGGCCGAGATCGGTTGCATTGTTTAATCAAAGTTCCCAGTTTCTAGCATGAGAACGACTCATATAGTTTCATGATGAACCCAACTCTGAACTAATGTTAGCACCCGACATTAAATAACTCTGACACTTGGTATCAGATATTAAAGAATAAGAAATCAAATCAGCTTGTTATAATTAAGTCAATTCAGTTAGCATATATTAGTGTGAATTTGGCTTTTTTGTCATAATATACGTATAACTGTAAACACAAAGTTTATGTTATCAATTATATGCAAATGCTACCAACTAGGCAAACAGATAATCGCGATTTTAATCGTTAATCGATCGGCTAAGGAGTCCGATTAATCAATTACAATTTTCAAGGCCGATTCCCAACATTAATAATTACATGTACGTACTAAACTATTAATATTAATTCATATAATACTTTGCAAGTAACATCGATGCATTAGTGATTTATGACGCCAGTACTTTTTATTTTGTAAATAAATTTCACATCAGGTTGGCCATGTTACATACATTGTAATTACGTTCGTTGACCAAACGCCGCGATATTCAGTTACTCTATATGTTACTCTGTATGCAAATCTGTTATTACATGTACATGTATGTTGTAAGCATTTCAGAGAGTTGGCGAATGCGAAGGAGGAGTTGGACACATTGCGCCCGACGTGTCAGAACTACTACCAGCAGGCTTCCATACTACAAGAGACATATCAGTCTTCTCAGAAATGATAAGCCAAGCTGAACCATGAAAAGATGGATCTTGATACGTAAATCAAACATCTTGTGGGTGAACAGAAAATGTTAGAAGAGGATCTGAAATGTATGAGCAAGGAAAATTCTAACTTAGTATTGAGGTGATCGCTGTTATGGTGCTTATTTTACCACCTGCATCCGAAGTATGTCGAGGGGTATATCGTTTTCGTCACTCCGTCCGTCCGTCCCATTTGCGTTAAAGTTTTCGGGTACCCATTATATATGTAACGGTAACTCAGATTGACTTCAAACTTAGCATACTTCCTTATCATCATCCATATATTCATTCTATTCCACACCCATGCGGCCTTCATGTCCCAGGTCAATGTCATATTACTTTGAAATCTGCGTCCGTGCGATTTACTTTACAATTGCCGGGTACCCATTATCTCTTCAACAGTAAGTCGGGTTGACTTCAAATTTCCTATACTTCCTTATCATGATCCATATTTTCATTCCATACCACTTCCATGCGGCCTTCTTGCCCAATGTCAATGTCAAATTACTCAGAAATTTGTTTTTAATTTTTGTTTAAATAGTTGTTTGTCGGTCCAGGTCGGACGTAGGTCGTGTGCAAAACAAAGCAGCATCCCTAGACACACATTGTCTCCTAATATTATCAACATCGGTGAAGCGGTTCATGAGTTATTGAAAAATGAAAGGTGTTACCAACATACGTATGTACGTACGTACGTACGCACATACTTACGTACGTACATATATGCACTAACGCTATATCCCCTCTCGCCTATAATCATTCGCGAACGGTGTCAGCAGTTTATCTTTCTTATGCGTCTCCTTTGTATTCATTAATGTTTTCTCATTGTAAATTTCGATCAGCAGAGAGCAAGTTGATCGACCCTGCTGGATCTGGTCTAAACTAGTAATGGCGACCGTTTGCGAGTGTGTGTTCATGTCTACCTCGATCTGTCTTTGTTTTTCTCTATTTAATGTATTAGTGCGTACTCGTGCACAGTATCTTGAAAAAAAAATCATATTTCGTTGTATGTGTTATGTCGGTATATCTGGCTGTTTGGGTGCATTGTTGTTGTTTTTTTAAACATTGTTACCAACATACAATTTACAACACCTCCCGCGAATTACACGTATAAGTATAACTATTCTTAACCAATAAAAACATTATTTTTTAACCAATATCATAAAACTGGTCCCAAACTGTTTTTTGAGATTAATATATTTGACTTGAACCAACAATTCCAATGAAACATTTATATATCCTCTGAAAAGCGTAAAATATTTTCGAATATATTACCGAACTCTTTGGGCGGAGAAATGTGTTTACATAGCCGATTAAACACATTTGTGTTAACGCGACGTTCATTGACTAACATATATGTGTCATCCAATAATAGCGTCACGGTACATGTCGTAGAGTAGTATATAGGGAGTCAGTTCGTTACCGCGAAGTGTGGGGGAAGAATTGAAAGCCGTGGGTAGCCCCATAGGTACCAAAAATAGTAAAATTTCCTGTTAATTTAAAGCGAAATAAATACAACCAACAGTAAGAACAAAATGATAGCACCAAAGTTTGTAAAATGTGTCCCCGATTTGCAGCGGTTTCGGCTACCCAACGAAATAGTAAGTCGATTTGCAAGGGTTTCGCCTACCCAACGAAATAGTAAGTCGATATACGCGGGAGGTCTCCCATATAGGAATGGCCGCTCTTTTTTCTAGTCCATATCGAAAACGGAGCGAGAGGGCTTTGGGTAGCGTACGAACTGTGCCCTATTTTATACACCCTATTGAACACGAGAAAACTAGCAGAAAGCCCCCTAGCCCCGACAAAATATGGGTCTTCTATACTGTAGTATGAGGTGTTATAATTAATTAATTGTCAAAAATGAAAAAACACCCTATTGAACATAAGCCATACAGGTATTTATATAAAACAATAAATTTCCACGATTAGAAAAATGACAGATATACGTAAAAAAGTTACGAGAGTGCCTCGTCCTAAGTTAACTCGCACAAGGATTAGCGATAAAAGGGGTGTAAATCCATCTAAAAGTTCTTCTCCTAGGATTCGGGAATTAAGGTCAGAATTAATAAGAATGGGTACACATTTTTCAAACAGGTTAAGGGAAAGGGGGTTAACTACACTAATAAATAAGGAGAAAAATGATGAATTTATGAAAAGAATGGCTCGTGCAATGTCTCGGGGGGTATTTAAGGGGGTGGACAAAAAGAATATAGAAAATATAGCACAGAATATAGCTGATGAGGCTTCCCTCAGTCTTAGAAGCAGGAACATCGGCAAACCTCAAAAACGAGTGCAGAAAGCGCGTTTATTACAACAGTTAATAGAGGAAGGTAGCGAAATATTAGAAGATTATAAACAAAAAGAAAAAGAAATAGTAAAAGGGCGTAGGATAACTACAATAACCATGAAAAGAAAACTTCAAATAAATAACAGCAAAAGGATAATAGGTGAGTTAGAGCCTTTGTTAACCGACAGTTTTTACCTAAGATTCTCTTTTTCTTACAAATTAATTCACCAAGAGGAGAGAGACGCAAGAGGAAAGCCGACAACGTTGGTATTTTATAAAAAATTATCCGGGAGTCCGTGGTTCAGGGGTTACGATGAGGTTGAAGAGTGGATTAATAGACAAGAAGAGCATAGATTAAACATAGATAAAATAGATAGGCCCAGTACAAAATGGAGATTTGTAAGATGGATGGGTGTTAGTGTTAAAATAGTATATGGAACAGCTTTAAATAAAATTCCTAAAGGAGATGCAGGAATGAAATCTGGAAAAGTAGCCGGAGGTCGAATGCCTGAGTGGTTACGTTATAAAAAAGGGATGAAGCCCCTGGATAGTTTCAATGATGATCTTTGTCTGTTCAGATGCTTGGCGCTCCACACATCGAAGCTTAGGGCTGATAGGTGCCTGACATTGACCAAAGAACTCCAGCAACAATTTTTGCAGTTTTGTAAAACCCATAAATTACCGAAACCAGAAGGACCCATATTATTTGGAGATATCAAGAAAATAGAAGAGTGTTTTAAAATAGGTATTGATGCATACGAACCTACAGAAGAGGGAACATGGTATTTGAGAAAAGTAGCCGCACATTACGATAAGATTGGAAATAAAAAGTTGAAAATAGGTATATATAACGATCACGCCTTCCTTATTACAGATATGAATAAAGCCGCTGACAATAATTATTGTTGCTTCGACTGCAAACAACGCTTTACAAAGGTCAGTAATTTAACCAGACACGCATTGACTTGTATGAAAGGATTAACCAAAGTATCGTGTAAAGGGGAAAAAATAGATCGACCAGTATCAGCGTTCGAAAGAGCTTTCTATCCAAAACCCAGTTGTAGTAAGAAATCGATCAGTTGGATAAAATCTTTACCAGGGCCCCATATTCACACTGCAGTATGCGGTCACGGCGGAGAAAGAATAATGGCTGGTGCCCCAGTTGATGGGTATTGCCCCGAGACTGATACAGTTTATCAATGTCACGGCCGTTATTGGCACGGGTGTCCCAAACATTGTAAAGATTATAAAAATAAGCTTAGAAGATCCAACGAGAGAGACGAAGCAATTGAGGGTAAGTGTAAATTAGTAACTATTTTTAAATGCGAGTATGATGCAATTTGTAAACCTGAGGATGTAAAGGAACTCGAAAAGCCTCCAACAGTGATTTACCCATATCATATTGTATACGATTTTGAAGCATATTTAGACGGAAGTAAAGAAAAGCGTAACCCAACTAAAGATCTAGAGTTTATAAACGAACATGTCCCAATAAGTGTTAGTATAGGGGATACTCTATCCAACAATATAACTCACATATGTGATGCTTCTCCAAAACAATTAGTAACCCTATTTATGGAAGATGTAAAGAGAAGGGGAGACAATGTCCGAGAGGTCGTGGGGAGCAACAATACATATGGGTACCCTGCAGACATGGAGTATCTTTACACTTCTCAGCAGCGAGAAATTACCCGTTGGATTTCACAAGTCCCAGTAATTGGGTTCAATTCCAGTAATTACGATCTTAATTTAATAAAGAAGCATTTAGTTGACGTTTTAACGGATAAAACCTCTAAGGTACTAGTAGGAAAGAAAGCAAATACAACCATTTTTCTATTTACACCAGAATTTAGGTTTTTAGATGTAAAATTATATCTTGCCCCTGGTATCGATTATGATAGATAGGTTAAGGCTTATGGACGCGAAGGTGAAAAATCCTTCTTCCCATACGAATGGTTCGATTCTCCCGATAAACTAGCGAATGAGGGTTTACCACCGCTTAAAAATTGGACAAATAAATTAACTCCAAATAAAACGATAACCAAACAGCAGTTGGAAGAGTGCAACAACATTTATAGCAGATTAAATATGAAGTATTTCAAAGACTGGTTAAAATACTATAACGACTTGGATGTTGGCCCCTTTTCAGAAGCTATCGGAAAAATGACAAAATTTTACCAAACAAAAGGTATAGATATGTTCAAAGATGCAGTTACACTACCAGGAGTTTCTTTACAATATATTCTCAGAGGAACGATAAAAAACCATATAAAACCTTATCAAACCAAAGAGAGTAAGATAGCAGACGCGATATGTCCGCCACTGTATGCCCCTGGTGAGAAAATATATGAAATTTTAAAAGGAGCATTAGTTGGGGGTCCATCAATTGTGTTTACAAGATACACTGAAGCAGGTGTTACGAGAATTAGGTCAGCCCCAGATGGAAATGGAAAGCTTTGCGAAGCCGTACTTGATTTTGTTGCAAACGCCCTATATTTATCAACATTAAACAAACATATGCCATGTGGCGAAGGGAAACTACACGAGGAAAGCAGCCCTCACGACCCTATTAAAATAAATAAGTTTTCCAAGGCGGTTTTAAAAGATAAGTGGTTTGGCTTTGCTGAAGTAGATATAGAGGTTCCCAGTAGTTTAAAAGAGAAGTTTTCGGAAATGTCCCCAATATTTATAAATAGGATTGTAGAGGAGGAGGAAGTTCCAGAGAAGATGTTACAGTATTTACAAGAAACTAACCGTGCAAGAGGAGATGGTAGAAAACTAGTAGGTGCAATGTCTGCTCAAAAAGTATTACTATTTGCCCCATTATTAAAATGGTATTTGAAACAAGGTTTAGAGATTACAGGGATTTACAGAGTAATAAATTATACAGCAGGTAAGCCCCTTTGAATGGTTTGTTAAAGAAGTTACTTCAGCTAGGAGAGCAGGTGATGTTGACAGTTCCAAGTCCCCAATTGCAGATATAATGAAATTATTAGGTAACTCATGTTGTGGGAAAATGTTAGAATCCCCTGAAAAACACCTGAACACATCGTATACAAAAGATGAAAAATGTGTGGACAAAGCTTTAAGATCAGCGTATTTCGATGATTTAGAGGAAATAGGAGATTCTTACGAAATATCCTCAAGAAAAGTAAATGCCAATATGACTCGTCCATTTCACTGTGGGATTGCTGTATACCAATATGCAAAACTAAGAATGTTAGAATTTTATTATGATTTTATGGACAAATACGTAGATAGAGCAGATTTTGAACTAATACAGATGGATACGGATAGTTTGTATATGGGGGTTAGCATGAAGGGTGGAGAGTTAGATGGAATGATAAAACCAGAAATGCTAGACGATTTCAAAAAACATAAAAAAGAATGGTTAGCTTGGGATAAATGGAGTAATAGAGAACCAGGGCTATTCAAAACAGAGTTCCAAGGAGATCGTGCAATAGCTATATCCAGTAAATGCTATTTCGTTGAAAATTTAACCACTAACGAATTGAAACATTCAGCGAAGGGGTTATCTGCCAGGCAAAATCCTCTCACATGGAGAAGGTATATGGAGGCCCTACACCAGGTTGGAACGGATAGAGGAACAAACAGAGGCTTCCGAATGAGAAACGGCGTTATGAAAACATATACCCAAAACAAATTAGGACTGTCCGCTTACTACGATAAGAGAAGGGTTTTAGACGATGGCATACATACAGAACCCCTTTAAACTTTCATTAAATAAAATTATGCAGTTGAAACCTGTTCAATTTTTGAAGGTATCTTAGGTCGGGGCTTATCACGGGGTTTTGCCCAATTATCTCTAGAAAGTCCCATTATAAATTTATCATATTTCCACAGATCTGTAAGGCGTTTAGGCCCAATATGGTGTTTCTTTCTAACTTCATCGGCAGGAACAATTCCACGTGATTGCAAAATATATATCAGCGCTTCCTGCGTAATAAACGATTTAGGCATAATTCTTCAAGAATTACTTTATATAACTACATATAAATGTCTAACATATTTATTTCCAATTCTGATTTTATGTTAAACATTTATAATATGTAGTTATATATATAAAAAAATATGTTTACAAAAGAAGAAGACGTAAAAACAAAATTTGATGAGGCTTGCTATGAGGATATTTTAGGTCTCCAAGACGGAATTATAGAACGTCTAAAAAAGTTACACGAGGAAGAGAGGGAGCTAGAAGCCGCTACAAAGCGAAAACCTGTTGAAATTTGTAAAGATTCAATGATGAGCCCACTTGTTGAAAGCATTATAAAACAGTTCGAAAAAACCTACATGGCGAATTAATCCATATCTCCGGCAGTACGAGGGGTTAATTATATCTGGTTGAATTTGAACGCACCACCAAGTAAACTTGCTAGAGCCACAGTCGAATAAATCCAGTACATATTTGAAGAAAGCGCATATTTTTTTTTGTTTTTTTTCAATGTAGAACCCGGGGGTGCAGCTACAGATTAATTTTTCTTAAAAAAAAAGTAGCCGAAAAACCTTGGTAGCGCTTTCTATAAAAGACAGGTTTTTGATTGAAGGTGATCTATCCAAACACATGTGGGTTATCAACTAACGCTTGTGCACTTACTACATCATACCCCTCTTCTAAATAGGTCTCTATCAAATTACACATATGAACAGATCCGGGTGAGCACCCCTCATGGGGATCATAATATTTAATTCCTTTTTTCCTCAGCCCATATGACATGCGGAAACTATTATTAGTATTTTCAAAATTATCACTACAGGTGGTTTTATCTATTTATAGCAGTTCAGTATTGCTCAGCATTGCTCAGTAATTGTTAAACATTGTTAAGCATTGCTCAGTAATTTTAATCATTGCTCAGTAACTGTTAAGCATTTGTTCAGCATTGTTAAGCAATTGCTCAGTAATTGTTAAACATTGCTCAGTAACTGTTAAGCATTTGTTCAGCATTGTTAAGCAATTGCTCAGTAATTGTTAAGCATTACTCAGTAAGAGTTAATAATTTTTAGTATTAAATAATGAAATATGTGTATTTATAATAATAAAATATGTCTACGTGTGGTGAAGAAATAAAACAATTTTCACAGAAAATAGATAAACCTGTTTGTAGTGATAATTCTAAAGAATTAATTAATGAAGAGAAAATAGATAAAACCACCTGTAGTGATAATTTTGAAAATACTAATAATAGTTTCCGCATGTCATATGGGCTGAGGAAAAAAGGAATTAAATATTATGATCCCCATGAGGGGTGTTCACCTGGATCTGTTCGTATGTGTAATTTGATAGAGACCTATTTAGAAGAGGGGTATGATGTAGTAAGTGCACAAGCGTTAGTTGATAACCCACATGTGTTTGGATAGATCACCTTCAATCAAAAACCTGCCTATTATAGAAAGCGCTACCAAGGTTTTTCGTCTACCTTTTTTTTAAGAAAAATTAATCTGTAGCTGCACCCCCGGTTTCTACATTGAAAAACAAAATATGCGCTTTCTTCAAATATGTATTGGATTTATTCGACTGTGGCTCTAGCAGGTTTACTTGGTGGTGCGTTCAAATTCAACCAGACATAATTAACCCCTCGTACTGCCGGAGATATGGATTAATTCGCCATATAGGTTTTTTCGAACTGTTTTATAATGCTTTCAACAAGTGGGCTCATCATTGAATCTTTACAAATTTTAACAGGTTTTCGCTTTGTAGCGGCTTCTAGCTCCCTCTCTTCCTCGTGTAACTTTTTTAGACGTTCTATAATTCCGTCTTGGAGACCTAAATATCCTCATAGCAAGCCTCATCAAATTTTGTTTTTACGTCTTCTTCTTTTGTAAACATATTTTTTTATATATATAACTACATATTATAAATGTTTAACATAAAATCACAATTGGAAATAAATATGTTAGACATTTATATGTAGTTATATAAAGTAATTCTTGAAGAATTATGCCTAAATCGTTTATTACGCAAGAAGCGCTGATAAATATTTTACAATCACGTGGAATTGTTCCTGCCTATGAAGTTAGAAAGAAACACCATATTGGGCCTAAACGCCTTACAGATCTGTGGAAATATGATAAATTTATAATGGGACTTTCTAGAGATAATTGGGCAAAACCCCGTGATAAGTCCCGACCTAAGATACCTTCAAAAATTGAACAGGTTTCAACTGCATAATTTTATTTAATGAAAGTTTAAAGGGGTTCTGTATATATGCCATCGTCTAAAACCCTTCTCTTATCGTAGTAAGCGGACAGTCCTAATTTGTTTTTGGTATATGTTTTCATAACGCCGTTTCTCATTCGGAAGCCTCTGTTTGTTCCTCTATCCGTTCCAACCTGGTGTAGGGCCTCCATATACCTTCTCCATGTGAGAGGATTTTGCCTGGCAGATAACCCCTTCGCTGAATGTTTCAATTCATTAGTGGTAAATTTTTCAACCAAATAGCATTAACTGGATAGAGCTATTGCACGATCTCCTTGGAACTCTGTTTTGAATAGCCCTGGTTCTCTATTATTCCATTTATCCCAAGCTAACCATTCTTTTTTATGTTTTTTGAAATCGTCTAGCATTTCTGGTTTTATCATTCCATCTAACTCTCCACCCTTCATGCTAACCCCCATATACAAACTATCCGTATCCATCTGTATTAGTTCAAAATCTGCTCTATCTACGTATTTGTCCATAAAATCATAATAAAATGCTAACATTCTTAGTTTTGCATATTGGTATACAGCAATCCCACAGTGAAATGGACGAGTCATATTGGCATTTACTTTTCTTGAGGATATTTCGTAAGAATCTCCTATTTCCTCTAAATCATCGAAATACGCTGATCTTAAAGCGTCCACACATTTTTCATCTTTTGTATACGATGTGTTCAGGTGTTTTTCAGGGGATTCTATCATTTTCCCACAACATGAGTTACCTAATAATTTCATTATATCTGCAATTGGGGACTTGGAACTGTCAACATCACCTGCTCTCCTAGCTGAAGTAACTTCTTTAACAAACCATTCAATGGGCTTACCTGCTGTATAATTTATTACTCTGTAAATCCCTGTAATCTCTAAACCTTGTTTCAAATACCATTTTAATAATGGGGCAAATAGTAATACTTTTTGAGCAGACATTGCACCTACTAGTTTTCTACCATCTCCTCTTGCACGGTTAGTTTCTTGTAAATACTGTAACATCTTCTCTGGAACTTCCTCCTCCTCTACAATCCTATTTATAAATATTGGGGACATTTCCGAAAACTTCTCTTTTAAACTACTGGGAACCTCTATATCTACTTCAGCAAAGCCAAGCCACTTATCTTTTAAAACCGCCTTGGAAAACTTATTTATTTTAATAGGGTCGTGAGGGCTGCTTTCCTCGTGTAGTTTCCCTTCGCCACATGGCATATGTTTGTTTAATGTTGATAAACATAGGGCGTTTGCATCAAAACCAAGTACGGCTTCGCAAAGCTTTCCATTTCCATCTGGGGCTGACCTAATTCTCGTAACACCGGCATACAGTGGCGGACATATCGCGTCTGCTATCTTACTCTCTTTGGTTTGATAAGGTTTTATATGGTTTTTTATCGTTCCTCTGAGAATATATTGTAAAGCAAATCCTGGTAGTGTAACTGCATCTTTGAACATATCTATACCTTTTGTTTAGTAAAATTTTGTCATTTTTCCGATAGCTTCTAAAAAGGGGCCAACATCCAAGTCGTTATAGTATTTTAACCAGTCTTTGAAAGACTTCATATTTAATCTGCTATAAATGTTGTTGCACTCTTCCAACTGCTGTTTGGTTATCGTTTTATTTGGAGTTAATTTATTTGTCCAATTTTTAAGCGGTGGTAAACCCTCATACGCTAGTTTATCGGGAGAATCGAACCATTCGTATGGGAAGAAGGATTTTTCACCCTCGCATCCATAAGCCTTAACCCATCTATCATAATCGATACCAGGGGCAAGATATAATTTTACATCTAAAAACCTAAATTCTGGTGTAAACAGAAAAATGGTTGTATTTGCTTTCTTTCCTACTAGTACCTTAGAGGTTTTATCCGTTAAAACGTCAACTAAATGCTTCTTTATTAAATTAAGATCGTAATTACTGGAATTGAACACAATTACTGGGACTTGTGAAATCCAACAGGTAATTTCTCGTTGCTGAGAAGTGTAAAGATATTCCATGTCTGCAGTGTACCCATATGTATTGTTGCTCCCCACGACCTCTCGGATATTGTCTCCCCTTCTCTTTACATCTTCCATAAATATGGTTAGTATCACATATGTGAGTTATATTGTTGGATAGAATATCCCCTATACTAACACTTATTGGGACATGTTCGTTTATAAACTCTAGATCTTTAGTTGGGTTACGCTTTTCTTTACTTCCGTCTAAATATGCTTCAAAATCGTAATACAATATGATATGGGTAAATCACTGTAGGAGGCTTTTCGAGTTCCTTTACATCCTCAGGTTTACAAATTGCATCATACTCGCATTCAAAAATAGTTACTAATTTACACTTACCCTCAATTGCTTCGTCTCTTTCGTTGGATCTTCTAAGCTTATTTTTATAATCTTTACAATGTTTGGGACACCCGTGCCAATAACAGCCGTGAAATTGATAAACTGTATCAGTCTCGGGGCAATACCCATCAACTGGGGCACCAGCGATTATCCTTTCTCCGCCGTGACCGCATACTGCAGTGTGAATATGGGGCCCTGATAAAGATTTTATCCAACTGATCGATTTCTTACTACAACTGGGTTTTGGATAGAAAGCTCTTTCGAACGCTGATACTGGTCGATCTATTTTTTCCCCTTTACACGATACTTTGGTTAATCCTTTCATACAAGTCAATGCGTGTCTGGTTAAAGGGTGTTTTTTCATTTTTGACAATTAATTAATTATAACACCTCATACTACAGTATAGAAGACCCATATTTTGTCGGGGCTAGGGGGCTTTCTGCTAGTTTTCTCGTGTTCAATAGGGTGTATAAAATAGGGCACAGTTCGTACGCTACCCAAAGCCCTCTCGCTCCGTTTTCGATATGGACTAGAAAAAGAACGGCCATTCCTATATGGGAGACCTCCCGCGTATATCGACTTACTATTTCGTTGGGTAGCCGAAACCCTTGCAAATCGACTTACTAATTCGTTGGGTAGCCGAAACCGCTGCAAATCGGGGACACATTTTACAAACTTTGGTGCTATCATTTTGTTTTTAATGTGGGTTGTATTTATTTCGCTTTAAATTAACAGGAAATTTTACTATTTTTGGTACCTATGGGGCTACCCACTGCTTTCAATTCCTCCCCCACACTTCGCGGTAACGAACTGACTCCCTATATACTACTCGTAGTGGATAAAGTTCGAAGTTAACCGACTATTTTGACACATCGTTGGAAAATGACATGTCGAAATAATTTAATTACATGTTTCGTTATCCAATCAAATGGCGCGTTACGAAACCGCCACACGTGGACTGAGGGCTCGCTAGAAAATCGCGCAATTGTATGGCTTTTAATGTTTTAAATGTAGGAACAGATAAATGAAGTTCACTTATTCTATCGGTATCAGCAGATTGACATATGTCTCCCGAATCGATATAACCCAAATTTGGAGTTTGTGCTTGACAATTAATGATATAATCGGACTGAAAGCAACGTATGTTGGAAATTGTATTGGCTAAATATTGAAAAAGTTTTCATTCCTTTGGATATTATGAGATAATTGGCAATATCTGTCGTGTGTAATGTTTGAACATTAGTAGTTACACAAAACTATACAAATGACCTAAAATCAACGAAATCCACCCAAATCCACCGAAATACCTATGACACCTAATGAATGACCATCTATTCAAACACCTGTGTACTCGTACAGTAGATACACGTCAAATATCAAACTCTTTGAGTGAATATTTGCCGAAAATTTATAAAATGGTGAAAGTGATTGGGGTTAACGTCCTATCATCAGCTAAGGACCACAGTTTAAAGTCTCACCCGAGAGTAAGTAGTGGCATTGGATCATTGTCTTTCTAACAACTGATCCAACTTGTTTCAAATTTGGCTTATGCATTGCACTAGGCCACCGCCCATCCCTAGAACATTTATAAATCTGCTTAATGTGTCATCAAAGCACAGGCGCGGAGCTCATTCAGACATGGATCGAATTGTATTTATCCACTGTTCCTGTCAATTATGAATGACATTCAATACACGTTTTTCTACCGACATACATTTGGCTACTAAACACATTAAATCTACAAAATATAAATACAAAAATGCATCAAAAACAAAAATGTCACCATCCCCAATTACTTTTATTTTATGAAATTCTTTTAAATATTGATTATATTGCGAAACTATTCATATGTGACTTCAATACGGGGCCTATAATCACAGTTTTAAATACAATTTTGGTATTTGTGGACCTATTTTCAAAACCTAACTTTGATTTTGTTTTTGGATTTGGAGCGTTATGTGGGAAGTTTTATGGTGTGTGAATCAGTTTTACGCCGACGCGTTAGCGGAGCCGTATAACTGATTCTCAGACGATAAAACCTCACACATACCGCAAATCGAATAACAAAGCATGGTTATCCCCATTCTAATGCACCTACTGTGCTCCCTGCTTTCTGCAACGTCATAGCATATCACGAACAGTGAATTTTTCAATACGTCAGCAGGTTATCGTCATCGATAACCGCCTCACACCAAATCAATTTTAAGAAATGTAACTCCGCCGAAGAATATTCCCATTTCAAATTGAGATTAACGCGACTTTTTCTAAGATATTAATACATTTAAAATTTATTTTAACAATTTACATAAATCTGTCTGACTGGTAAAATGTAGATTTTATATGCTGTGATTTTTCATATTTTATAGGTTGTAATTACAATTGACCAATCAGATGCGTGATTATATTTTATGTGCATTAGAATAAAACATTAATAAATTACAATAAATTAATATTAAGTAAATATTATATCATCAGCTTAAACATTGACGTAACGGTTGATTTCAAAGTCACCAACGCGAGGACCCATGTTCCATTTTGAAGGTATAAATTACAACCCAGACACTTTTTCGTATGCATAGCCCTATTTGTTTTCGGGCGTATAACGTTTACGAACATAGTTTTCCCGACATATACGTTGAATAATGCATATTTGTTGGAAATATGTCATACAATAAACAATGGAATACTTATTTTTGATAAAAAAGTGGTTAAAACTGGGTGAGAAATGTCACAGAAACCCGTTTGTTTACACGACGGCGTCAATTGTACCTTCAATAACGTTTTACTGAATGATGCCTCAGTGAAGACGGTAGAAGTCGTTTATCGGGGACACATACCGCCACCCCTCGCCTATATTTATTTGCTCAAAGATTAATGTAAGTGTGAACATAAATTAAACATGTACCAACCTCGTGGTGCTGCCGCCATTAGGCGCCGCGATTTTGAGACCCGTACACCTTTTTGACTCACATAAGGTACATATGTACCAATCGTACGCCCATCCCCCTGGATAAGAATATCCGTGTTACAACGAAATTGAAAACTGTTGTTTCATTGGTCAAACGTCGTCACATGACGTTACCGAATAACGCCAGCTTAATGATGACGCAACACAGAGAAATGTGTGTTCTTTTCAACGAAAACCTCGTTATATTTGCCCATCCGCTAGCATTAAACGATAACGTTACCTGATAAATAGAAAACCATGATAGTGTATTTTTATACTAAGACTATCAAGCCCGACTCGAAAACCGTAGGAATTCCGAGGCTAGCCTGGGAAATCGTACGCGTTTCCTAAACTTGCCTGATAAACTTGATATCAAATGTAACTAGCCTGGGCCCGGTTGCTCAAAACCTCTGTTAGCTTAACAGACTGTTAAATCCTTATCACAATGTAATATGCAAATAAGCCCGCTAGAGAAAACATGTTAGGTAATCAATACAGCTTCAAATTATGATGATGTGCTTATGCAACAAATATAATCTAACATTTGTGTTGATTTAATATGAGATTTATTATTTTTCGTGGAAGCATATAGTTAGGCGTTGTCCGTTGTCCGACGTCCGGCGTCAGGCGTCAGGCGTCCGCCGTCCGAGTTTTACGTTAAAGTTTTTCAAATTGCTATATCTCTGTGACTGCTTGGGATATCAACATGAAACGTCATATACGTATTGATTACGATACGTATTTTCATTGTGTACCCTATGCATGCTGCACATGAGTCTATGGTCAAGGTGAAATGTCTTTAAACTTTTTGTTAAAGTTTTACGTTAAGGTTTTTCAAATTGCTATATCTCTGTGACTGCTTGGGATATCAACGTGAAACTTCATATACACATTGATCACCATCCATGTTTTTATTGTATACCCTGCCCATGCTGCACAGGAGCCCAATGTCAAGGTCAAATTACTTTAAACTTTTTGTTAAAGTTTTAAGTTAAAGTTTTTCAAATTCAATTCAATTCAAATTAGCATCCAACTATTTATTGTGACTAATAAACAAAACATTGCTTTAAACCTTTCTCTGTTACCAATTGAGATTATGATGTGGAAATTCATATACACATTTCTTACACCAATACCCAGGTTCAAGAACTTTGAATTTCAATTCAGGCGTCATCGGGGAGCATTTGTCGAATTTACCGACCATCTTGTTAAACTCGTTGACTGATTTCATAAGAAGCTCGGCATAGCCTCGTTTCTTATGAAATCAGTGAACTCGTTTAATAAATATCTAATAAAAAATCATCTCTCATGTAAGATCTTCTATGTACATGTAGTGTAGCCAGAGCCACAGGAGACCAAAGAGCCGCCCACTGACAGGTAAGCTCTAATGCAATGATTTAAGACCGTATAAAAGGCGGACGGTGGTAATCACAGTCTTCCACAGCACCGATGCGCACTCTAAGACTAACAATGTACGGTCCCCCAATAACATAAACACTCGAGCAATACATTCCCTTACATATAGAATGACAACCACAAAGAGCCAACAGTGAAGAAAGTAACATTGAAAAACGATAAAAGTTAAGGCAGTGACAAGGGTATTGACTTTGAAACGCCATTAGTCAAACTGCTCTACACTTGTCACAAACCCGATAAGCCCCATTTCTCCTGTCACAGCCACATATATAGACACAGTATATATCACTACGAGTGTATATTTATGTTCTTATAGTGTGAGACTACATTGGTTCAAATAAACAGTTGGTATAATCGCCTATAGTCATTGTGTGTACTGTCTGTTTCACGAAACCTGCCCAAATGCTACGACCATATAAACAACGCAACATTTACGAATAAGCAGTTATACCCTAATCATAAGCTTCTTTTTATTTCGTGAAATTTTGTCCAATATCGATTTTCTTTCTTCTAATTTTCAAATTAAAACGTTTGTTTTCTTAGTTAGATCATTTCCAAGCTATCTAGCTAGGTTTCAGAGTCAATTTCCAAACCTTTTTGTTGTTCGACTCCTCCTCCAGGTTCTCCATCTCTTTTTTTCCCATGTTAAATTCCCATAGAGAAATCTGTTTTTGTAATAAAATCAATATTTGACAAAAAATTACGAAATAAAATGAAGGCTCATTTTTTAATTTTGCTATAATTTAAAGGTACATGCCTATTCAGTAGGCACAAACTGTTCTTTATATCAGGGACATCATAACTGAACAACTATTTTACCTACAGTCATGAAAGATAGGAATGTTTATCAACATGTAAAGTTGTGCATCTGATGATTTTGATGCGGATTCATAGAGTATGAGTTTTGGCCCATGACTTATTGAAAATTGCTGATATTTAAAGGTAAATGCCCACTCAGTAGGCTCTAACTGTTCTTTATATCAGAGACATCATCTGAGACATTTTCTGAAGAAAAACAAATTAATTCACCATTACCCCACGTATTGATTGACAGTATTATACATTTTATATCAGACGTAACTTTACACACTGATATCATGGGCGATAACCGCGTTTCCTTAAAATGTTAACAGACATTACTATTTATCCTCTGTATTTATTTTTTGATGTGCAATGAACATACTTTATAATCTGGCGAAAATATTATTGTTTCAGGTGACGCATTTAATTATTATAAATAATTAAAAAAATATCGTGCCTCATTTTCATATGAAAATAGCCTGATACCAACGTGCGTCACTATCAGTACAATAGTGATACATCATGTACATATTACTAAATTATTATATATGTATAGCGGTCACTCGTAATCTTTAGAACTGGTGGAATAGTGACACAATTATACACTTATTTAATTCCTATAAAGAATATGTTGTGCCTATTGAGTGGGCATGTACCTTTAACTTGTGTCGCCAGGCATGAAATTATATAGGAATGTTAATCAGCATGTGTAGTTGTGCACCTGACGTTTTGTTTGCGGAAGCATCTAGTAAGGATGGAGTTATGACCATTGACTTAGAGCAAATTGACAATGTTGAGTTTGAGTTAGAGTTGCGAAATCTTACACGAATTTCTGTCACTATGTACAGTTGCGCACCTGGGTGTTTTGATGCGGATTCATGTAGCATTGGCAGAGTTATGGCATTGACAAGTGAGAATTGCATATGGTGTCTATTTTTATTATATTATCTCCCATTATACAGCTAACTTACGCAGCAAAAACAAGGTAGCTACATATATGTTGTTCTTGCCTAAAACTCTAATTTTCGATGACACGATGACACTTTTTTACAAACCGGGGTTTGAAGGTCAAGCATGGGTTTGTAGAATAACTATGACAAGACGCTCAAGTCCATACCAACACTGTACATACTAGCAGGATCACATTCCAGTGTGGCTACATGTAGATATGAAATGAACACGGTTTTGTGTTATTGTGCATATTATTATCATCTCCAGATAGGCAGGTGGGGATATAGCGATATTGCATGTACATGTACGTAAATACGTCTGTGTGTCTGTCTGTCCAAGATTTGCGTTAAATTTTGGGATACCTACTACTCTGTTACCGTAAGGTTTGAAACTTGATATACTTGATTGGTATCATCCATATTTGTGTTCTATAGCACGTACATGCGGCCTTTGTGCTTAATGTCAATGCCAAATGACTTCCATATTTATGTTTGCGCTCAAGTTTGTTTCCGCTAATGCTTACGAGGTGCAAAACCATTAGTGTTACTGATTTCTTGTTATATGAAGTTATTTCTTTGAATACAAAACGGGACGAATTATGGTATCGCGTTGTCCATTCCTCCGTCCGTCCGACGTAGATGTTTGTCCGTCCATTCGATTTGCATTAACGTTTGTTGGTACCTATTATCTCTACAACCGTCACTTCGATTGACGTGAAACTTCATACACTTGTTTACCTTCATTCATAGTTTAGTTCCATATGCCACACATGCGGTGCACATGCCCTAGGTCAAGGTCAAATTGCTTAGAAATGTGCGTTTGGCAAACTGCGTAATGTAATCTTGAGGATATAAACAAACATGAATCATTTTATTAGCCACAATGTCCTCATTTGATAATCTCGAAGACATCCAAAACACGAAGGTGTTTCATTGATTCATGGGAATAACAATAGCGAACCATAATAAACAGAGTTTATGTTAACCCGACATTTCTGTCTGTAACGTAAGTCGCCGTGCGTTTCAGACATATAGTGTATACATGTACTTACATACCCTCAATATATGTTCCCAGACTGTGCAAGGTGGCGGGGGATAGGTTGACCGCCGGAAAGCCGAACATTGCGGACATGAGCGATGTCCACAGTCCTACGAAGCTTGACGAGGACTTCTCCGAGTTATACGACAACGAATGGATTGACGCATTCGAGGAGGTTCCCATGGAGACAGAGAAGGACAAGGTTAAATTATTGTTTAACCTGTTAAAGGTGAGTAGTCAGGTCAGGTTCTTGTATAATCTGTTAACTGTACATGTTCAGGTCAAGTTCTTGTTTAACCTGTTAAAGGTGAGTAGTCAGGTCAGGTTCTTGCATAACCTGTTAAATGTACATGTTCAGGTTAAATTGTTGTTTGTTAATGGTATGTGGTCAGGTCGACTTTTGTTTAACCTATTAAAGATACGTAGTCGTGTAAAACCTTTGTTTAACCTGTTAAAAGTGACTAGTCTGATCAAATTCTTGTTTAACCTGTTAGTACATGTACGTAGTCGGGTCAAATTCTTGTCTAACCTGTTAGAACGTAGTCGGGTCCGATTCTTGTTTAACCTTGTAAAGGCCGTGCGTTTCAGATGTGGATGAAATGAGAACAAAACAGTCGGTAAAATATCATTTCACAGTAGATTTGTATTTGTTTACAGACCATATATGACCCTAAAGGTGACCTGAACAAAATGAAAGTAAACAATGAGACAATTAGTTGTATTAATGAAAAAAATAACTAGCGTTGCAAAAGCTAGTTTTGCTAAATATAACAGTCATATTTCCCGTGGATGTTGTTACATAACAAAATTGTGTGACTAGACACTAAGACATTGACTACATCAGCGAAAACATTCAGTTCTTGCAATGTTAATTTCGGTTATTTTTGCTTATCATACGCGCATATCGTGTGCTAGGGTATTACATTGTGGTGTTTATATACAAGTGTTCAATGCTGAAAATATATTGTAATAAAGCCTTTGAAGACTTTCAAGCCGGTGTATCTGTGTGTCTTATCTGCAGAAAAGCTGTAGTCAGTAGTAATCATGAATCGGTAATTGGGATCACTACTCGTGTGGTGTTGATCTGTAACGCAATAGACCTACATCCAAGTTAAATTTAGCATCTAAAACTTCCTGAAGTCGCTGTTTACCATTCAAATGCTATGATTGGTCGTTTTGTTGGGAGCATGCGAAGGGTACATTTAACGATGGGTTTCAGTCTTAACGGTTTCCCGATATCCCTGCTTTGACCCTCCGATACATGTTTGGTTGTCTGGTATGGGAGAGTTGAATCCGGTTATACCCAATATACAAGTATTACGATTAGCAATAATCCTTTTACTTTTGCGGAATGTGGCTAAGTGACTCTGGTGAGGACCTGGCACCAGGTCTGTTTATTTTAATTTCTGGACTGAATATATACTTTTTCTGTAAATATTCAGTTCTCATTTTGGGACCCCATCACAACAGGTAGCATATGGGATTCGAGCCCGTTAACCAGGCATAAAATGACACTAGTTGTTGGCAGGCCATTAAACTCCATTAAATCAATTATTAGCGGACAAACGCATGTTTATGACCAGTGACCAGTTGTGACTATATTCCTACAAAATGTATTGATGTACCCCAACTGTTCTTATGAAATGAATCTTCGGAAATACCATCTGAGACACAGCCGTTATAATTCATGATGGCCAGAAGCAAGTGTTGATATTATACATGTAATATAGAAAACACCAGGTAAGGAAAACATGCACTGAATATAGCAAATATGCAAGTGCCACTCCATCCACATTATTTAGAGCATTGGATTAAAAAGATTACATACAATGATACATGTTGCAGTACAATACAAATCCACTTAAATAAATAGCACATGTGCAGTGAAAAAGTATATTTGGACATGCGGACAGGACTTTGAAAGCAATTGAAACAATAGTATGTATTATAAATTGTTTACGGTAACGTTAGCCGACGTCAAACTGCTTCGTGGTGACGCGGACGCCTGTGATTAATTGACTACTGTACGACATTATACGGATTTACTTCATGGAACCGATATAATATTGTCTGCAGAGCTGAACCAGCTTTCAAATGGCATAGTTCACAGCCAATTTGGCTAAATCAGTGTTTCTTTGAACACTGTCTTAGAACCTTATGACTGCACTTCGTAGTATGCAATACTATTGTTGAGTATTCTCGTCAATTACTGGACAGGTATTAGTTTGCTCTGTGCAGAATATATCAGACAATGTAACGGTATCCACATCCATTGTATGTACGTCATCATAATTGTTGTTTTCTTCAGCGTTCATACGAGTTGTGCCTGGCCGAATCCGGTGACCTATTCAAGCATGTGTTGTCACAGCACGCGAGTAGTGTTGTATACGGCGTCGACCAACTGGAGTTCACAGTTCCAGAACACAAGAACGTTGCCAAGAGCGACACATCAGTAAATAGATATGGCCTTGTCAAAGGTTCAAAGTATTCACGGTGGGAAAACACATTCAAGTCAATTGATACACTTCTTTTTGTTGAAAATCAATGCGTATTCTGTTTATTTCCGCACAAGGCCGTAAAAAGTACTTTGGTTCTCTTATATCGCCGCATCAGACAAATTATTGCGCGTCGAGCATTTTATCGTCAAGGACAAATAAAATCGTACTGTAAATTCGCCACATGATCAATAACAAACACTGCCATGCAAAGATTGTTAAATTCAATCATTTTCTGACGAAATATTGATGACCTCGAAAGAGGTGATCGTAATTGTATGGAGCATATATGGATCAGACGACTTGCACATCAGAGACGAACATCTCCAACAAAAAAAATTATATTGAAAGCATCCGCCCTCCCGCGTCAAATTCTGCAAACCCCACACCGAAATAGTTATTTTGTATGGCCTAAATGTATATGTTGTTGCTGAGTCAAGATTTTATAAAGAACTTTCATAAAAACACTGCTACCGGTTGAGTCGAAACAAATGAAAGAAATGCCAATCGACTCGTGCCATTATAGCTTGAAAATGATATAGTTAAATGCTGAAAGTTTGTTCACTATTTCCGAAATTAGAAAAATGTCCCCCATGTTTTATCCGTATACTATATACATTTTCATCCATTTGTAACTGTATATGGGGATTTATCATAGGTTTCATATACATGTACATATTCAGATAGTTCACTAACAGGCTAAAGCTACTTTATAACCGTTTTGTTTTCGCATAGATGAAAGCTCAACCTGACCGAAATGACGTGGCAACCAAAGATAATGTGGTAACAGCACTATATACCGTGAAACAAACTGCACGTAGTAGGCCGGTCGACATCGAATCAACAACTCAAGTGAGTACTGAAATGTATCAGGTAACGGGCTTTGTACTGTTCCAATACGTACTGACTAATAGCATGCTGTCGTGTGACCTGATACGAATATCCGAGCTACAGCGAATTGAAAACTGACGTTTCATTAGTTGACCAGCGTCACATGACTTAACCGAACGACGTCGGTCTAATTACATGTACGCAATGTAAACAAGTCCGCGTTCTTGTAAACGAAAACAATTTTATATTTCACCATTGGCGACCACGGAACGTTACTTGATAAATAGAATACCTGACTACTGTATGTTGATATTACGTTTATCAGACTCGGCTCGAAAACGGTAGGCATTCCTGGTACGCGTTTCCTAGCACCAAAAGACACTGGACCTAGTGAATTTTTAACCAGTGCGATTTCAGTGACATTTTATTTTGAGGATAGAATTGATCTATATACAAGTAATTGAAAAAAGGATTGTGCTAATTTTTCCGTAGGCCCGTTCTATTTGCGTATTGTGCTGACGATTGCTGTATGTATACAGTCGAAAAGTATGCAGTAAATTTAATAGGTGATGAAGTGGTTGTTTAATCTTGTTTCATTCTCACACGTACATATAATTAAGCAACACGTCCGACCGTGTTGGACATGACGCAGAACAGTGGCGGATCCAGAATTTGGTGAACGGGGGGAGGGGGTTGTCTAGTTGCGAAGGTAACTCTTGTAATCTACCCTAGCTACTCTAGCTACATGTATCTACGGACGGTACGGGAGTAATTGCAAGAGATACCGTTCGCAATTAGGGGGTTGTCCAATTTTCTTTGCCGTCGGCAATACATTTGGCAGAATTTCACGAAATAAAAAGAAAGATCATTCTTAAATTTAATATTATCCAAAAAAACATTGTTTTTGCATTGTTTATATGGCCGTACAATTTGGGCATGTTTCGTGAAACAGACTATTCACAAATATGACAAGTCCCACTTCTCCTGTCACGGTCATATATAACCCTATATGTTGATGGATCATTGAACCCTTTCCAATTTCTCCTGCTATAGGGATGGATTGTGGCCTACTGTCTGTTCCACGTTTTTCTGCCGACGAATTTTTGGCTATTAAACACATTAAATCTAAAAAATATTTAAAAGTAAGTACTTCTTCATCAATAACAAAAAAGTCACTCTCCAAAATAAATTATTTGATGAAAATCAAATATTGATTTGATTGCGAAAAAATGAGTTTCCTCTGTGAATTGAACATGGGGCCGATATTTCCAGAACTTTTCGTTTTTTGATCGGGGAGGATAAAAAACGAAAACAATAGGAAATTGAAGAAACCTGGCGAGATAGCTAAGAAATTTAAAGCTAGATTTTGAAAATCGGTCGACAAATAAAGAAAAATATTTAAAAAAAAATCTATTTTTAACCCCCATGTTAAATTCCCATAGGAAAATTGTTTATTTCGCAATACAATCAATATTTGATGGAATTTCATGAAATATAAAATATTGCGGAGTGTGACTTTTTTTGTGACATTTTTTTTTTTTTTAGATTTAATGTGTTTAATATCCAAAAGGTTGTCGGCAGAACGTGGAACAGATAGTAGTCGACCATTGACTCTTCTATCTTTCTGAGTAGGTTACATACCATGGACTTCCATACCGAAGGTTGTGAGTTCAATCATCGCATTATCATGACAATATATACTTTCATAGTGTTCCATCCCACTGGTCTTTCGTGAAACCGACGCCCGTCTGTATACGTGACTGTGCATTCGCACAGTCTGATCAGGATGTGCACTGTTCACCACTCCATTAATGGAACATACGCATGCTTATCATGCTTACATGTATAACAAGCAATATAGATCGTTATCACGTTACATGGGTGTGCTATTTGATCTGGAGCTACACTGGTCACAAATTTCATAAGCCCCATTTCTCACAGTCACATATGACGTTAGCTGTTGCTAGGATGGTAAACCATTTAACGTTTTTTTTTCGGCGGATGGGGGGTATGAGTACCTTCTTAGAGGCTAATCTATCTACACTGATTTATCTTTTAAGGCAACTCTTACTGTGATACACACATGGGGGCCGTTTCACTAAACTTCATACGACTAAAATGTTCGTAAGTGCAAATTTTGAATCGTCTGGAAATTTCAATTGCCGGGTTTACATTTATTGAGCATATGCTGCATATGCAGCATATACTCAATACATGTAAATCCAGTATTGTGAAATGTACAGACTATCGTAATTTTGACCTTACGAACAGTTTAGTCGTACGCAGTTTAGTGAAACGGGCCCCTGGGCCTAATTACTCCGGTATTTCAATGGTGCTTGACACTGGATCAGAACACTGTATTTTAGTACTGAAAGTTTTTATTCCAAATAATTGTAGTGCTGTATGCTCAGCGCTCCTACATGTGCTTTCCCGTCTGTATATGGCCTTGCTCTGTTGAACAGAGTAAAAGCACAGGCAACCGACCAACCAAACCCAATCCAAACCAACCCATCCCAACCATATCAAACCCAACCAAAAACAACCCAACTCCCAACCCCACAGCCCCCAACCCCTAACCCAACCCAACCCATAAACCAACAACAACCAACCCAAAAAACAATAACAAACCAATCAATCAAAACGTACCAATCAACCAACCAACTACCATACAAATCAAACAATCAATTCACTTTTCAAGGATGAACATCAGGAGGACGAGAGCACGTCCATTCTGGCGACGGATGTCGAAACGGGTGTGCGTTACAGTGGACACGGCGGTGACGCCCCGGAGGAAAAGGTGTGTTCCTGGCCCGGGTGTAGATTGTCACCCCCGGGGTAGAAAGTTTCATTGATGGAATGGCGAACAGTGTAGATTCTGACCAGACTGCTCGGGGCGCAGGTTGGTCTGGATATACGCTATTCGCAAAACACATATGACCCATTTACAGTGTATATGTTGCTGGGACGTTAAACCTATTCACTTTACCTTCCAGTGAAATTCTGGAGGATGGGTTGGGTTGGGTTGTCCACCAACGATGATGGGTTGTCCTCCAATGAGGCCCGGGTTCGATCCGCGATCGAGCATTATGTGAGGTGGTATTATGATCGTGATTGTGGCATGATGCCTGTCTAGCTCACCAATCAAAAGCCGATACATTTATGCGGTATCACAATCACAATCGTTTGCAGGTTACAGGTTCGGATTGGCAATATGGTCACATGCTGCCTCTCAAGCTGACCATTAAAACCCGATACATTTATCTGCGGTATCACAGTGCTATTTAATGTTGCACCGGGACACTGCGCGGAATTACTGGACCGTATTGGACCTAAGCAGTGTCCCATATCGGCAGACAATTATACACATATGTCCACCTTTCACCAACATATATCACATATAACACTTCAAAATTCGGCCTTTTTGGACTTATATGCCCGGGTATGGACGGTCTACGAGCCAATTCACACCCTTAAAGATAAGCTCATTTATTGTACACCTTGCAAAAGCGGGATGGGTTTTGGCCTATGGGTTAGAACACCTGACTTCTAATCCGGAGGTTGTAGATTCAAACCTCGCCTAGGTCATCAAAACATACTTTCATAGTATTTCCATCCCACTGGTCTGTCGGATGAGACTTTAAAATGCGGTCCCGTCTCTATATGACCTTATATTAGCTGTTATTGGGACGTTAAACCCTTTCACTTTCATTTGCTTGCAGCTGCGGATTGGCATCAGAGGCGAGAGTAGGAAGGTGCTCACATACTTGTATAGGCACATCATAATGGCGGCCGCGGACATCGTCAATAAGGTAATACATTTGTATTACAATGGAACCTCTCTAAACCGGACACAGATACAATGCAGCTGTGCTTCCTATTGATAATGTCCATTGCCAATTATCTCCCATGACAATGCATGTTCATGATCACAAAGAACACAAGCGTATCTTGAGGTAGTCATCTGTCAAATATTGGTTATTATTTTGCGAATCGATTTTCAAACTCTAACGTGTTCGCCGAGTTATCCGAGTCAATTGCCAAATGTTTTCGCTTACCGTTTTACCTCTATTTCGGGTCATGTTAAATTCCCATAGAATGGCCTGCCAAACAGTGTGTAATATATTATGCTAGCAATGGAGACAAGAGCCAGCACGCAAGGATTTGCATGTCGACCATGGAATAGATTGCTTGCTAAATAAATGCATTGTCAATGTGCACGTTTTCATGCCCGGTTCCGTAAAGTGCACACACACATATAATGTTCAAAAGGCGGAGTACCGATGTACACAAACACCTGCGTTAATCGTGCCCAGATTATCAACGTTTCTGAACACCTATTGGCCATGCCAGCTCGCAATCAAGCCGTTTGATTGGCTGAGCATGAGCTGTGCTGCAGCTCAGGCTCAGCCAATCAAGCAGCTTGCCTCCAAGCACAACATGCATTTTGAAATAATGAAAATAACAAGAATCGGCTACATTAGCGCTGGCGGTAGTGTACGTTTGTGTATAGTATGACCTTATATGGTTACTTTTAACTTAAACAAATTTTGTTCTGTCCTATACTCCGAGATATCACGTTCACTCGGGTTGATAATTGAATCACAGCCGCAGATGTTTATAGGACCCAGACAGGCAATTGATTGTTCGTAGACATAGTTGATGGCAGTAACTCTGCAAAACGTCCGTACCGTCCGTGACATCGGACGGTACGGGACGTTTGTATAGTTACTGCCCGACACTGCCATAGACCTATATCCATATTCCACGCAAGCATTGGAATCACTATTCGTAACATACGTTATAATTCAAATACAATTATTCACTGAAGATGGCGGCCATATTGGACGCCACATTGGATTCCATGTTACTACTGACAATGAGTAAAAATGTCAACCCTCGATTTTATTTCATCTCAGATGGTTTCAAGAATCCATCGTGAAATGCTCTGTAGCCGATTTCATAAAACTGGCAAAGTATACTTATGTAGCAAAGTATACTTCGAGGGAGTAATCATTTATTTTTCCCGAAATGCATTATTTCATTTAGAACTAACGACTGCATATATTTGATGATTAAAAGTAAGCAGATTTATTATACTGAATGTATTACATTATCACAGCCAAAATGGCTGTGATAATGTAATAAATTCAGTATAATAAAAATTAATACATTTATCCTTAAATTGAAAATTTCTCCCTCAAAGTATACTTTGCTAGATAAGTATACTTTGCCATGTTGGTGAAATAGGCTACTGGTCTTTGTTGCTACGAAACTCATATCATATAATGGAGTATTATTTATATTACTTTGTCATTTTTGTAGAAATTACAGCGTGTCATAGCGCAGGAATTGCAGCTGGATTACACCAAGCAGGCGTGTATTCAGACGTTCGTTTCCAAGTGCTTGAAATTAGCTGGCTCATGGTGATGCAGACGCCCACTGTCCATATAAATTTCGATTCGCGGTCTGGTGAGAAACTTGAGCGGGACAAGTATAAGTATTTCACCGTCATGGGAAAGACGATTGACTATATCGTCTGGCCGTCTGTCTATCTGCACGAGGGTGGACAGTTGTTGACAAAGGGCATCGCCCAGGGACTTAAAAGATTATAATACATCTACTGTGTACGGTGGAATGTCTCTACAGCGGGCACCATGGGAGAACATCAGGGTGTCAGCTGTAGATATATCCCACTGTAAGATGGATTTAACCCGTTTTCACTTATTAGTGTTGTTGACAATATGAGACGTTCACATTCATAGATGGCGATATGTCTACATGTATTTACTCGAGTGTGGGTCCGTGTTGACAAAGCGCATAGCACAGAGACATACATGATAATACATGCATGTGTATATATGTGGCTGTGAGTGGATAAATGGGAATTATGGTATTTGTGACCAGTGTCGCTCCTGATCAGAGAGGACTCTGGTGTATCCTTATAACGATCTGGATTGCCTGTTAGCAGCATGAGAGGTGTTTCATTAATGGAATGGCGAACTTGGCAGATCCTGATCAGACGGCGGATGCACATGATGATCTGGATCTACACTCGTCGCAAACGCGTTTAAACCAACGAAAACATATTTTTTTCTAATTATATAAACGAAACCGATGTCAATACGATGTGCAAACGATGGGCAATCGTTCGTTTCTGGAAACAGGCATACAACTGGGCTGTACGTGCCCGCAATAGAGACTATGGGCATGTCCGTCTTCATGAATGTAAACAAACTGGTGAACTTTAACGAAAAGTTAAAGACGCTGCCCGATTTCTACGGGCTCCGCTGCGATTTTTAGGAGCCTCACGGGCGAAGCTGACGTGAAAACCTGACTCCCAAATCTGCGATATTCCAAGCGCGATTTTAGGTCGTGGCAAGCCCGTAAACACGTTGCTAGGGCCCCGCCCGGCGGCCTGCCGGAAACCGACGGACTGATCTGGCGGCCGCATGAACATTTTAACGAAAATTATTAGAGAAAAATCCGCCGGGCACCGTGGGATTTTCACGAGCCCCTCACGGCCACCCTGCGATAGCCTCACGGCCCGCTCACGGCCCGCACGCGGATCCCGAATGGACCCCTACCGATCTGTTCTTTGATCAGCCGGCGCTCGCCAGATTATCTAGCGGCGTCCGGCCGACGCCCTAGCGGGCGCACTGTCTCCACTGCGATCCAATGTTACACGGGCACCGCACGGACCCCGGCTAATATGTGAGAGCACACGTGGCAGACATGCAATTCGCACGACTCGTCCACGGGCTCTAAATCCCCCGGCGACTCATGCGTTTGGATGATATGTGAGAGCCGCTTTAGTTGAACTTCATCAATAGCTTCCTCGTACGGGGCGCCAAGTGGGACATGACTCAATTTTGTCAACAAAATTCATTTTTGTGCCACAAAATTCAATTCTGTGTCACAAAATTCACTTTTGTGCCACAGAATTCAATTCTGTGCCACAGAATTCAATTCTGTGTCACAAAATTCAATTCTGTGTCACAAAATTCACTTTTGTGCCACAAAATTCAATTCTGTGTCACAAAATTCAATTCTGTGCCACAGAATTCAATTCTGTGTCACAAAATTCAATTCTGTCAATTCTGCACACGCATGTAAGAAAGACTACCATTGGTCAGAAACTGCACTGGAGAAATATGGTCACGGTCGCCGATCTACACATTCAATGTCGATGATTCATTTCTCATTCTGCCGATGATTCATTTCTCATTCTGCCATTTTGCTTCAACTATCTCCAAACAGTCAAACGTTGACAAACCCATTCGTATTTAAACTCATTTGCGTTATAATTGTACACATAATTCATGTACATGTAGATCTCCCGCGAGTACTGACGTCATTTATTGTATATCGCAAGGTACATCTGCCCCAGTTAAATCAATAATACACGCGCTGTGACCTGTGTTCTGACTGCTGTCTGTGTTTATAAACAGAATGTGTGTATTGGGCCATTTGAGTAAACCATTTGTAGTATTTGTGTAGATACCATGGATACTAAGATGGTGTATACTGTAAATAATGCATGTAGACACATAGTTGCGAACACGTAACTTCGCAACTAGTAGACACAGATCCAATAGCATATGTTTCACAAGGTTAGATCTACTGTTAGAATACGACGTCATCTAATGTAATTTTCGAGCATAAAACGTTACCTGATAAATAGAATACCAGGCTAGTGTATTTTAATATCAAGTTTATCAGGCTCGGCTCGGAAACGGTAGGAATTCCTCGGCAAGCCTCGGAATTCCTACGCGTTTCCAAGCCTTGCCTGATAAACTTGATATCCAAATACACTAGCTTGGTATTCTCTATATATGGGCATGCTCTCAGGTCTAGCTATGTCCCGGCTACTTTATGTTTGACCCTGTTTACATAATTGAGGGAAAATTCTGAATATTTTTCTTATTTCTCCTTCAAAGTATATATGCTTATATGGTGTGACCACTCATTTGTAATCATATATAACCAAAATAACTGTCCATAAAGAAGTATAATATTGATATATTGGGTTATATTTTCGCATTGAAATATTTAAACCTGCAAGTGTACTCCACCATCTAGTAAAATGGACTAAGGCCGATCTCAACCAATCAACGTAGAGATGACATAGACTATCCTACGCAAACTAATTTTTGTAGACAAAAATGAATTCTGTCCCACAAAACTGAATTTTCTTCACAAAACTTAATTCTGTCTTACAAAATTGAATCCTTTATAACAAAAATGAATTTTGTATACGAAACGTATGCAGAATTGAATTTTGTGACACAGAATTGAATTTTGTGACACAGAATTGACAGAATTGAATTTTGTGACACAGAATTGAATTTTGTGACACAGAATTGAATTTTGTGATTTTTAGTGTTACAAAACTCAATTTTGTACACATAATTAACCTGTCCTGCATGGCGCCCCGTACCTCGGATCGATTGATATCCAACAAGTGGCATTCGTGTGACCTTGATATTCACCTTACAGAGCTCCAGATAGGCTTTGTGTTTAAAGCGTACGATACCCCCTGATTTCAAAATCATTGTGTATGTTACTTTTATGACATTATTTCACTACTCAATTTGAAAACCAATGCGTATTTTCACATTGCTGTGAGTATTTTGTACTCCCACTTTTGATAATCAATGCGTATTCAGCTGAAATAATTGCGTACAATACGCACCTTATCTGGAGCTCTGATTCCTCAGTGACATTGGCCTTCATGGGTGAGACACCCGGCTTCGATTGGCTTGTTTTTCTCTCTGTCACTAATAAACTCATGCTTGATTGTGTTAACTGAAGTCACAATGTCGATATGACAATAAACCCGACACATATGTGGCGGTGACTGGGCAAATGGGGCTTATGGGTAGTGCGATTAGTGTATATCCGGGTGCATCCCCATAGTCTGTTCAGGATCTGCACTGTTCGCCGTTACATCAATGGAAATATCCGTCGTGCTTCTAACACGCATCATAGATCGTTAGTAGGTTACATAACTCTGTTATTTGACCATGAGCTACACTGGTCACAAACCCGATAAGCCCCATTTCTCCTGTCACAGCCACATATATGGTCACATTATATATTACTACGACTGTGTGTTTATGTTCTTATATTGTGAGACTACAATTGATCAAATAAACATTTGGTATACTCGCCCACCGTCATTGTGTGTAGTTGATTTCCCTATCCCATTGCATGACGCGGATACGCCATTGTGTTGGTGGAAAATTATAAATATTTTCGTTGTTTGTGCTTAGAGGTCTTTGTTGTAACCACCATTTGAACAGTCTCTTCGAGACGGTTCAAATGAGTGGTCACAACATATACTTTCCTTGAGAATTAACGAAATAAAAATAAAATGTTTGGAAAATCTCATATCCGTAAAGGTGTACTGAAATGGACTCAACCGTACAGTCGGGTCGCAGGTTGTAGCATACTAAGGGTAATTTAAAGGTGCATGTCCACTCAGTAGGCACAAACTGTTCTTTATAGGAATTAAATAAGTGTATAATTGTGTCACTATTCCACCAGTTCTAAAAAGTGCAAGTGCCCGCTTTACAGATATAATCATTTTAAGTAATATATATTTACTTATAGTGACTCGCGGTGGTATCAGACTATTGTCATATGCATAAGAGGCATGATATATTTCATAAATAGTAATGTCCGTTAACATTTTAAGGAAATACTGTTATCGCCCCTGATATCAGTGTGGAAATCTACGTCTGATAGAAATTGTATAATAATGCCAATCCATACGTGGGGTAATTGTGTATAGCGTGCGCTCGTAATGTTTAAAACTGGTGGAATAGTGACACAATTATACACTTATTTAATTCCTATAAAGAAAAGTCTGTGCCGACTGAGTGGGCATGTACCTTTAACTACCGGAAATCTGGGGTCCGTCCGACTAAAATGTTCGTAAGTGCAAATTTATGATCGTCTGGCAATTTCAATTGATGGATTTACATTTATTGAGCATAGGCTGCATCTGCAGCATATGCTCAATAAATGTAAATCCAGTAATTGTTTACAATAAAACATTATTAATATGATATTTACAGACTATCGTAATTTTGCATTTGCGAAGATTTTAGTTGTACGAAGTTTAGTGAAACGGCCCCTAGAAATCGCTGATTTTGCCCTCGGGTGCATGTTTGGCTTTCTTGTACGTAATACGTTATAGGATCAGTAAAGTTAGTACTCATCCTATTATTTTCAGGGGCAGGTGCGAATCTGGAAGGGGGGGGGGGGGTTCCGGGGTTTACCACCAGTAAGAGTCTGAATTTAAATGCCGTAAAACACAGGAAAGTGCATTTTGAAGAGCTCGAAAATAGGTCAACTCCCTAGTTGCGAACGGTAACTCTTGCAATTACTCCCGTGCCGTCCGTAGCTACATGTAGCTACGGACGGTACGGGAGTATTTTGCAAGAGTTACCTTCGCAACTATACACCCCCCCCCTCCCCGTTCCCCAAATGCTGGATCCGCCCCTGAGGCGGGTGTGGCTAAGTGACTATGTTGTGGTTGTGGTCAGGATAGAACCGTTGCACATAACAGCAATACCAAATTAACCGATTGTGCATAAACACAATTATTGTCTTACCCAAAATACATCCAAATATCACATATTTCTTGATCCGTTAGTGAGATCATTTACCAAACTTCATCAATAGCTTCCTCACATTGATAGTTATCCATCCAGTGTCATTAGGATGATATTGACCTTCAGATTGGTGACCTTTGTGTCAATAACGTTGGACGTACGTCCACATTTCGCACATCTCCTGACACATTTGTGTGCGTCAAACTTCATCGATACTTTCTGTCTCACACACGATAGAGGAAAGTGAGACATATCGGTCAATAGCGTCCTCAAGTTGATAGCTATCAATCCATTGCCATTCGGGTGACCTTGACCTTCACGTTGGTGACATTAACCTTTGCGTCAAAAATATGAACGTATCCTGGACTGCTCATAATTCGAGACTCTAACGATATTAAACAACATGCGTAATAAATAATATAGTATAAAACTTTTTTTATTAGTTACATGCAAATATAAACCAATTATCTGTATATATATTGCGTTTACTGGCTTCAAAAGCACGGAGAAATGCAATTGTTTACTTTCAAAACACGCTCGTCTACAAATGGCCGCCTCCAGCTTACCGTGAAAGGTCGCGACCTCTGACCCTATGACGTCATATGCTCTTCCGGTGCAGGTGTCCGGTGGAAAACACCACAAATTTGTGTCTGCATAATGTACCATTGCGTTCAGGGGTCACTATACATATTATTTCCAACTTAAATGATTAGACAAACGATTGCCAACTTGGAAAATATAATTTGCTAGATTAAACAAATTAAACAATATGAAATTTCAACTTGTTGGTTTTAATACTTTTATAAAGTGGTAATGTCTATTTTTGGAGTAAGACATGTCAATCCCTTCTGCATGTGGTACTAGTCCACAATGGGAATAACAAAAACAGAGACCAGATTGCATATATCTGCTGATAAATGGAGGTATTGAACTGATGTGGACGAACTTAAAAGTGACAATTTAAAAAAAAATAGGATAAGGTGGTGACTGAATGAAAATCCATATTCCTACATTATTAGTGCCTTTCTACCTACAAATATTACGTGACCTCCATTGATAAACATGTAAACAACATACGGGTTCAAGCGAACTCATTTATGTGTAAGTTTTCCTATCGAAATCCGGATTTTAAGGGAGGGGGTTAATGGGATTAGTGGAAAACACAACATTTAGGTGTGTGTGTTGTTTGGCAATGTATTAGTCCTGTTTAAATCGCATTTTTCTAACTTGGCATGTGTGACCTTTCATCTGGCTTCGGTTGAACGCACAAGTGTAATGGAAGTGACGTAATCCGTAAATCTCGCGATAGAACGAGAAAATAAAAATGGTCTCGAATCTGTGCGGCTATCGAAGTTAGAGGATCGTATGATACGTCCAAATTTCGCACATCTCATGATAGGTTTATTGGATGTGCTTCATAAATAATGTTCATACATTGATACCTAGCCATCTTGCATTATTCGGGTGACTTTGGCCTACTTTTTTCAAATTATAGGTCACGTCCGTCAAAACTTGCATGTACGTTCAAATGTCGTATATCCCGTGGTACTTTAGTCGGACGATCGTCAAACTTCATGAGTAGCTTCCTTACATTGATACCTAACGAATCATGTGACATTCGGGTGACAATGATCTACTTTTCGTCAAACCCACTACAATGGAAAGTGAGACATAGCGGTCATAATTCCGGCGTCGTCGTCGTCTCCGTCGCCTTCAACAAGGCTGGGAAATATAGGTCACGTCCGTCAAAATGTGGACATACTGTACGTCCAAATTGTGTATATCTCCTGATAAGATGGTCTGATGTTCGCCAAACTTCATCAGAAGATTCCTTACATTGATACATAACAGCACAGAGTCAATTTAGTGACCTCGAACTGTTTTTCACAAAATGTAGGTCACGTCCGTCAAAATTTAAAAGTTTTTACCGGAGTGTGCATAAGACTTATGTGCAAATGTCACACATCTGTGCTGCCCTTAATATGACATTGACTTTTGACCTTTACAACTGATTATGAATACTTATCAATGTTGGTTAATTGACAATAGATGTAACAAATTCCAACAACTCGGCCATAAGCAAAACAATCGCAAAACAATAAAACAGTATGTTTCATCTGTGGCTACTCATACACTTACACGGCGTGCACAAACATTATAAGGAATGAATGGCCTTTTTGTGGAATTTATCGGGGTATAAACTTGGAAAAGTCGCGGGAATACTGGACTAAGGCCGGAAGGCCTTCGTCCAGTATTGCCGCGACTTTTCCAAGTTTATATCCCCGATAAATTCATCAGAAAGGCCATTCATTCCTTATAATTCCAGCATTTGAAATAAATTCATCAAGAAAATGTGTTTATTTTCCGTTTCCTTAAGAATTATTTTAACTACGCCTCAAGGTTACGGAAAGTAGTTTGCGTTGGGAGTTTACTGGGTTATAAATTTTGGACAGAGACTTGTTACGGGCCAATCAAATATTAGGGAATTGTGTAAATATTTTTTGTGATGGAATTATTATGTATTATGCCTACAGGAAATGCCAAAACCTACAAAATTGCCAGGGTATAATCTGAAATCGCACTCAACGAACCCAAACAAAGGAAACGGTGTAGGCATATTCGTGAAAAATGTTATATTAAGCATAGAATTTAAAACAAGTCATCTTAAATAAAACAATAATATTCTATATTCGGTAGTTAAGATATTAAGCAGTAAATGCAACATTGACATTCTGAACATCTACATAAGCCCGAGTATTAATACAACCGAAAATCTTCTACAAAACTTATGCAAGGCAATACAACAAGTTAGTAACAAAACACTGATATTGGGTGACATTAGCGGACATAATCCACTTTGGGACATGCATTATTTTCATAGAGTAAATAAAATAGGCGATGAAATTGTAACATTCCTAGATAATACTAATTACGTTATACTAAATAATGGCTAAGAAAGATACGACTTATCCCAAATGTTAAAATGATGACCCCGAGATAAAAAATGGGTGGGAGCCAGGGGGTCAAACAGGGGTCAAATTTCACATTTGACCAAATATTGTCATGTTATATTGTCACTGTGGTCAGTATAACCTCTGACAATAATTTCTGCGAATATTATAGATCCTGATCAGCGAGACATAGTCACAACAACATAATGGGTGAAGCCAGCAAACTCTTTACAGTCAGTTTTATTGTAAAAATAAAAACACAAATTTTCACAATAGTTTACAAAGTAAAAACAAAATATACCTTGGAATGTCCTGAATAAATCCACTAATATCCTCTTAAAGTTAAAATTCCGAAATATATCCATTTCTGAATGAAATTCACAAATTGTAACTATTTTAGTCACTTAAATCACAATTTTCACTTTTTCTGCTTCATCCAAATTCAAATTTCTTAATTAAATCCACTTAATATATAAGTCAACTTTTTCACAAGTAAAATCCACAATAGAATACACTTTAATCCTTTTGAATATCTTTTGGTTATAACTCTCCTTAGCCTTGAATGTACAGCCCTATAGATACCCTTTAGAAAGTTCCGGAATGTTCTCCAAGATTCCCCAAATTCCAGAATTCTCTAATATAACCTACTAGAACTATTATGACTTCGCTAGATCTAGTAAGAAGTTTCTAAAGAATGTCAAATATAGAATGATACAAATAATATCCAGTGACTCATAGTTCATTGAGATTATAGTGTTTCCAGAACTTGTCTTGGTATTTTATCATTAGAACAATAGTACATGTACACAAACAAAACAGTACATACGAATGTCAATGACTACATGAAAACACACGGATGGACATGTCAAATATACACACATGTAACAATACTGATGTCATAAGAAGCGAGGCGATACCAAGCTTATGCACATGCCAGTTCCTTTCACTGCATCAACACAGAATCATGCATTGGAGCCTAACTGATTAGCAAATGTCGGTACATGTAACAATATATCAAATCGAAGGTACCGAGGAGACAATCACTCTGGTGCATTTAATGTTATAATTAAATGATTATGTTGTTTAAGATGGCCACCGAACGTCCAACAGGTCATCCATTTATTATAAATTTCAAACGTGTTTTTCTCGTGTACCGCCTGTCCGATGGTGGTAAAACTTCACAGTTATAGTCTGTGGTTGAAGCCTTTTCATATTTGTTAAAAGGAGTTCGGCATATTATCCAAGATGGCCGCTGTAGAAAATTAGGTCAAATTCTTAAGAAATCTTTTCACGAACTGTCAGACCGATTTCGATGACACTTGGCAGGAATGATTGATATTCAATGCTCTTTAAGGTTTGTTAAAATGATAACCCATGGATCCAAAATGGGCAGATGGGTCAAATTCAAATTTGACCAAATATGGTCATGTCATAATTATATTAAATCCAAGGTATTGAGGAGACAATCGCTCTCACTGGAGCACATGTTTTGTCGAAATTTGATGATTACGTCATCCAAGATGGCGGCCAAAAGATCGAAAGTTCCATAAAACATATCTTTAGTAAGACTCTTAATTTCAAAGTGTTGGGCCATACGGCTAATACCATCCACATCATATAAAGAAATTTGCACATCATATAAGAAAAAAGTGTGCACATCATATAAAAAAGTGTGTGCATCATATAACGAAGTGTGCACATCATATAATGAAGAATTCACATCATATAAAGAAGTTTGCGCATCATATAATTAACAATGCATATCATATAAAAAAGTGTGTGCATCATATAACGAAGTGTACACATCATATAATGAAGAATTCACATCATATAAATAAGTTTGCGCATCATATAATTAACAATGCATATCATATAAAGAAGTTTGCGCATCATATAATTAACAATGCATATCATATAAAAAAGTGTGTGCATCATATAACGAAGTGTACACATCATATAATGAAGAATTAACATCATATAAATAAGTTTGCGCATCATATAATTAACAATGCATATCATATAAAGAAGTTTGCGCATCATATTATGAACAATGCACACCATATAAAGATTGTTGCACACCATATAAGGAAGTTCGCAGATCATATAAAGAAGAATGCACATCATATAAAGAAGAATGCACATCATATACAGAAGTTTGCACATCATACAAAGAACAATGCACATCATATACAAAAGTTTTCACATCATATAAAGAACATGGTACATCATATAAAGAAGTGTGCACATCATATAAAGAACAATGAACATCATATAATGAACAATACACATCATATAAAGAAGTTTGCAGATCATATAAAGAACAATGCTTATCATATAAAGAAGTTTGCACATCATATAAAGAACAATGTACATCATATAAAGAAGTGTGCACATCATATAAAGAAGTGTGCACATCATATAATGAACAATGAACATCATATAATGAACAATACACATCATATAAAGAAGTTTGCACATCATATAAAGAACAATGCTTATCATATAAAGAAGTTTGCACATCATATAAATAACAATGTACATCATATAAAGAAGTGTGCACATCATATAAAGAACAATGCACATCATATAAAGAAACTTGCACATCATATGAGGAAGTTTGGACATCATATAAAGAACAATGCACATCATATAAATAAGTTTGCACATCATATAATGAAGAATGCACACGATATACATAATTATGTTTGCACATCATATAAGGAAGTTTGTACATCATATACATAACTGCACATCATATAAAGAAGTTTGCACATCATATAAGGAAGTTTTCACATCATATAAAGAACAATGCACACCATATAAAGAAGTTTGCAGATCATATAATGAACAATGCACTACATATACAGATGTTTGCACATCATATAAGGAAGTTTGCACATCATATAAATAACAATTCACATCACATAAAACAGTTTGCAAATCATATAAACATATATGAGCATATAAGACAGATATGGCGTTCAATACATGTACCTTTAACGAATCATTACGCCGCGCGACATCAAGCGGAACTAATGTTTTTATCGAAATGTATACGTAATTAGTGTGACAAGGACTTGCAATGCGCAGTGGCAATGTGCATATTTTAAGCCATGTAATTGTCAACGAATTTTGTTTTGAGAACAACTATTAGTTTCACTTTATAGTATGCACTTAATCTGTTGACTCTGCAGGTGAATTACTAGTCTGCACTATGCTAAGTCACATTATCTTTCGGTCACTGTAACTGTATCCAAATACATTGTATGTACAGTGGAACCCGTCTAAACCGGACACGTTGGGTGGTCCCCATGGTGTCCGGTTTAGAGAGGCTCCACTGTAAATCAGGCATATGGGCACGGCAAAACAGGTATATGTGGTTTGCGATCATTAAGCTAAGTTTCACCAGTCAACCAGTTGGTAATTTAAATTATCTCCGAAGCTATCGGGAGCCTGCATTTTCAAGCTCTAAATTGCTCTAGATAAGGCGTCGTTTCTGCCACCTACAATGTAGCAAACGGCTACATCCCTAGAAAGCTATAATAGACATAGTCCGCTGACCCCGTGACGTCACGTTGCCCTTGCCAATTTTATCGGACACCAACAGTATATTTACCTGTCTCACTTATTCTGTGTTTTGTTCAGGACCGGTTTGTTTGTAAATAAGTAGCAAGTTATCGTCTGCGGACTATTTTTTATAATAAAAAAAAACTGTTGCTTTTCGATACTGTGGCTGTTACATGTAACAGTTATGATTTTGCTTAATTAATCAATGTTGAGTGTTGTGGGTTCGACACCATCACTGTCCTATCGTTTTTTATTGAATTGTGTCCCTCACTTTAAACTCCCAGATAGATATCTGTCGTCGTTCGCACGTTTATTTTATTAGCATTATTTAATGTAATTTACATAAACATATTGTTCTGTATTGGTTCAAAAACTGATTAAAAGACGTATATACTGACATTTGAATCGTCTTAGTTACATCCATATGTCTGTCTGGTCAAAAATGTATAAGCGCGCAACCAATGTTTTCCCAAATCTGGGGCGGCGGACATACAATGTGTGGGGTGTATTTACAGTCAAACATTTCCAAGAGCTGGGAATTAGGAGGCCGAGAACCCCGAGGATGTGTATATTTGACGTCCCCAAGAATCCCCCATCCCCGTACTGTCCCCGAGCCTAACTGATTAGCAAATGTCGGTACATGTAACAATATATCAAATCGAAGGTACCGAGGAGACAATCACTCTGGTGCATTTAATGTTATAATTAAATGATTATGTTGTTTAAGATGGCCACCGAACGTCCAACAGGTCATCCATTTATTATAAATTTCAAACGTGTTTTTCTCGTGTACCGCCTGTCCGATGGTGGTAAAACTTCACAGTTATAGTCTGTGGTTGAAGCCTTTTCATATTTGTTAAAAGGAGTTCGGCATATTATCCAAGATGGCCGCTGTAGAAAATTAGGTCAAATTCTTAAGAAATCTTTTCACGAACTGTCAGACCGATTTCGATGACACTTGGCAGGAATGATTGATATTCAATGCTCTTTAAGGTTTGTTAAAATGATAACCCATGGATCCAAAATGGGCAGATGGGTCAAATTCAAATTTGACCAAATATGGTCATGTCATAATTATATTAAATCCAAGGTATTGAGGAGACAATCGCTCTCACTGGAGCACATGTTTTGTCGAAATTTGATGATTACGTCATCCAAGATGGCGGCCAAAAGATCGAAAGTTCCATAAAACATATCTTTAGTAAGACTCTTAATTTCAAAGTGTTGGGCCATACGGCTAATACCATCCACATCATATAAAGAAATTTGCACATCATATAAAGAAAGAAGTGTGCACATCATATAAAAAAGTGTGTGCATCATATAACGAAGTGTGCACATCATATAATGAAGAATTCACATCATAAATAAAGAAGTTTGCGCATCATATAATTAACAATGCATATCATATAAAAAAGTGTGTGCATCATATAACGAAGTGTACACATCATATAATGAAGAATTCACATCATATAAATAAGTTTGCGCATCATATAATTAACAATGCATATCATATAAAGAAGTTTGCGCATCATATAATTAACAATGCATATCATATAAAAAAGTGTGTGCATCATATAACGAAGTGTACACATCATATAATGAAGAATTAACATCATATAAATAAGTTTGCGCATCATATAATTAACAATGCATATCATATAAAGAAGTTTGCGCATCATATTATGAACAATGCACACCATATAAAGATTGTTGCACACCATATAAGGAAGTTCGCAGATCATATAAAGAAGAATGCACATCATATAAAGAAGAATGCACATCATATACAGAAGTTTGCACATCATACAAAGAACAATGCACATCATATACAAAAGTTTTCACATCATATAAAGAACATGGTACATCATAGAAGTGTGACATCATATAAAGAACATGAACATCATATAATGAACAATACACATCAATATAAAGAAGTTTGCAGATCATATAAAGAACATGCTTATCATATAAAGAAGTTTGCACATCATATAAAGAACAATGTACATCATATAAGAAGTGTGCACATCATATAAAGAAAGTGTGCACATCATATAATGAACAATGAACATCATATAATGAACAATACACATCATATAAAGAAGTTTGCACATCATATAAAGAACAATGCTTATCATATAAAGAAGTTTGCACATCATATAAATACAATGTACATCATATAAAGAAGTGTGCACATCATATAAAGAACAATGCACATCATATAAAGAAACTTGCACATCATATGAGGAAGTTTGGACATCATATAAAGAACAATGCACATCATATAAATAAGTTTGCACATCATATAATGAAGAATGCACACGATATACATAATTATGTTTGCACATCATATAAGGAAGTTTGCACATCATATACATAACTGCACATCATATAAAGAAGTTTGCACAATCATAGGAAGGGGGAAGTTTTCACATCATATAAAAAAGAAACAATGCACACCATATAAAGAAGTTTGCAGATCATATAATGAACAATGCACTACATATACAGATGTTTGCACATCATATAAGGAAGTTTGCACATCATATAAATAACAATTCACATCACATAAAACAGTTTGCAAATCATATAAACATATATGAGCATATAAGACAGTTATGGCGTTCAATACATGTACCTTTAACGAATCATTACGCCGCGCGACATCAAGCGGAACTAATGTTTTTATCGAAATGTATACGTAATTAGTGTGACAAGGACTTGCAATGCGCAGTGGCAATGTGCATATTTTAAGCCATGTAATTGTCAACGAATTTTGTTTTGAGAACAACTATTAGTTTCACTTTATAGTATGCACTTAATCTGTTGACTCTGCAGGTGAATTACTAGTCTGCACTATGCGCAGTCACATTATCTTTCGGTCACTGTAACTGTATCCAAATACATTGTATGTACAGTGGAACCCGTCTAAACCGGACACCTTGGGTGGTCCCCATGGTGTCCGGTTTAGAGAGGCTCCACTGTAAATCAGGCATATGGGCACGGCAAAACAGGTATATGTGGTTTGCGATCATTAAGCTAAGTTTCACCAGTCAACCAGTTGGTAATTTAAATTATCTCCGAAGCTATCGGGAGCCTGCATTTTCAAGCTCTAAATTGCTCTAGATAAGGCGTCGTTTCTGCCACCTACAATGTAGCAAACGGCTACATCCCTAGAAAGCTATAATAGACATAGTCCGCTGACCCCGTGACGTCACGTGCCCTTGCCAATTTATCGGACACCAACAGTATATTTACCTGTCTCACTTATTCTGTGTTTTGTTCAGGACCGGTTTGTTTGTAAATAAGTAGCAAGTTATCGTCTGCGGACTATTTTTTATAATAAAAAAAAACTGTTGCTTTTCGATACTGTGGCTGTTACATGTAACAGTTATGATTTTGCTTAATTAATCAATGTTGAGTGTTGTGGGTTCGACACCATCACTGTCCTATCGTTTTTTATTGAATTGTGTCCCTCACTTTAAACTCCCAGATAGATATCTGTCGTCGTTCGCACGTTTATTTTATTAGCATTATTTAATGTAATTTACATAAACATATTGTTCTGTATTGGTTCAAAAACTGATTAAAAGACGTATATTATACTGACATTTGAATCGTCTTAGTTACATCCATATGTCTGTCTGGTCAAAATGTATAAGCGCGCAACCAATGTTTCCCCAAATCTGGGGCGGCGGACATACAATGTGTGGGGTGTATTTACAGTCAAACATTTCCAAGAGCTGGGAATTAGGAGGCCGAGAACCCCGAGGATGTGTATATTTGACGTCCCCAAGAATCCCCCATCCCCGTACTGTCGTTTCTATGAAATACCTACTGGGGACAATTTTCGAATGTGTCTACATCGTTTGTTTTACGGTGTTTGATAGTGAAATATTTATTCAGTAAATGAATTGTGAACACCGTATGCCCTGAACTGACTGAGTGATGTGCATCCTGATCTGTGACGCTGTAAACCCAGTGCATACGTCACAGGTACCCTTTTTGTCAAACTCAATTAAAGACATTTTAGTAAAAGTGTGAAAACGTTGAATCTGTTATATGAGCTGAGCTGAGCTGTGCGGACAATAATGCTAATGCTTGCGGACGACCGGGCAATCAAAATGAATCAACTATCGAAACGTTTTACGTTTACAAATATGGCATTTATTGTGGTTTTCAATCGCCTGTTTCACCAGTCAAACAACCAGTTGGTAATTTAAATTATCTCCTAAGCTATCGGGAGCATGCATTTTCAAGCTCTAAATTGCTGTAGATAAGGCGTCGATTCGGCCAGCTAAAATCGCTGCAAACGGCTATATCCCTAGAAAGCTATAATAGACATAGTCCGCTGACCCCGTGACGTCACGTGCCCTTGCCAATTTATCGGACACCAACAGTATACCAAACGTCTACACGAAGTAGAAAGTAAACAGAACGCTTCAAACGAACACTTGGAAAGGCTAGTCCGTCATAACGCTTATGTAATATAGTGTAATGAAATGTAAATATAGTTATGTACTCAGTACTCCGGATAAAAAAGGACACTCGTGTTGCCTGATAACGATATAATTATATTACTCGTTACAAGCTAGCTATCTTGATCAGACTGTGCGAACGCACATGTTGATCTGGATCTACACTGGTTGCACAACCAATAAGTCCCATTTATCCATTTCAGTCACACCTATCTATATATGACATTCACCATGCGGAAAAAGGTACTGGTCAGATGGTGTCGTTACTGGGTTTGGCTAATTCCGTCAATCGACGAGGCACCGACGGGTGGGTTCCGGAAACGACACCAAAATAATATAACATTCCAACTGTTACATGTAAAATACGTATGTTTTATAAGTATAGGATTATGACAAATCCAGACAAACTCAGTTAATTATTATTACAAGCCGACTGATCTGGATATATAGAGAATAGTAGGTTAGTGAAAAATATCTGGCCGCGCCAGATACTTTGTCCCATTCACGGCACTAACCTACTATTCTATTTATCCCGCCAACACCTACAAATGGCTTTAAAATGCAGAAGAATAACGCTAGCCACCGCACATATGCATACGCAGTGATAAGGTTGTATTGACAGGATATCAAACATGTTTCACGGCACCGTGTTTCACGACACATACGCACTGTGTTGACGGGATAAATCTGGATATACAATCATGTAATGTGTTTGTAATACAATGCACTAATTGATTTAAACATATTTTATTTGTATTACAGTTACAAGCATGACATCAATACTAATATAATCAGTACCATACACATGTGATTGGATTGAAAGCAAACTTATATATTAAATCATCTCCCTACGTACTAATTGAAGAGGTCAGTTGAAGACGTGGACTAACACCTCTTTTAGGGATTTAACCCTCTTTTCACTGACCCCTTCAGACGCGTTTTACATATTTACCATTAATAGTTAATCTAACTAAGCCATGCTTATTGTGCTTACAAACAGTGTAGACCCAGACTAGTCTGCACCCTGTGCTGTCTGATCAGCGTATGCACTGTTAGTCATCCAGTCAAACAATCATTACAATCTGCAGTATACTACATTTTATCATGCATTTTTGCACTGATAACAGCTGCCCGATAAACAAAAAACATAACAGGTCAATGTGCTTCTGGGCATGTGCAAAGTTTATCAGTCACTTCCGGTTTATATCTGACACTTCCTGTCGGAACTACTTTCATCCAGCGTCCTATTTATTGAACATATCGTCAATGTAAGCAAACAGCTGTCAAAAGTTGGATATTTCATCAAATCACACGATTTTGAAAGTTTCTCCAAAAAAACCTGTTGTCCCCTTTTAAAATCCAGTGCAGCTGTATATTTTAAGCAATCGGTAAATGTCAGATGGGGAATTGACCCGGGATAAAAAAAAAATTAAAATCTGCAGATTTTGAATAGTTTTGTAATATTTCCTCACAACAAATATATAGTGAACCTCCTTTGAATTGTCTCATTGAGAGAAATTAAATAATGGTCAAAATACACACTTATAAGATAAGAAGAAAAACATGAAAAAAACATAAAAATGTAGAATCACAGGTAGAATAAAGGCAAATTTAGTAATTTTTTTTTTGTGAATCATTTTGGGAGAATCTTTACAAATTTGTGTGATCCCAGCAGCTCCACTTCTATTTAAACAGATACATAGACATTTGTTACAATCGAAAATATGTCCATCAATGAAGCGAGTTTCCATGTCAGATGGTATGATTTTATGGAAATGGCTGAAACAGATAAGGCTGGTGGCGACAGCACCAGTAGTGTTCATGAAGTTTCCGAACAGGAACTGTTATTCGAAATCGCAGTATGTAGTGAGTGTTTGGAAGGACTAGATGTGGCGGTATTCGATCAACCAATGGAAGAGGAATGTGTTGACCAAGTTGTTATCGCAGCTATGTCCACGGAGTCCACCACGGTCACCAGTGACGTTAACTCTCCTGAAAATGGACAATACAAACATGTAATCCTGCAGAATCCAAATTGCTGATCAAGACTAAATATATGTGTAAAATACAAATGTTTATTGTAGTAAAGTTCAAGGGTCAAAATGTCAAAAAAGGTTAATTATTGAAAACCTTGCATAATGTTGCAAAAAACAAACGGCAATTTTAGTTACTTTTTCAATTTATAATTATAATAATTGAAGGTATGGTTATTCGATCCAATTTCTGAGAGAGAGAGAAAATCAGCAGCTTTGTGACAATACAATACAGTAAAACAAAAGGAAAACGTACCTCACATGTTGTGGTTGATGGGTCTTCAATTACAAATTTCGTACTGCTTTTCAGATGGGGTGACATTTCGCTGCACAGCACGTCCGATGGAAGAGGATACCTAGAATTAAATGAGAGACAAAGCAAAACAAGAACTTTTTGAAATACCTGTAATACCGTATGATGCTGGTCGTGAACAAGGTAATTGATTTGTAGTGTGATTACTTAAAATGGCTGATCATTCAAGTTGTTTTTTGTCAGATATTGAACGATAATTTATGATTGACTTTTATGATTGTTATGTCCTGTAATTTGCATCCGCAAAGTAACCCCGAAGATGTTTGCTACAGAAACAAAGGAAAACCCAATCAAATTTTACAAATTATACCGCGAAAAGCGACCACAAAGCTACTCACACTGTGATGCTCCATTTTACATTGCGCCAAGGACAATTCCTTTGACCAAGAACACTGATAATTGGTTTTTGCGACAAAAAGTTGGAATGAAAAATCTAGAATCCATTATGAAGTCAATGGCTCGATCCGAATAAACGGCTGACAAATCATTCTTCACGAAAACATCTGGTTCAGAAGTTAAGGGATAATAAAAATTACAGGACATAAAAATGTGCAGTCAGTCATAAATTATAATTCAATATCTGACAAAAAACAACTTGAATGCGCAGCCAATTTAAGTAAGCACACTACAAATCAATTACCTTGTTCACGACCAGCATAATACGGTATTACAGGTCCATGTAATATTCCATCTTGTAGAAAGCGTGGTGCATGTGCGCATATCCTATCAGCCATTGTACCGACAACTCCTTGCAACAGTGGAGACAGTTCCACAATGTCCCACTACCCCACCCACTCTGCTCCAATGCAAACTGTCGCCTCGCAAACACAAATCAGTTTAAATCAAACACAGCAAGTCCAATCAATGTTTTATGGAGCCACGTTGAATATTCAGAATATATGAATCTGTATTGAAGTTCACAAATGGCACCTGCCACTGATCCGAAATAGGTTTAAATCCCCAAATAATGAGTTTATCGGCAGATGGCGAGGTCTCAGGTGCGCACTTGTGGCGCATGTATTTCTTGCACTGTGTTGTTCACAATGCGATTAAATGGGCATATTAAGTGTGATAATATATATTTATCTTACTATATTCCATGTATTGATTGAAATATGCGAATTCACCTGACAATTGTCACCGGTTGAATATGTTAAGATGATATAAATTTGGAATTATTTTCTCAGCGTATTTGTAAACTAAGTCTTGTTAATTGGTTCATTGCCAAGGATTGACTGGGGGCTGTCTCCAAACGTCTTTACATTTGCAAATGTATTCTGTTTGACAAAAATTAAGAATGACATGATAAATAGAATACCAGGCTAGTGTCTTCTGATATCAAGTTTATCAGCCTTGCCTGATAAACTTGATATGAACAGACACTAGTCTGGCATTCTCTATGCTCACACATTGAAACAATCATATCCATGATTATACGGATGATCTAATGCACTGGTGTGTTTTCTTATGTACCATACTGAAATGTTAGTAACAATTTTGAGGGAGATTTCCACCTCCAAAAGAATATGACCTATACTGTTTCATTACAAAACAGACAGGATCATGTTTGCAACCAGCAAAATACAAATTCTACAGTACGATACCGTACCATACAATGTCAAATTAATGATGTAGCCCCTAATCAGATTTTATTTTATTTATTTGCTGAAAATAACTGAAATCAAAGCAAAAATTAAATTTTGCCAAACCCAGAAGCAGGATCTACCTAATACAATATCTAAGTATTATGACATAGCAACAATTAGTGTTTTCTCACGTGCTGGGTAAATATGTTTTACGACCAGCAGAAACATCCCTGGGGCAAATATATGACACTCTTTGATGTGAAATATGGTTCACCATCTTACTAAACCTGACATATTGTCTCTGCCACCAGTATAGAGCTAGATCAGCAAAAACAGCAGTCTGATAATTGTATGCACAATTTGTTCAGTCTTATCAGGATCTGGATGTTTTACCTTTCCATCAATGAAACACATGTCCTGCTTCTAAGCAATATGTATCGTTATCAGGCTACAGAAGTGTGATATTTGATCAGGAGCTATATTGGTTACAAATCCCAAATCCCCATTTCTCCAATCACAGCCACAAATGTGTAGTCCCCGTTAAACACCCCGGGGGGCAGATACGCTTTGGTCTCATGGGACAGTGGGCAGCTAGCTTTAAAAAGGGGGTGGACGATTTTTCTATATACTTCACTACCGACCCTGTAAGTTACACCAGTGTGTCTAGAAAAATAGGTTTATGAATATTTTTGACTTTGGGAGGCTTGACTAGGTGTATTTTTTAGAGTATTTCATAATTCTACGAAACTGAATGTTAGCTCCAGTTGATTTTGACATCTTGGAAAATGTCGCCTGCTATGCTGTCTCGCCGGTACGGTTTCGCGTCAGAAGTTAATGTATTTTTCGGGCATTTGTAGCGAAAATTTGAGCTGGTTATGACCCCGCTTTGAAATCATTTTCAGAAAATGGTGTGGTGTTACAAGTGATAGAACAAGACATAACAAAGTATCTGTGCCTCATATTTTCATGAAAACAATTCCGATAAATTCAGTCGTGTTGAAACTTTTGGCCAAAAATAGGTGGGTGGGGTAACTTTGTAAAAAATTAATGGAACACATCTGATGTGGTTACTGAATTTTTATTGTGGCGCGCGATTTGTACTTTATTTGCGAGTATTTTTCAATGCTTGTCGCAAGAGCCTCCTTAACTGATTGTGAGAGGCGGTGATTTTTATAAGTCACCGCCGCCCTCAGAAAAGCAGTCAATTTTAGCTATTTTCAACCGTCCCGTGATAACTACGTCACGGCGCGGTTGCGTATCACGTGATTTTAATGGAGGCAGCCTAAAATCCCAATGGAGTGGAGAGCGCATAAATAATGGAAATTTAAAACCAAACATATGTGGGATTATAATAAATACAAGTCAAGTAAAGCCACGATATGTCTTTAATATAGCTATATAATGCAAAGTAATCAGTTTTGGGGAATGTGTTATTCTCATTTAAGAGCAGCGTGGATGTGTGGCACTTGTCCAAAAGTATGATGTAATGAACTATTAAATTAATCCATCAAGGGATATAGAAGTTATGACAACATTGAGAAACTCCGGCAACCTTATTAATGTGCGAGCAAGTTTAAAGTTGTCAAGGTCAAAATGTCAAGGTCATATTAAGGGCAGAATTACTGTGTGGCATTTGACCACATGTATACTGTTTTGAAATACTTAAGTAATCCTTCAAAGGATATAATAATAGTAGTTATGACATAATTGAGAAACTCCGGCGAACTTCTTCATGTGCCGGACGCACAGACAGACGGACGAACTCACGGACACATGGACACACAGTTCAAACACTATGATGCCTCCGATTCTAACGAGACCGGCGGCATAATTAGAATTCCGCAGGTGCCCTGAATATTTCGTAAATTTTCGATACGATTTACGGAAAATATAACTGATTTTCGAAACCAATATCGGCGAAAAACGGCCGTGCGAGCCAGAGCCAACCTCAGATAATACACGTACATGTAGTTTCCTGGAATAACTTGCATGCAGGATAGAAATCTACCTGTGTTTATTTCACCCTATTTTACTATGAATATCAATCATGTCAATTGGTGAACTTTTATCTGTTGTACATGTTGTATACCGATAATGATTGTATTATCAGCGGCAAATAAATACCGTATACCAGTTTACACGATCCGGAAGTAGAGGGTATTGACACAAGGACAACATTTAATATAATTATTTAGGTATATTTCGGATAAACATTTTCGATTTGCACTTTTTTACCTTTTTTTATGTGGACACCTTTCAAAACAATATACTGAAAAGAAAATGCAAATATGTTTCATTGTTTTCGTTTTATCTCACTTTTGTAGCTCCATGTGAATCGCGCACGGGAAAAAAACGTAACGTCATATTTTAGAAAATGACGTTATTGAAACGCTGACGTTTGTACAATGCAACACAACTGCCTACGTTAGAAATGCGTGTTCATAGACCCATTGACTGTGCATTCTGTAAACTGTATTTGCTGATAAGTTACACTAAATGTATCTATAAGTGTTAGTATGTCTACTATCACACATTGAACAGAATAAAACTATGATATGCACATGTAGTGAACAAAACAAACACACCATTATCGATTTTAAGTCTATAATTAGCCGAGCTGTGACTTCGTAATTTGCCACCATCGCTAATTAACTATAATACTGTATGCATATACATATATGATACAGAAAGATACATTGTAATTAATTCAGAATTTAGTTCAGAACCTAATTGACGTAATTTACATAACAGTTAATTGTGACGTCAATTATTGATGTAGACATTACGTCACTCACCATAGACCAAATAAATAACCGACATTCCTGGTGTTTGAAACTGTAAATTATATGCACATCGTATCGGTGATTGAAACGGATGCATTTTTTTTTCTGTAGAAATGAATGACCAGAATTTGGATATAATTTGGAGAGGCAAATGGCTGCACATATCAATGACATCAGCGCCCGATGGGGTCTAGAGTGTAGTCGTACACCCCCGGGGATTTAAACAGATTACAAATTGACTGTCCATTCCTGAGTCTCGGAATTAAATTTACATCTCAGAAAGCGGGAAGAACGTTTTCATGTGTAGCCAATATGACTGAACGGGCTAATGTAAATGTACCCCGTACTAGCAGGTAGCAGGTCTATGGGAAAATGCTGCGCTGAACCCCACTCCCTCGGCTGCCCACCGCCGTCACTGCCCTCCCCCCACACCCCCACAAACAGAGGGAAGGTATTGTTAGGGGTGTCCGCTTAAAAATGTTATTGTGCCGGCTACCCGTCTCGACAGGACGACCATGTCTATGAATTTACTGCCGGTACTGATTTCTTTTTAAAAAGTTTTTTCAAATTTTAACAATGTTCGCATTTATCAAACGTATTATGTAGATTCCTTCATATATTCGTTATTTTCGTGACTGATGCCCGCGCGACAGCATGCGTATTTATTTAGAAAATGGAATGCATAGTTGTTAAAATCTAAAGTGGCCAACTTAACATTCAGAGCAAAATTACCCATTACTGTGTATTTTTATATTTTTGTGAGTCACTGATTTACACACTAAATTTGTCCCGATGTAAATTGATTTCGTTGGAATGACGCTCCACGAACTTGACCCTGCAACATTTGTTCGAAGCGGCTCGTTTGAATTTAGACGCGTTGTATCTGCAAATCTGGAATGTGTGTGTATTTGCTTTATATTATGGTCAAGCCTCCGACTAGAACTACCCTTTTATAAAAAAATAAAGCACACAGACGTTCAGTGTTGAGTACAATGTAATAAGTAAATTAACAACGATCTGCGAAAGTCGGACTTCTTAGATTTGTAAATGTTGTAGGCCTGTGCATATGTGCAGTCAGTGTCTGTAATGATTGCAAATATACTAGTAAAATATATGCTATACATTCATGTAACCATATTTACAAGTGGTCATTTTAAAGAATATTTACATTGTTATCAAACGGCAACCGTACGGCTGATCCAATGTGATTATTTTGAAAGTCACTAAAAATTACGTGACGAGGTGCATATGTACATGTAAGTGGTAGCTGATACAGATACACATCAGTAGGCTAGTACGTCTCAGGTGGCTACAAATATGTTCGCAGTAAATATGCCGTCCATATTATAATATAAAAAGCACTAAGTCTTGCAATATGCCGATTTGTATAAAAACATAATCGACAAAATCACTATGTATTTCCTTGAAGGAAATCGGAAAAAACAGACAACTATCTGAACCACTATGAAAACAACAGTAAAATTCTGCCACGTGTATCCAACATTAAAATATTTGTGAGCCACAATTAGTAAAGCGTACGGTTATAAATAGGACAACTTATTACTATGACGCTACGATTTCAAGTGTCAAAATCATTTTCAGGCTTTCATGACGTTGTCATTAAGGCTGGTTTTCACAGAGCTCGGCCCATATATTATATATGCGTGCTTGCGTGCGTGCGTGGCGTGCGTGGCGTGGCGTGGCGTGGCGTGGCGTGGCGTGTGCGCGTGCGTGTGTGCGTGCGTGCGTGCGTGCGTGCGTGCGTGCGTGCGTGCATTTGCTGCGCCATATTTCATAAAAATCCGTTGCATATTAAGGAAAATATCAAATAATACTTACTTTGGAGTGGGCGACATTGTTGTTGTTGTAAACACGTGATCATGCACCTTGTATAAATGGGAAGTTATATTTACAAGACTTAGTACAACTGTATTCACACAACATTAATGTAAACTACATCATGTACATGTACGTAAAATAAACTACTTTATAAGTAGTAATACTGTGCATAACATTATCATTTCTAAGTCAGCCTTCTGCTTTATTTATGGTCATTTCATAAAGACAAAGAAATGCCCGACTTACTCATCATATCTGCAATTTGTGGCTAACTATGTAAGCAGGTTATTCTACTTCCTTCTCGTTTTAGGTATACTGTACATAGAGTTTAGTTTCATTTTCACTTGCATATTTATCTGGTCGTGTGTATGTATTTGCTACCGATGTGTCGAATGTACGGAGCCGCGCAGGGAACGTGGAATTTTTTATTTTTTATTTAACAATTCGTTCCCCCACGAATTAACAATACGTTCCCTCGAATTAACAATTTGTTCCCGCACGTATTAACAATTCCTTCCCGCGAATTGGTTTGGCGCCCAGCTGCGCGCACACAAAGGCGCCAAAACAATTCGTGGGAACGAATTTTTAATTCGAGGGAATGAATTGTTATATAGTGAGAACGAATTGTTAATTCGATGCAACGAATTGTTAAATTGAGGGAACGAATTGCTATATATATTACATGTACATTGTGGAACCAATATTAGAAGGGCCATATAGGCGCATCTTAATTTATTTAATAGCTAATACATTTACCGAATATATAATAATCGATATAAGCCTGAACCGAGCTTGTGAAAATCCAAAATGGTCGCCATTTTACAGGAATTTCATAAAATATGTAAATAAATTGACAAAGACTCAATGTGGGTACCAAACACTAGTTCTGAAGTAATACAGCCAGATGTTTCACGAACATTACGTATGTTAGAAGCATCATGGCTGTTGTGCACAGTTGTTAAGTTCCACAAACAAGATGGCAGTAATTGTTGAAAATTACATATATTTTATAGAATGTTTCTCTCTAGATGTATCATACATGCATAAACGAAGGAAATTTGCCAACCAACTTCGGATAATTAACAAATGTAATGCATCCACTTGTTTACCAGGCTATTTTCTGATATCTACATGTTCAATAAATCCAAGATGGTCGCCATTTTATAAAACTTGATTATTGATTATGCGGATCAGTTGGCACACACTACCTGTCATGATCAGCTTCGGTACCAAGCAACATAGACGGGCTCACAAAGTGATTAGACACAATCGTTCTAACAATGGCATATGTCAGAAGATAATTAACGTTTAAATATATATGAGAAATGGTGGCGGCCAGTGTTAGTCTACTAACATAAATTTCATCATTTTGTACCAGTAATACCAGAAGGGAAATGATAACAATTTCTGACACATACGAGGTGACACATTGCAAATCATTTACTTCTCATATTTTAAAGGAATACAATTATAGTTTGTATGAATCAAAGATGGCCGCCATTTTACAGGCATTTTGTCAAGTATATATATGTACATTAATTGGCATACTCGCTATATCTGGGTCGACCATTAACTGTTAATTGATTGGTCCTGACTATACCAATGAGTACATCATGTTCCAGTCCGAAAATAAACGTTGCAATGCTGTTTAAACTGCTATGTCCTAATCATATATACGTTGGAAGTATAAGTTGTAAATATATTACATTACTGTCCGCCCGTCTTTAACATAAGTGTACATGTATATGATATTAGTTAATAATTATAACTTGTGTACATCAAAAAGATCAGATTTTTAATACACCATTTGTTGATCGAGTTGATCTGTAGGATACATGTACTGTTTGTATTGGTAATATGTGTCTGCAAAAACACGGTTGCTACCCACGCATTGTATTGTTTAATGTTTAAAATATGTGTACAGCCGCTGTGTTTTCACAGGTACGCTATATACGTAGATATGTGTAGACTAATGGTGCGTATATGGAGACCTACCCACACATTTGGATAGTAATATTTTGCCGAAAATATTATTCAATACATATGTCATGGAATCAGTATCTGCTATATATTCATGCACAATGATCCGGTTAGTTAACGTCTTTATGTAATAGTGTTAATACTCTATATTTATTATTATTAATTAAATTAAGTACTAATTTTAATTATCATATCACAAGTATACCAGCCATCCCCGCTTAACGGTAATTGCTCGCTCAGCCAAAGCTACTAGTATGCGGTCGTATGAGGAATACAGTAGACATCCACTTGGTGTATGCGTTGTATATTTATGGCAAGGTACTGTGCAACTAAACAATATAAAACTAATATTCTGACATCAATGGATAACCCCAGCCGCCAATTTGATTGACGGATAGTCAGAAGCTTTAGCGCAAACGTCATTTGACTTTGATTATTGGCATTGGGGCAGCTATAGAATGAAAGCATGTATCGCAAATATGCAAACAGTATGTCATGGTTAACAGAAAATACAACACATTTACGAGATTTATGTTATCGGGTATGAAAATAAACAAAGGAACGACAAGGAGATTCATTTACCTTGGCATGCCGCACATACTGGGCGGATATTAAATTATAATGAAAACAGTTTTTTTTTGGTCTTAGTAGTATTAAATCGCACTGTCAGTACTTGCTGCATCTTGGTTGGGTCATCGAACTTAGCGCTGATATTAGTATACTTTTACTTTCTGTCTGTCCACAGTTAGCCGCTGTACTGCTTGTTGTATTCGAAATATTGACAATATACCGAATGAGTCAACATATAATAGACCACCGTACATTGGTAATAGCAGAAGAAAAGAGGTGCACTGTATGAAAAGCTGTGTGTGGAAAACAAAGCATGGTGATACATTTTATCTACCACACGTCAGCATCCACCATAATGTGTCACGAGAAATTAGTCGAAACATATACGTCAACATAGTGGTTTATCCAGCATCATTATTCAGTTTGCCTATAAGTCTTCATGTTTCATGATCCAAGTTTATACATGTATTCCTAGTTCTAATTGTTAACTTTTCATATATGATAAACAACCCATGCGAATACATTATTGCTGTGGCCGTATCGTTGTGACATGTCATTATCTTTGTGCATGCTATGCTATGTATAATATATAAGAAGATACCCAAAGGAGACACATGAACTTCTATATAGAAGAAACGCAATACATCAGACTAAACACATAGCACGCACATAGCGGCGGGGCTTTCAACGTGGCACAAACATGCATTCCACGACCAGCAGTTGGAGTATTGATTTAAATTATATTGGTTTACATGCAATATGTAATATTGTTATATTATTTAACGTACTTAAATTTCAGAATCATACTCTGCTCGTCATATAATTCATATATACCATTCCAGAATGTGTGTGTGATGTTGCAACTAGAGGGACTTCTTATGTTGCATTTGATAGTAATTTGTATCGAACAATTAACATACATATCAGAAACAAGCCTGTGTTTATGTCAATCAATGTTCTGCATGAACGAATGGCATATCCATTCCATATCGGGTTGTAATTATTAATAGCTCATCTGCACTACAACTAAGACATATATCGATTCACTTAATAAGTTCGGTTAAGCATGCATGTGCATGGAAAATAGAAAATAATACATCCGATAGACCGAACACCGCTTTCTGGCCTGGAAAATAAGGACAATGTACCAAATACGCGCAGGTAGGTCGAGTTTTGAACGGGCACGAAAATGTGTTCCATGATTATCGGTACACGGTCCCACAAATACACACTCAGGCAATCCGCTAGAAATAGAACGTGAACCGCTTAGTATACGTCGTGTTCGGCGATAGTCGTTGGTATCTTGACATTGTTTGTAATGTTACTGATCAAAACACACGTGATAAAGTAAGCACTGAGTAAGGATAAACTATTAAATGAATGAAGTGATATATAATGTTCAGACAAATATACTCATGATATTCATATTAAATGTTGGTTGCATGGGCTGTCATCTATATTACATGTTTACGTACACAAAGTGATAATACAGAACAGTGTACAACAGTAGTGTAATGTCGACAAGTCTAACTTTCGTTTAGTCTTATTTGATGGTAATTTCGCTTATAGATTAAATTGTCGCTGAAAGTGCATGATTGATGTATGTTATATTATATTAATTAGCTTCTTGCAGTATGCCGTGCATGAGACAAAATACAAAATGGAATACCAAATGATAAAATATGTTCCAATCGGAAGACACACATATTACTGCTAATGAGCGTTGGTAGAGGATATTACACGTTTAATCAAAGAAACACATGTACAATCCCCAAATCGCATGATAAGCACACAGTACACTGTACAGCGGGTATGTATTACAGCTTCTAGTTATAATAAAACAGTTATATGATACACAATTATTCAGCTGCTACCGATGTAATGTATATGTGGGTTTACTTTCATTGCTACATGTATTGTATGAAATGTCGGCCATTTTGAAAGTATGCAAATCATATTTGCCTCAAACGTATATTGAGAAACGTCTTTAGGCATGCCAATGTTATAACCGTCGAAGCTGATTGTCTAATATGTTTTGTGTAATACGAGACCTGAATTCAGTTCGTATTTTACAGTGATTGATATCTTAAATATGCAAATTAATATGTGTATGTTCATTTTCATGCATTTAGTAAGCTGTAGATCAACAAATGTGTATACAATGCGTGTGCTTATTTGCAGTTTTAAACGGGTATGTTGTACCGACATTGATATCAAAGTTATAAGTATATTTTGCGAAATTCGTAAAAAATGGCGGCCATTTTGGATTTACACACTTCTCTTTTTATCGTGAAATTTGTTCATACGCATTGTATAACATGTCATTTATCACATATCAGAATTGCGTTTGCATTAACCATTCTGTTTCTGCTGAAACAACGACGTTGCCTATACATATCCCAGAAACTGGATATGCATTTCAAAAGGTCGGCCATATTGTATATGCAATATTACACCTGCATACCACAAATGTTATGTTTTTGTTGCGTATTATTATTAATACCAATAATTATGTTAAACACCTTGTAACTGTGTTAGTTTTATATATGTGTGTGGTGTCAACACTTAATTGCTCGTACGTGCCTATTTCTTTAAATAATTCATAGAATTCGTGTAAAATGGCGGCCATGTTGGTTTATGTGCATCATATTCCTAATAAAATGGATTGATAAACATTTAGTCGTCTATGAAGTATTAAATACCTGATTTCTATTGGTATTTGTGTTTTTAAAACTGCTTCCACAACACGATATTCCCCTACATGTAGTAAATTACCTTTTCATTGGCGGCCATCATGTTTATGCAAATTGCTAGGCTTAAGCTACTATTTCTGGATGTCTATCATGCGGGAATATATATAGTATACATGTTTAGTCACATTGGTAACAAAAATCTATGAGATGGTACTAAAAACCCATTTTATGCCGGTACGCACAGGGCCTAAATGGCGGACCAGTACGGCGACCGGTAAGACACCAAGAAAATCAGACCCGTGACGGTTGTAATCCTTAGTAATTCTTAGAATGCTACAAACGAAACTGGTCGTCTGATGTTACATTATATGTTGCCTTCTTTCTCACGAAAACTTGGTTTTACATCACTATAGAATCATTTCCATTGACAATGATTCTAAAGTGATGTCAAACCTTGTTTTAAAGGTACATGCCCACTCAGTAGACACAAAATGTTCATTATAGGAATTAAATAAGTGTATAATTGTGTCACTATTCCACCAGTTATAAACTTACAAGTACCTGCTATACAGATATAATTATTTAGTAATATTTATTTTACTGATAGTGACTCCCGGTGGTATCAGGTTATTTTCATATGCAAATGAGGCATGATATGTTTTCATTATTTATACTAATTACATGCGTTACACGAAAAGTACTATTTTATGTATTTAAGTATGATCACTGCACATCAAATAATAAATACCGAAAATAAATAACAATGTCCGTTAACATTTTAAGGAAACAAGGTTATCGCCCCTGATATCAGTGTAAATTTTCATCTGGGGTAATGGTGAATGAATGTTTAATTTGCCAGAAAATGTCATATCTACAGAATATAGAACACTATCTGTCTCCCGATATTATAACCTGGCAGTTGTGCCTACTGAATGGGAAATACATAATAAGCAGCAGACGACACAATTTAAAAGTATTTGGCATGTCAAACGATGGCTATACTGCTCGGACTATTATAGTTACATATGTATAAGTCATTGCTCACATATTGGATTTTTCAGGAATTAAATGCGTGGTCATTGGCCCCGGTAGCCATGTGATGTCTATCTCTGACATACCATACATCGTGTCTGGGCAGCAGGGCATGGTCCCACTGGAGCAGCCCCCGTCCGATACGGAAGAACCCCTACTGCTACAATTGAAGGTGGCACACAGCGAAATTGAAAGGTAATTATATCGCAATATTATCGGAATAAGCAATACTTTTTAAATTCATACTATACAGTATTGCTGGACTTTAAAAAAAATTTGTTATCCCTATAAATTATCAAATGCGCCATAATTATATTCTTAAATTAAAATCCATGTATTCATAGTAAATATTTACGGATTCCAAGAGTAAAGTGTAGATGCAAAGCGAACACGTTGCAATTTAACATATTGCGATGTAATGAATCCTTTCAACACTACATACCTGTATAGTGGTATTAGAAAATCGTGTGTATCCAGATGTGCCAGCGCGTGACGAGCCGTCTCATAAGAATCTACACTTTTTGTAAGTAATGTTCATATTTTTGAGAACAAACACGCGCCCTTTTCATAAATGGACTAGTCTGAAAATCATTTTGTGATGATTGGATTGGTTGCAAAATTAACACAGTCCATTCCAGTTACATAGGGGTGAAATGGTTAAAACTGTCAATGGTGTACAATGTACACGATTCTGATCAATATCATCGTTTCGGGCACTCGGCAAGACTTCATACATGCATAAACTCCTTCAAGTGAAATTGCTCGGAATAGTGTATTACATCATTTGAAGTTTGAATGATGTTCTTGAGTACTGGCGTAGTACAGTTGTACACGTTTGATGGAAAGTGGCTGTGACTGGAGAAATGGGGTTTATGGGATTTGTGACCAGTGTAACTCCTGATCAAATAACACACTGCTGTAGACTGCCTGATACAGAGTGGCCTGCGGTTCTCTTACCAGGCGAATTGCAATTCCTGGAGCGCAGGATTCCAATTCGCGTTCCCATTAATTGCAATTGGACCGCAATCGGACTGCAATCATGTGACTGCGGTCCAAAGAGTTTGTTGCGGAATTGCAATACTTATAGCGCAGTTAGCGCAGAATGACCGCTTTACGCTGCGCTCTGTGGTCAAACCAGCGGACCGCTCTGCTTGACCAATGCGGCAATAAAATCGAAATAGTTTACAAACGTATCCGTGTTCCAATCCAAAATGTTATCCCATCTATTTCATTCAAAGTGGCTAGAAAGTCAGCGGTATTGGTGAACTGTTTTTTTGGTGCGCAAATATAAAGCGGCGGGTTATTGCGAGACAAACAGTGAAACATTGACCTTGACAATTTCTTGGACAAAACAAAATGTCGTCACTGCTGTTCCGAATATCAAGAACACATTAATAGACACCACCATACTAACAATATATTTATTTTCATACAAAATCAAATTATAATGTGTGGTCTACGGTATAATATTGCAAAACTAAGCATCAATTTTGCGTTTTGTTTACTTTTTCGTCGGTATCAAATTACGTTTTCCTATTATGTTAACATTATTTCGACGCGATCCTATAGTCGACATGACAATTTCTGAGATCAACACAACTTTTCAAAATGTCTTTCAATTTCAAGCTGCAAGGAGACGGTGAATTGCATATTAACCATAATAACATGGTGAACATATTGATAATAATTTTAAAAGAAAAGCATATTTCAATTTTCGAAACCTGATCATAAAAAAAACAATTAAAATTTATTTTGGAATTTGATTTCTATTACTGCAAACGTTCTGTTCTGGCTGTTGATTTCTATTGGCCCGAATCAAATTTTGTGAAGATAATATTTATTCCGGTGATAGCCATTTCTTTAAAATAAAACGGTTTGCTTGTGTCACAGAATGAGAAAGATAAATAACGGCCCGGAATCGAACCAGGGACCTCATGTTTACCGTACAATGCCATTGGCTCTACCGAGCCAGCTAACAAGGCACAGATCATACACACTTCATCCCCATAATCAGCTACGTACTGTGATTCTTCTCCTCCAAATTGAAATTCGTCCTCGAATTCTATGTTTATTTTTTGTCTCCGAATTCCATATGTTTGGGTACAATTTTGGGAGTATTTATCAGTCGCAGTCCTTCGTTGGGCAACAATTGTCACTGGGCAGAAATATTTCCACCCAGAATTCCATATTTGTGGAACATTTCATTGGAACATTTCATCAGTCACGACTCCACGTTGGGAGTAGTTGCGGCAAGTAACTGCATAATTCTCAATTATCGTCCATACCCAGAGTGCTCCAGGTTTTTCCTGCAGAGTACCGAATCGGATCTCATTCGCGCTTTAGCTGTTAATTGTGACATATTTCTCTGTACTTATTACGCAGAAATGAATAAGTATAATCATGATAATAATGACATTTCTTTCAATTGAAAAATACAGAAAATATGTCGCAATTAACAGTTGAAGTGCAAATCAGATGTGATTTGGTACTTTGCAGGGGAAACCTACGGAGAGCACCATAACTCTCGGTACGGACGATGCGGAGTATTCTGCAGAGTTACTTCCCGCAACTACGTTGGGCGCTAAATGTCACAGGGTGAGAAAGATGCGCACCAGCCCGGAATCGAACCGGGGTGGATCTCTGGTTTTCCTTTCCACACCATCGCTCTACCTACTGAGCAAACCGGGCACATAATACACACTTATTCACCATAGTGATCACTTTATTCAACCAAAAATTCACAAGCTAGAAGTTATGGCCAAATTATTACAGTCAACGTCACAGATTATGCTCTTGGCGACATTAGCGGACACAAATTTGTCCATCAATTTGATCAAATAAACAACGGAATCTGACAGATAACACTACGACGGCGCATGGAAACATCATTATTCTGGTACTTGGAATCAAAATGGTGGATATTAAGATCAATATGTGAGGCGCTGACAGAACCTTTAACATTTTTTTATCACGATAGCAGCTACAGGGATTGTTGGACGCTTATTTATTTAGAGAAACGAGAGATTACAACCCGCATTGGATAATATACTAAGTGACATTATGTTCTAACGTACACCAACATAGAGGATTAAATTTGCGACAATGTTGGATTCTGGATTTTGTGGACAGGTGACAGAAATCGGAGCTGGATAAGAACCGACAGACGTGATTCTGAATATGCGTGCTTGATCTGTGGTTATTCTTCTAGATCATGTCATGCATGTTTTAATTTCACGTCATGTCAAAGCAGCACTATTGAACATAATGAATAACTTTAATATTCTACACCAGAATTAAAGTTCATTCATCGTCTGATGTGTGACTGATGAATTAAGGTAAGTTACTTGTATATGACAACTTTTGCCTCACTAATTTTTATGCCGCATCACGATAGTGGAGGGGGCATTTAGTGTTACCCTTGTCCGTTCTTCCGACAAATTATGCCAAATTATTACAGTCAACGTCACAGATTATGCTGTTGGCGACATTAGCGGACACAAATTTGTCCATCAATTTGATCAAATAAACAACGGAATCTGACAGATAACACTACGACGGCGCATGGAAACATCATTATTCTGGTACTTGGAATCAAAATGGTGGATATTAAGATCAATATGTGAGGCGCTGACAGAACCTTTAACATTTTTTATCACGATAGCAGCTACAGGGATTGTTGGACGCATTTATTTAGAGAAACGAGAGATGACAACCCGCATTGGATAATATACTAAGTGACATTATGTTCTAACGTACACCAACATAGAGGATTAAATTTGCGACAATGTTGGATTCTGGATTTTGTGGACAGGTGACAGAAATCGGAGCTGGATAAGAACCGACAGACGTGATTCTGAATATGCGTGCTTGATCTGTGGTTATTCTTCCAGATCATGTGATGCATGTTTTAATTTCACGTCATGTCTAAGCAGCACTATTGAACATAATGAATAACTTTAATATTCTACACCAGAATTAAAGTTCATTCATCGTCTGATGTGTAACTGATGAATTAAGGTAAGTTACTTGTATATGACAACTTTTGCCTCACTAATTTTTATGCCGCATCACGATAGTGGAGGGGGCATTTAGTGTTACCATTATCCGTTCTTCCGTCCGTCACCAACCTAGTAACTCGTAAAACTTTTAAACCGTAATAGCTACAGACCTGAAACTTGGTACATGTATGTTTGATTCGACCCCATGGTCATGGATTATCTCCCCCTTTTCAAGTTAGAATTTTCAAATTTTGGCTTGTAGCGCGTAAAATTTTTAAACCCTAATAGCTACACACCTGAAACTTGGTATGTAGCTTCCTTATGATGAGTAGATTTGCAAAGTTTATTTTGATTCGACCCCCGAGTCATGGATTATCTCCCCCTTTTTTAATTAGAATTTGAAAATTTTGCCTTGTTACTCGTAAAACTTTTGTAATAGCTACACCACTGAAAGTTGATATGTAGCTTCCTTATGATGAGTAGATGCGGAAAGTTTATTTCTATTTTTGATTCTAACCCCGTGTCATGGATTATCTCTCCCTTTTGGACACTGGAATTTTGCCTTGTTTACTATCAAAGCGATATGTGGGGTATCCGTGTTCAATGAACGCATTTTCTAGTTTAGTTATCTCCCTTTGTTTTTTCGCGCACTGATTTGTCCGGAGCATAACTCTAACACCCTTTGCAATATTTTTTATGAAAATTAACACATGTATAGGTCTCACGGGACAGTGCGGAGCTAGCGTTAAAGGTACATGCCCACTCAGTAGGCACAAAATGTTCTTTATGTCAGAGACATCATCGAAGACATTTTCTGGCCAGATAAACAATCATTTACCATTACCCACGTATTGTTTGGCATTATTATACATTTTATATCAGAAGAAAATTTCCACATTGATATCAGGGACGATAACCGTGTTTCCTTAAAATGTTAACGAACATTACTATTTATTCTCTGTATTTATTTTTTGATGTGCAATGTCATACTTTTTAATCTGTTAATTTTCTTTTCAGTTGATGCATTTAATTAGTATAAATAATTATAAAATATCATGCCCCATTTGCACATGAAAATACCGATACCACCGCGCGTCACTATCAGCAAAATAAATATTACCAAATGATTATATCTGTATAGCGGGCACTCGTAATGTTTATAACTAGTGGAATAGTGACAATTATACACTTATTTAATTCCCATAAAGAGCATTTTTAGCCTACTGAGTGGGCATGCACCTTTAAAAAGGGGTTGGACAATTATAGTCGCATTGACGTCCATCCGTAGTTTTTTTGCCGAGCCTGCTTGCGGAAAGCGAGACTTAGTGATCACAATGACGTCCGTGCGTCAGTTCGTCCGAAATCGGTGTATGTTTTTAAATACCATATCCTAAGTCACATTGACTTGAAACATCGAATGCTTATTAGTCATCATCCATATTTTCATTTTGTGTCCCACTCGTGCGGCCCCTGTGCCCCAAGGTCAGGGTCAAATGACTTTGAAATTTGTGTTAAAGTTTTTGCATACCTTATATCTCCACAACACTTACTCAGATTTGCTTCAAACTTCAGATAATTCTTTATTATCATCCATATTTTCATATTATAGCCCACGCATGCGACCCACATGCCCAAGATCAAGATCAAATGACTTTCAAATTTGCGTTAAAGCTTTTACATACCTTAATTCAAACTTCAAATAAATATACTCCGACACCATCAAATGCCTCGGTGGGCTCCACATGCGGACCATGTCCATCTGGTTTTTAGCTCGACTATTCGAAGAACAGTTAGAGCTTATGTTGTCACCCCGGCGTCGGCGTCACCGTCACGCCTTGGTTAAGGTTCTTAGTCACGCTTGTATATGCAATACTACCGCCCTACACCTACCATACTTGGACAACTTCATCTCCTAGTGATGTACATCAACAACCCCTGCTCTATATTTGACCTTCACCTACATTTCCTCTTGAATTACGTAGTTAATTCCCCTTGGTTAAGGTTTTAGTCAACCTTGGTTAAGGTTTTTAGTCAAGCTTGTACATGGAATGCTGTTGTGCATACATACACCATACTTGGACAACCCTTTCTCATAGGGATGTACATCAATAACCCCTGGTCTATATTTGACCTTGATCTACATTTCCTCTTGAATTACTTAGTTCAATAACCCCTGACCTGTATCTGACATTGACCTACATTTAACCTTGAATTACGGTCGGTCTGTCGGTCTGTCGGTCTGTTGGAAATTCCCTTCCGCTCTATATCTTCTACACCGATGCATGGATTATCACACTATGCCCAGGGTCAAGGTCACATACTTGATGCGTTTGAAACCTTAACGCTCGGCTAAATGGCTTATAATAAAAAATGCCTCGTTTTCTTTGGCTGCCAGTGGGGGTATTCGTGTGCCGACAGGCCACATTTCTAGTTCCCCTTGGTTAAGGTTTTTAGTCAACCTTGGTTAAGGTTTTTAGTCAAGCTTGTACATGGAATACTAGTGTGCATACAGACACCATACTTGGACAACCTTCATCTCATAGGGATGTACATCAATAACCCCTGATCTATATTTGACATTGACCTACATTTCCTCTTCAATTACTTAGTTAATTCCCCTTGTTTAAGGTTTTTAGTCTAGCTTGTATATGGAATATTCCTGGCCCTACACCCACCATATTTGGACAATTTCATCTCCTAGTGATGTAGATCAAGAACCACTGACCTATATTTGACCTTCACCTACATTTAACTTTGAATTACTTAGTTAATTCCCCTTGGTTAAGGTTTATAGTCAAGCTTGTACATGGAATACTATTGTGCATACTAACACCATACTTGGACAACCTTTTTTCATAGCGATGTACATCAATAATCCCTGATCTATATTTGACCTTGACCTACATTTCCTCTTGAATTACTTACATAATTCTCCTTGGTTAAGGTTTTTAGTCAGGATTGTAGATGCAATACTCCTGGCCCTACACCAACCATACTTGGACAACTTCATCTCCTAGTGATGTACATCAATAATCCCTGACCTATGTTTGACCTTGACCTACTTTTATCCTTGGATTACTTTCTTATTTCCCCTTGGTTAAGGTTTTTAGTCAAGCCTGTATATGAAATATTCCTGGGCCTACAACAACCATACTTGGAAAACTTCATCTCCTAGTGATGTATATCAATAACCCCTGACCTATATCTGACATTGACCTACATTTAACCTTGAATTACTTACTTAATTTCCCTTCGTTAAGGTTTTTACTCAACCTTGGTAAAGGTTTTTATGTAGGCCGCGGCCACCTTGTTTGTCAAGCTATGTGTACATCGACAACCCTCGTATTCGAGCTATGCTGTTCTCCTACAGCTCTTGCTATTTACCGTAGGATAAAGATTTTAAGAACACTATATCTCAGAAACAGCTTCGCCAATTCACTCGAAGCTTCACATGTGTGTTTATCATTATCCATATTTTAATTCTATGCTCAACCCCTGCAACCCCTGTGCCCAATATCAAGGTCAAATTACATTGAAATTTACCTCAACGTTTTTGACATGCCTGCATGTGGACAGTGCGATATATTTGTCACATTGGCCTACATACGTACGTACATCCATATGTACGTCACTTCGTGCGTCCGATTAAAGTTTTTTTGATTAAAGGTTAAAGTTTTTGAAGGTACATTCCCACTCAGTAGGCACAAACTGTTCTTTATAGAAATTAAATAAGTGTATCATTGTGTCACTATTCCACCAGTTCTAAAAATTACGTGTGCCCGCTATCCATATATAATCATTTAGTAATATTTATTTTACTGATAATGACTAGCGGTGGTATCAAGCTATTTTCATATTCAAATGAGGCATGATATTTTTTAATTATTTATGCTAATTAAAGGTACATACCCACTCAGTAGGCACAACAATTAAAGTTATGTGTATTCTCAGTTATTTGTAGGAATTAAATAAGTGTATAATTTTGTCACTATTCCACCAGTTCTAAGCATTACGTGTGCCCGTTATATGGATATAATCATTTAGTAATGTTTATTTCACTGATAGTGACACGTGGTGATATCAGGCTATTTTCATAGGCAAATGGGGCATGATATTTTGTAATTACTTATACTAATTAAATGTGATCCCCTGAACAAATAATGTTTTCGACAGATTATAAAGTATATTTGCACATCAAAAAATAAATAGTAATGTCTTGGTAACATTTTAAGGAAACACGGTTATCGCCCCTGATAGCAGTGTGGAAATTACGTCTGATATAAAATGTATAATAATCTTAATAAATATGTGTATTAATGGTGAATTAATGTTTATTTTGCCCGAAAATGTCTCAGATGATGTCTCCGATATACAGAACATTTTGTGCCTACTGAGTGGGCATGTATCTTTAAGAACACTATATCTCTGAAACCGCTTCACCAATTCACTCGAAACTTCAAATACTGTGTATTTGTCACCCACATTTTCATTATTATTTATATGTGCCCAATGTCACGGTCAAATTACTTTGAAATTTCCCTTAAACTTTTTGTTGGGCCCGCTTGCAGACAGAGCGATAAAGTCGGCACATTGGTGTGCATTCAGGATGAAGTTTTTGATTAAAGTATTTTTTTAGTTAATGTTTTTGGGTATACTATCAAAGCCTTGGCGGGTGCGGCATGTTTTTAAGTCAACGGGCTAAAGCTTTGTTGCAATAAAACAATTGTTTGTACTATCAAATGCCGCGGCGGGCATGACATGCAGGCCATGGCCATCTAGTTATTATGGCATGCGATTTGATCAGTCGGCCATCGCACCATGACTAGTTTAGCACTTGATCAGTCGGCCATCGCACCAGGACTAGTTTAGCACTTGATCAGTAGGCCATCGCACCAGGACTAGTTTAGAACTTGATCAGTCGGCCATCGCACCTGGACTAGTTTAGCACTTGATCAATCGGCCATCGCTCCAGTACTAGTTTAGAACTTGATCAGTCGGCCATCGCACCAGGACTAGTTTAGCACTTGATCAGTCTGCCATCGCACCAGGACAAGTATAGCACTTGATCAGTCGGCCATCGCACCGGGACTAGTTTAGTCCTGGATCAGTCGGCCATCGCATCAGGACAAGCATAGCACTCGATCCGTCGGCCATCGCATCAGGCCTAGTTTAGAACTTGATCAGTCGGCCATTGCTCCAGGACTAGTTTAGAACTTAATCAGTCGGCCATCGCACCAGGACTAGTTTAGCACTTGATCAGTCGGCCATCTCACCATGACTAGTATAGAACTTGATCAGTCGGCCATCGCTCCAGGACAAGTTTAGCCCTTGATCAGTCTGCCATCGCTCCAGGACTAGCTTATAACTTGATCAGTCGGCCATCGCACCAGGACTAATTTAAAACTTGATCAGTCGGCTATTGCTCCAGGACTAGTTTAGAACTTGATCAGTCGGCTATTGCTCCAGGACTAGTTTAGAAGTTAATCAGTCGGCCATCGCACCAGGACTAGTTTAGCACTTGATCAGTCGGATATCTCACCTTGACTAGTATAGAACTTGATCAGTCGGCCATCGCACCAGGACTAGTTTAGCCCTTGATCAGTCGGCCATCGCATCAGGACTAGTGTAGCCCTTGATCAGTCAGCCATCGCACCAGGACTAGTATAGAACTTGATCAGTCGGCCATCGCACCATGACTAGTTTAGCCCTTGATCAGTCGGTCATCGCACCAGGTCTAGTAGAGCATTTGATCAGTCTGCCATCACTAGTATAGCGCTTGATTAGTCGCCCATTGCACCATGCCCATTTTAGCACTTGATCAGTTGGCCATCTCACCATGCCTAGTATAGCACGTGATCAGTCGGCCATGCCGAGTATAGCACTTGATCAGTCGGCCATCACACCAGGACTACTTTAGCACTTGATCAGTCGGCCATCGCAGCAGGACAAGTATACCATTGAATCAGTCGGCCATCACACCAGGACTAGTTTAGAACTTGATCAGTCGGCCATCACACCAGGACTACTTTAGCACTTGATCAGTCGGCCATCGCACCGGGACTAGTTTAGCCCTTGATCAGTCGGCCATCGCACCAGGACTAGTATAGCACTCGATCAGTCGGCCATGGCACCAGGACTAGTTTAGAACTTGATCAGTCGGCCATCGCACCAGGACTAGTTTAGAACTTGATCAGCCGGCCATCGCAACAAGACTAGTATAGCACTTGATCAGTCGGCCATCGCACCAGGACTAGCATACCAACCATGACTAGTTTAGAACTGGATCAGTCGGCCATCGCACCAGGACTAGCTTAGAACTTGATCAGTCGGCCATCGCAACAAGACTAGTATAGCACTCGATCAGTCGGCCATCGCACCAGGACTAGTTTAGCACTTGATCAGTCGGCCATCGCTCCAGGACTAGTTTAGAACTTGATCAGTCGGCCATCGCACCAGGACTAGTTTAGCACTTGATCAGTCGGCCATTGCTCCAGGACTAGTTTAGAACTTGATCAGTCGACCATCTCACCAGGACTAGTATAGCACTTGATCAGTCGGCCATTGCACCAGGACTAGTTTAGAACTTGATCAGTCGGCCATCGCACCAGGACTAGTATAGCACTTGATTAGTCTGCCATCGCACCGGGACTAGTTTAGCCCTTGATCAGTCGGCCATCGCACGAGGACAAGTATAGCACTCGATCAGTCGGCCATCGCATCAGGACCAGTTTAGAACTTGATCAGTCGGCCATCGCTCCAGGACTAGTTTAGAACTTGATCAGTCAGCCATTGCTCCAGGACTAGTTTAGAACTTAATCAGTCGGCCATCGCACCAGGAATAGTTTAGCACTTGATCAGTCGGCCACGTCATCCTGCGTTACAGACAGAAGTGGTGGTCGGGGGGGGGGGGGTGGGGGTGTAGTGTAGTCATAGACAAAAACTGGTGGTGGTGGTGATAAACATTGTTCCCACTGTGGGATATAGACCGGAACTTTTGGACGCCAAATGTAGATGGCTGGTGTGTGTGGCGGATCATTGTTTTGTGTCCCCGGCGGTGGTGCGGAGTACAATGATGAATTACTGATGAATTACTTTGTTGAACACACATGATTTATATGCACTGTGATACCGTACTTCACAATCCTCAGTTTTAAATTGTTTCTGTATCTTAAAATTGAAAATTTATTCACTTTGAAAAACTTAAAATTATGGCAGATGATCGAAATGAAAACCTGATGTTTTCATGCGAAATGAACCGGTGAATCGGTATATTTTAACCGCACGATGACCCCACTGTATATTCATACCATATCCGTACGGATATATCGTATATACGAACGGATATCGTATGTTTGTATAATATTCGTATAGTACGTTTGTATAATGTAAACAAACTGTACTACATGTATACGTTGATACGGTACAAACATACCAATATTATATGATCATACGATATGCTCATTAAATATACCAATACTATACAATTACGATATGTATACGATATTAGTATATATACAAATAGGTAAGGAGCAGAAAAGCGCTACTGTAGGTGTATATATACGCGTAACGCTAAGTTTTTACCGCAAATAGTGAAAGAATGACCGCACAAACTGGACCGCGAAAGAATGACCGCACAAACGGTATCGCGAAAGAATGACCACAAAAACGGGACCGTGATTGGACCGCAATTTGACTGCAATTTCAGAGGGGACGAATTGCAATTCAAGGACCGCTGGATTGCAATTCTTGGTAAGAGAATCGCAGGCGGGAGTGTATCACCTATTTGTATTGAATTGATGATATCATGTATTCAAATAGGTGATATCATGCATTTGAATATATGATATCACAATTTCAGAACAAATAGAGGACATCACCCATTACAATAGGTGATATCATGCATTTATATAGGTGATATTACTAAATAGTAATAAAGTCCGAAAAAGCGCCTGGGGTGCCATTGGGGATTTTATTACCACTTAGTGATATCACCTATATGAATACGTGATATCACCTAATCAAATAGGTGATATCACCTATTCGAATGCATGATATCACCAATTCGACTCTGAAATGGTGATATCATGCATTCAAATAGGTGATATCATTCCTTCGAATGCGTGATATCACCTATTGTAATTGGCGATATCACATATTTGTATTGAATTGATGATATCATGTATTCAAATAGGTGATATCAAGCATTCAAATGCATGATATCACCATTTCAGAACGAATAGGTGATATCACCCAATCGAATAGGATCACATATTCAAATAGGTGATATCACTAATAATAAAGTCCAAAACGGCGCCTCATAGATATCACTCATTCCAAAGAGTGATCACTCTTTTGTATCAAATTAGTGATATCACCCATTCATGGGTGATATCACCCACATATGGGTGATATGACCCATTCGAAAGGGTGATATCACTCATTCAAATAGGTGATATCACCAATTCAAAATGAAAGGGTGATATCACCTATTCGAATGAGTGATATCACCCTTTCAAATAGGTGATATCACCATTCAGATTCAAATTGGTGATATCACCCATTCGAATGAGTGACATCACCTATTTGAATAGGTGATATCACTCATTCGAAAAGGTGATATCACGAAATGGTATTAAATACAAAACGGCGCCTCATACATTTAAGGCCGGGCCAGGTCACACCAGTCACTTAGCTCCTGCCCCAAGGTAATATGATTAGCTATAAGCTTATTAGGGCCCCGTCAAGAAATCGATGGTGCCCTATAGGTTTCGCCCTGTCCGTCCGTCTGTCCGTCCGTCCGCTTTTTTGACAAAACCTTAACCGTGGGTAAAATACCTATATTTTCTGTTTCCTTGCTCGGAATTGCTTAATATTTCACACACACACATTGCTCTAAGTGTCCTCTACCGCCATTTGACAAATCCAGGTCTGTGCCGCTCCAGCTAAGTCCAGGGTCAAGGTACATACTTGGTGCGTCGTGAAACCTTAACTGTGGCTAAATGGACTATATTTTCTGTTTTCTTGCTCGGAATAGCTTCATATTTCACAAAATCATCCCTCTAAGGGTCATCTAACGCCATATCCCGAATCATCGTCCGTGCCGCCCCCTTAAACCCAGTGTCAAGCTCACATTCTTGCTTTGTTCTGAAATTCCAGTAACTTTTGCGCTCGTGTAAATGGCTTTATTGACTGGCTGCCACAGGGCCCTCAGTGTGTCAACAGGCCACATTTTCTAGTTACTCTTAAACAGGATTTGTTTAAGATCAGCCAAGTAGAACTTAAGTTATCGCGTGGAAAAGGATACCCATAGAGAAAATCTGCTTCGACAGCCAGGGGAAAATAACTCATGGAACAATTCCGAAAATCAATACGCTTCTTACTCTTGTCATGACTAGCATGTGTACCGAATTTGATGAAGATCGGCCAAGTAGAACTTAGTTATCGCGTGGACAAGGATACAGAGTATGAAAATTACAAATGGCCGTCAAGGGGAGATAAGTAATCGGAAATTTTTCAAAATAAATAGGCTTCTTCCTCTGGTCGTGACAAAGCTGTATACCAAATTTGATTAAGATTGGCCATGTTGAACTCTAGATATTGCGTGGACAAACTGTGCCCGCCCACCCGTACAAGGTGAATACATAATTAACATCTAAGGTCATTTAAGGACGAGTTTTTGTGGGTAGGGAATTATACATACAAAAGACACGTTAAAAAATGTAATAGTTTCCTATCAGGTTTATTATTAAATGATAAAAAATATATGTCTAAGAAATGTGCAACCATCTTTTGTGCAGTTATAGATGGAAAACAACCGAACTGCGTAACAGAGGCGGCGTGGCCAACATTTGCACAACCTACGTAACTCTTACATGTATATCCCTGAATCAAACCATGCCGTCTGCCATTTTTCATTTTGGTCCCATTTTCAAACAAGAGGGCCATGATGGCCCATCATGGATGTTATAATCATCCGATTCCGACAAAAATAAAATTTGTCCCCACGGGCCACGCACATTTTTGACTACGGGGTCACCATTTTCACAACTTTGAAAGAGCATTGTAAATCGATCATTTCTACCAAGTTTAGTCGAAATCCGGCCAGCGGTTCATGAGAAGAAGATTTTTTACGAATTTATGATATTTTTAGACGGATACCTTCGATTTGATATATAACATGACTATATTCGGTCAATGCCGTGTATGCTGCTGTGTATACTGTGTGCTGTGTATGCTGTGTATGCCGTGTATGCTGCTGTGTATGCTGTGTGCTGTGTATGCTGTGTGCTGTGTATGCTGTGTTCTTTACCTCTTGACACCTCAGCAAAGCTCAAGTGAGCTTTAAGTCTGTCGTCATCTGCTTTTTGTCCGTCGTTATGTGTCAACAGTTTCAAATGTCTTGTCCAACAGTTATCAAGCTGTACATGCATATGTACATGGTCGTTAGGTGAAATTATTGGTAAAATAAAGTATGCATGAAATCAAACATGGGTGGTATTGAAAAGTAGGTCAACTTCTTCAAACAGGATCTCATGAAGCAACTATTAATACCTGTAATCTCAGGCTGTGTGTGCACTGTACAGCATACCAGATTAAAACTGTACTGCTTACCATGAAAATATTTAATTTATCACCGTTAGTATTTGTCGACGTAACTTTCCGCCTTTAGTATATACATGTAAATTGAATATGTGTCTGAACGGTGTACAGTAACACGAATGTAGATCTAATACATGCTTCATATTCCGTAGAATGTTTTCTCTGTCTTTTCTCTGAATGTTAGTTCTTCCATTCTTATTTGGAAATATTGTTTTGTGGTGCTTACGTTGTGCGACATGTTAGCGATACAAGCCAACACTGGGTCTCTTGCTAAATGTACTAAACAATTTGGTCTAAGACACAAGTGATGGACATGTGTAGAACTTCATGTACCATGACTAATCGTTATACATATTAAATCATTGTAATTGACAAGTTATACTTACGTTCTGTCTGTTTTAGAAATTTTCCAAAGTTATAGCTTTCTCCTCAGCATCACCAGAGTAGGTACATGTAGGTGTGTAGAAAGACAAAAGATCTGCTATTGGTATGCTGTCCTCACATAAATAGGACTGTGCCTGTGAAGGATGCCGTTTCAGAACGTCAAGTATTCCGTGGAGTTCCAATCCTGCATAATGTACATTTGATACTTAACAACTACTAATAACTGCACGGTTATCGCCCCTGATCATAACCCTTTCAACCCCAAGTAACTGGAATGGACTGTCATATGTTACTTTTGCAACCAATCCAATGGTCAAAAATGGTTTTCAGACTAGTCCATTTATGAAAATGGGGATGTTTTTGTTCTAGAAAATATGAATATTACTTGCAAAAAGTTCAGATCCTGATGAGACGGCTCGTCACGAGCCGGCTCATCTGGATCTGTATTTTTTTGCCAAAACCACTATACAGGCATGTGGGGTTGAAAAGGTTAAGAGTGAAAATTCATGTTTGATATGAAAGTAAAATAATGCCAATCAATAAACACGTCCGATAAATGTAAATTACTGTTTATTTGGCCGAAAAAATGTCATATCTAATGAATGCCGCAGAATGGACAAAAAATGTCTCCCTATAGTACAACCTGGGATGTGGAACAGCAGATTTAACACCTAAAACCAGGCAATATCGTTGAATATCAAATGGACAGGTTTCACTATACATAATACTAATAGTCCCATTTAGGGTCAAGACAATTGACCCATTGTTTTTTTTAAACTAAATGACAGTTGGTGAATTCTGAGGTATAGCTGAGAACACAATTGAATGAGAAACTTTTAACACTTTTGTGGCAATTTTGCATTCAGTGACCCAATGCACGGCCAGTTTCAAGGGTGGAGGAAACCAGAAACAGAAAGTTTTTTTAAGTCTGTGACTAAAAATACCTGAGAGCACTCGGCCAGCGCAAAGAATCTGTGTGACCAATGAGTCACTGCCACCGACAGGTCCTTGCGCATCCTCGTCGTTCTATTGGATCTGTATGGAGCAAACAGAGCCCTGGTGGCTTGTTGGATGGTGGAGGTTGCCGTAGTCGCTTGTCTAGACGCCGGCAGTGCCTGGCTATAGGGCGCAAACTGGGTGGAGGTGGAGGACGACGCTGTCGTGGTCGTAGACGGTGTGTCTGCCAGCAGGTTAGCAGCGTCCCGTAAGAGGACAGCTGCTCTCGCTTGTTCACTCATATCTGAAATTGGACACAAAGTAGAAAATGTAGAGCATGGATGTCCCACCAATCGCTTTGTCAGTAAAATGTAGGTCAAGGTCACATGTTTGGCAGTGCTTTGCGGTGGGCATCCCCCAATTATCTAATACATGCACACAGCTGAATGTGCTTATTACATGTATTATGTCCTAACTACAGCATATACTATTTACTTTCTATGCTAACAGCATCTATAAGCGCTAAAGTATAATAAAAGTGTGGATATAGATTTCTTTTGTGAGCAATTTTTGGTTTTTGAGGTGGATCTTTACGGCAATCTCCCGGAATACTCCCACCTGGGTAAGGGGAAATAATGTATCTATATAATTTGATTCATTCCGTTATGTAAATATGCAAATTTAAGTAACCAAACATCATCATTTCCTTCCAAATACTTTTTCTCCTTGCGAACAAACGTTGTACACCTCTTCTATACACTATTCTACATTGCATTACTAAAGGAAGGCAAGAAATAATGTTTCATTTAGGAAAGGGAGACACTTGAAAAATGAATTTTGGCCGAGGTTCGTCAAATCAGGTGACGAATGAAGCGTGCATTAGCGTACCACTGTCAAATGACACCATCTCAATAACTGTCTGGCGAACCTAAACTATGGTAAATTACCGTAATTATTATTCTCTTGGATAATGGTGTCACTTGACGGACCACGGCAAAATCCACTTTTCAAGTGTCCGATTCGTAAATAAAATATTATTTAGTAAATCGAATATCCAGTAGTGAAGCTGACTATGAATATAAGGTATAAATAGTTGTGGCCTTGAACCAGGACCCATCTGCATGTTGAACACTCGCAATGTGTGTAATGTGTTGATAATTGATTAATTATTGGTGTTAACGACTTATCAACAGCTAAGGTCATTTCAGGCCGGGGAAACGTGTCGCTAAACAAGCGTGGATAATAAGCAATTCGCTAGAATTATTGATTGTACTTCAATGACAAAACAACGAACAGCCTAGACCCCGATCAGACTGCACGGAGGCGCAGACCGATCCGGGCCCACACCTCTCGCATCTGTCGTATTAAGGTCCGTTTTCTCAGTAGCTGGCCATATATAAACACTGTATGATTGTGTAGTACATGCATTATGTGGTCCAGTTTACACGTAAATATGTAGGTCAATAACACATACACGAATGAACCTCAGAATGCTAGAAGCCAATAGTAATGCTACATGTAGTAGGTTAGCAACCAGCTCCCGGCCCCCATAAGTGTCCACAATTCAGTTGTCTACATACACAAGTGCAATGAAACGGACCAATACAAGCTGAAACCAACATTGGGAGCAAATAAAAACATGTCGATGAAGTCCGTCACCATACCCCCAACCTACATACAGGACACTGGCCCCAAGTCCTGTAATCGTTTGGAGCACAACCGACCAACCAAAGTATTAGCTCCTACCTATTAAACACCCAACGTACACAATTCTTCACACTCTTCATGTACTCGACATAACCCACGTCCCACGAGAGATGAACCCCGTCGCTGGCGAATATCTGCTGACTTGGATTCCAAAGTCCACAGCGATGTTTCCAGAACTGTACACCATCATAATTACCCGAGGTCACAGCCTGTTCAATACCAACATTGGCTTTTACCACTCTGCTGTTGTAACCCAGATATGGTTCCTGTCTCCTAGGAAGCAGCTGACAAACTATGACCCGCTGCACGTGCAGTCCATGATTAATAAACTCACAATACGACAACAAGTCCACAACAAACTTTGATACTTCGTTATTTAGTCTTCGTATGCTGGGTCACACAGATCATTTGAACCAAGGTCTACAACAACGATATTACAAGTACAAAGCAAGGATTTATCAAAACTATGCAAACGTCCGTCGTGCAACTTCAGATCACCAAATCCCTTAATGTGAACCTTCATCTTGTACTCTGAAAAGCCTAAGTTGATGCGACAGTTGATGATAACAGTTCCGCTTTGCGCATGCGCGAACCAATAATTGATTTTCGAGTAAAATATCTGTCATGGCACTGACGTGTGCATTAAAACACTGTTCAAACGGCGATTACTGGCTCAATAAATGGAAAAAACAACTATGCGACGCATGTGGATGTCTACACAAACACAGGGACTGCACATGTGAACCACCGTTCAGGTAATTATCGTTCCGCATTATGAGAAAGTGGCAGTTATGTAAACAACAAAATGCCTATACCCGGCCGGATAGAGGACCCGGCGCTTTACAACACCTGATCAGGAAGAGGTTCAGACATCAAGTCCAGTGATTCTGAGAATGTTACTTTTGTTTTTTTTTTGTTCATACTGATTTGCCTTTCCCTACCTCTGTAATTTCAGTGAAGATGTCTATTTTTAATACAGGAACAATCTTGTCAAAATCATAACAAAACTTCAAATTGAATCAACATTCATAATACATTTATATTCTCTGTCACATACAAAAACTATAATATGGTCTGAGATGACCACCTATGTGGTCCGACTTGACCACACCCGTGGGCCGAGATTGAAATATGGGCCGACTTGACCATACACCCAAATGTACCCGTCTATTGATTTAATAAAATCACAAATGACTTGCCATAATGCTAACGCCCATACAAATGTGTCATTTCAGACTGTTTGCTTTTCCAACGGTGAAGACAAATGTCGAAAAGAGAGAACGATGGAAGCAGTTGGTTGGCAGACAGGCTGGGAGTAAATTGTGGTCTCCTTCCAAAGATTCTCGTGTCTGTAGTGAACATTTTCTGGACAAGATGCCAGCCATTAATGTATGTTATACATTTTGATTACTTGAAGTTTGATTGATCAAACCGAGCGTTAGCGTTTCTCGGACTTAGCCATTCAAACTGCCTGATTTCCCCATAATAATTAAAAAAGGATCTCTGCATCGGTTATTATAAAACTATCTGAGCATGTACTCTGTACACGATTCTTGATATCAGGAAGTTTGATCGGTAAAGGCCGGGCAACGCTCGATCTTATCCATTCAAACTGCTTGATTTCCCAAGAATAATTAAATCTGTATACGTAAATACGAATCGCGATGTGTGATTCGCGCCATATCATACTTACACGACCATGTAACTGCCACTCTAGTTACCCACTGATGCACATACTTATTAACTGCTTTGTATGTATACAATACATGGTCCACAGTGGAACAATAAATTGAATAATATACACTAGTTATGTAAAACGTTTGCTTTTTGAGCACCAGTCATAACATATTAATAATATTACATAGATAATATTCCATCGTACATTTTGAAAATAATATACGAGTGTCCGTCGGCTTTCCGCGTAAGCAACGAGTGAGCGTAGCGAACGAGTTGCTTGCACGGACGCCGACGGACACGAGTGTATTATTTCTGCTACTCAAACATGTACAATGGAATATCCTATTTATTACACTTCCACGGCTGATATATATGCACATTTATGATTATAATAAATGAATTGTGATGTGCGCATGAATAATTATACAATGACGTGTTTTCCCACGTTTTGACGTTGTGTGACGTCATGGTAAACATTTTGAAATCCAAATTACGCAGCTTTTATTTTTAGTGCATGTTTGGAATGTGTTCAATCACATTAACATTCTAGATTAGTCGAGACCCTTTCCAAATAACTTTAATTTGACTAATAAAAAATTAAACATTTTGAATGGTAGCTCCTGGTTTCCAAGAAAACAGGCGCACAATTACGGGTGTTCTCTTCACGGTGTATTATTTGTAAGGAGCTGATTACAGGTTTTCTCTCACAGCGAAACCCGTGCAAATAATAAATAGATACAATCCATACTAGTCACTGTCGTGTTCAGGAAAGTTTCGACACAAGGTTGTAAAACATTTTATCTATTATTTGTTTCAGAATCCACTGCCAACTTTGTAACTGGGATATGATGGTGCCGCACAACTAGTGAAGCGTATGAATCACTTTGAAACCCCCGTGCGAAAAAATGTAAACCCAATGTGCGTGTATTTGATATTAACAATGTGGATATATTGGACTCGTCAACTGTACCAGATACAGAAATTGATAATACGACAACATCAAAATCATATGTGGCATGGCCCATTACATTATTGGGGGTAATGATCGCATTGTGTCTTACATTAAAGGACTATACAAACGCAAAGTTGAAAGTCTCAATGGTTTGAAACAAGAAATCAAACGTCTGAAGGAGACCGTGTATACTGAAAAAATACGAAAAACAGATGACGATGTTAATTTTTATACTGGCCTCGGATCAAACATTATTTTTGACAAGTTACATTCATTTGTGTCACCGTTTGTGAACAGGAGATGGACCGGAGTGACATCTATGGTAAAAAACATTAGAAGATTCAAATCTGTTCCATCCAGATTTGGCCCAGAGAGAAAAATGACTTCAAAGAGTGAATTTCTCATGATATTGATGAAGCTACGGTTGGGACTTATAAGTAAAGATTTAGCGAAGAGGTTTAATACTTCGGAGGCACTTTGCTCTAGGATATTTCTTGCCTGACTTCGAGCATGCAGTGTTGTGTTGAAGCCATTAGTATACATCCCTGATGAGGAAACTCTGATAGCTTCAAAACCAGAAAGATTTCGAAATTTTCCAGATTTACACTCGATTATTGACTGTACATAATTATTTATCGAAACACCAAAGGAACTCCACTTACAGAGCTCAACATGGAGCGATTACAAACACCACAACACTGTAAAGTTACTTGTTGCCTGCGCCCCAAACAGCGCTATTGTATATGTTTCCCCTTCATACACCGGCAGAATTTCCGACAAAGCCCTGACATTAGATTGTGGATATCTAGATATGTTGCCACCTAATTGTATGGTTATGGCCGATAAAGGATTCAATATATCCAATGAATGTAGTGACAGGTGTATCTCACTGTATGTTCCACCTGGTAGGCGTGGACGTTCACAAATGTCCAATGCTTGTGTGCAGAAAACCAAGAGAATAGCGAATCACAGGATTCTGATTGAACAGGTTATACGGCGCATTAAGACATACCGCATTTTAGCGAATGAGATGCCACTGTCACTGGTTGGTCATATAGACGAAATCGCTTCCGTTTGTTCTGGATTGTGCAACCTTAAACAAACAACCCATCTATAAAACCTAATCTTCAATATCAGCGGGAATATAGAAAAGACCATGCTAACGTCCTTTGATAATAACGTTTATCAGGCAAGGCTAGGAAAAGCATAGCAATCGCGAGGCTTGTTGAGCCTTGTCTGATAAACTTGGTAACAAAATACTGTCCTGGTATTTTCTATTACCCAGTCTTCAACACAATATCAAGCATAGGCAGATGTATGCAATGTCCCATCGACCATTTTTATTTTACTGCTCTAGCCTCTTATGAAAGTATATGTTGTGACCACCATTTGAACCAGCTTGCCCAGATGGATCAAACGAGTGGTTATAACAGATATATGTAGTTTCCTGGAGGAATAAGAAACAAATATTTGAAATTTCCATATCCCTAGATTATAAAATGTATGTGTTAACAGCTGAAGCATTTGTTTTCAAGTCGGTTGCAATACTGTCAATACACAGATATATGAGCCAGTGCATGGGTTGGGTGATCGAATTGGGTGCATTCTGATCGGGGTCTACATTGGTTGCTAGAATATTATTATACCCCCGCAACGAAGTTGTGGGGGGGTATACTATACTGGAGTCAGCTTGTCCGTCCGTACGTCCGTCTGTCCGTCCGTACGCCGTCCGTTCCGTCCGTCCGTCCGTCCGTCCGTCCGTCCGTCCGTCTTTTCGTCCGTCACAAAATTAACAATTATAAATTTCCTTTTAACTTCTCTTTCCCTTTGCAGAAATCTTTCATATTTTACCCGCCCCTTCTCTCACACTCATACATCATTCTGCTACAAACCTACGACCCCAATTTATGCCAGGGGTCAAGGTCACGGACGACTTAGAAACTTAGAAAAAAACGAAAACTTAACAATTGTAAATTTCCTTTTAACTTCTCTTTCCCTTTGCGGAAATCTTTCATATTTTACCCGCCCCTTCTCTGACACTCATACATCATTCTGCAACAAACCTACGACCCCCATTTATGCCAGGGGTCAAGGTCCCGGACTTTGAAACTTAGAAAAAAACGAAAACTTAACAATTGTAAATTTCCTTATATCTTCTCTTTCCCTTTGCGGAAATCTTTCATATTTTACCCACCCCTTCTCTGACACTCATACATCATTCTGCAACAAACCTACGACCCCAATTTATGCCAGGGCTTAAGGTCACGGACTTATAAACTTAGAAAAAAACTAAAACTTAACAAATGTAAATTTCCTTATAACTTCTCTTTCCCTTTGCGGAATGCAGTGATATTTTACCCGGCCCTTCTCTGACACTCATACATCATTCTGCAACAAACGTACGACCCCCATTTATGCCAGGGCTCAAGGTCACGGACTTATAAACTTAGAAAAAACTAAAACTTAACAAATGTAAATTTCCTTATAACTTCTCTGTCCCTTTGCGGAATGCAGTGATATTTTACCCGGCCCTTCTCTGACACTCAGACATCATTCTGCAACAAACCTACGACCCCCATTTATGCCAGGGGTCAAGGTCACGGACTTAGAATGTCTAGTTTGCTTTTTTCAACTGGAAACACCATCGCACTCTCCATATGTGCTGACATAGTCTTTTATCTGAAAATGATAGTATGCGAGCTGGAATTCTAGGTCAGGGCTGACTGACGCGGGGGGGGGAGGGGTGAGGGTATTCCGTAAGCCACTGCTTACTGACAAATCTAGTTTAGAAGTGTCTTGTGGCATACCAATAGTATAGACCCTGAGCTGAGTACACAAAATCAGCAGTCTGATCTGGATCTATACTGGTTACACATGCCAATTTGTCATCTTTCCCATACGCTGGTTCATACATGCATATGCAATATCTACATGTACAAACAATGGAGCAACAGTCTCATTAAATTACGGTACAATGTACATGCAAATTCTTGTACTTTATTCAGTTTGACAGTCTGACAAAATGAAACTTATGGTCTATGTCACCAGTGTAGACACAGATCAGTCTGCACATCTGTCGTAATTCGTATTTAGTCTGCTCCAATTATAGCTAGCTGACAAAGAGATATACTGGTCAAATGCCATACGCCCCATTTTGTCTGATCATGTCACAAACAGAAATAAATCTGCTTACATGTATGATGTGGCAATATGTTACACTCCACGAGAATAAATACATTAAAAAAAAATAATGTGTTGACCCATGTAGATATGCCACACTGTTGATCTACCGACAATTACTACATAACCACTTATCATTCTCTGATACTGAGCTGTCTACTGGAATTCCAGCACACACAAAATGAACCCAAATGCTACATGCATACAGCCAATTGATTCATCATTGTATGTTGTGGGATTCTCTATACATTCCTTGCCACACATTCCACACAGGTAAACAACAGGTTTTCTTGTCAATCCACACCTAATTTTCATTCTATGCTTGACTGGCACATTAGTGCGTTTAGTCGGCTTTAAAGTGCGACTTGGTAATGCTGTTGTCGCTGAATTACTTGGCCCGATAGTGATTATCTTTGATTTGTGTACAACATTACTTGCAAGAGCTGTGGTAGAGGCACCTGTGACCACGCTAACTGGCACAGTGGCTTTTACCACAGATGTCACTGAATTACCTGGAACAGCTGTGGTAGAGGCACTCCGTCACCACGCTAACTGGTACAGCGGCTTTTGCCACATATTTCACTGGATTACCTAGAACAGCTGTGGTAGAGGCACCTGTCACCACATAAACTGGCACAGGTGCTTTTACCACAGATGTCGACGGATCACCTAGAACAGCTGTGGTAGAGGCACCTGTCACCGCACTAACTGGTACAGCGGCTTTTACCACAGATGTCACTGGGCTTGAACTGTTTGGAAACAAAGCGGTCTTGCATTGTACTGAACTATTCGATTTTGACATCGCTGAACAGGTTGAATTTTGTTTTTTAAAGATGACCATTGTTAGTGGTCTGCGCTTCTCAGCTGTGTATTTTTCATGTGGCAATGAAGGGTTCAGTAGTTCCGGGAAAATGTATTTCTCCCAAAACCAAGACATCTCTGTACTAGTTTGTTCCAAAAGCTTTGGTCAAACTTTATACGAATGGTTAGATGTCCATGAAAGGTGTATACAAATAAATCACAATATGTCAATCCCATTACTCCCATTTGACCTTGTACTTGGTAGTAATAAGAGTATGTATCTTTCAAACAAATATGTCCATTCTGATTTTGGAGGTATGGGACATTTTCATGTGTGGGTATCTGGTCTTTTATCGATTCTGGGCATTTAATTTCACATAGTCCTCTTCCGCAACATTTACACTCCACTATTAAATCTGGACTTGCGGCAATGTATGGAATTTTCTTGTATACACACAACCCTGAATTTTCACTTTTAAAGTGCTTGTGGCTTCCACGCATATTCACCGTGTATTCTTTTTTCGCACATGGTTCAAGAGATAGTCCATGTTTCATTGCTTTAGTTGGAAAATGTTTTTGATGTCCCATGACAGCATTCACTAAAGACTGTGGGTCGGCACTTTCTTTGGATTTTGTCATACCAGTCTTTACTGCATGCTCTATACGAAACATTACACCAGCGATATGATTGCAGGAACCAAGCATATCAGCTGTACACGTACAGTAACCGGACACCATTTCTCCACCTGGTGCTGACTGTGTGTCTTTTTTAACAACAATCCATACATCATATGGTTTGTTATTAACTGACTGGGATGGGGAGACTTTGGCCTTCATCATACAGTATGGACTTGCTGGTCTTATCATGTGAACCATAATTTCCTTGACCCACTCACAGGAAAAGTATCTGTATGCTTTACCTTCCTTATATTCGTTCAGCAGACGGTGCAATATTTCCTTTGGTGTTTTGCTGTCTAGGTAACTTGCAATATCAGTGATGTAAATCGATGGCCACAAGCTCATACATTGTTCACCACTCCACCCATCGGATATCGAAAACGGATCTGGTATAATAACAGTTCCCTCTATGATTAATTTTGATTTGTATTCGGCAAACAGCTTCCTCTCATCTTGCTCAGCAGTTGTGTCAACATGTATCTTCTCTTCACAAGCACAAAACGCCCTGTAACATTTACAAAGTACATTAACCTAGTAACCCCTTCACCGCGAAGTAACTGGGATGGAATCTACCCAGGGTTGGCAATTTCCCGGGAAATAAGAGTATTTCCCAGGACGGCGGGAAATACCGGGAAATATCGGTGTAACAGGCCACTTTCCCTCCCAGTCAGAAATCTTAATACATGTACTTATCGTGCAGCTGATTTGTGTGCGTGGTACCCAGTTGAGAGGGTGGGGGGAATATGGGCCGGCCCAAAGTCCCCCCACCCCAATTACTATCTTGCAGCTGATTTGTATTCAATGTGACAAGTTCAGATGGTGGGGGGGGGGGGGTTAAGGTTAAGGCGGGAACAAAAGTCCCCCCCACCGGCCCAAACTCTCCACCCCCCCCCCCCACCTAATACTTATCGTGCATCTGATTTGTGTGCCTGGTAATGAGTCGAGAGAGAGGAATATGAGCTGGCCGAAATGTCCCCCACCCCTAATACTTATTGTGCAGGTGAGTTGTGTACATCGTCAAAAGTTGAGGGGGGGGAGAATATGGGCTGGCTCAAAGCCCCCACCACCCACCCCCATTACTTATATTGCAGCTGATTTGTATTCAATGTGACAAGTTCAGATGGGGGGGGGTAGTTTGGGCCGGCACAAAGTCCCCCCATCCCACCACTTAATAATTATTGTGCAGCTGATTTGTGTACATGGTTAATGAGTCGAGAGGGAGGAATATGAGCTGGTCGAATGTCCCCCACCCCTAATACTTATTGTGCAGGTGAGTTGTGTACATCGTAAAAAGTTGAGAGGGGACGATATGGGATGGTCCATATCCGCCCCCCCCCCTCAAAACTTGTGACCATATATACAAATCAGATGCAAGATAAGTAGTACAGGGGGTGGAGGGACTTTGGGCCGGTCCATAATCAACCATAAATACCATATCAACCATAAATACTACACTGTTAACTTATGTCTCAATTTTTTTCTTCCTTATTTCGTTCGGAAAAAAAATTAGGTGGGGGGGTATTTCAGACTGGTGGGGGGGGGGGTGGGGGGGGGGGAATTTACTAGTTGAAGTCCCCCGGGGGGAGTTCAGGCCGGCCCAAAGTCCCCGGGGGGATTTTAGGCTAGCCCAAACTCCCCCCAGGGGGAGTTTGGACGGGGGAGGGGGGGTTACTGACCATTACACCGGGAAATCTTGGTGGTCTTTTTTATTCCAAAATGTCAAGATGAGTCTCTATGTTCCCATATATCTACTATGGTTTATATCTGTGTAGACTGATAAGCATACAGGTAAAACATTCTGCAATAAAAAAAGAAATAATAAGTTTATTTAGAGAAAAAAAAACATCATTATTTTCTAGACAATTTTCTACCCTATATACAAGTCTATGTAGTATTTGCCAACTGTCTATTTTATTGTATATGAGAACACCCCTCATTACTATAGTAACCTGCCACTAATAAAATATGCTTTTGGAATTTTGAGAAAATCCCTGTTGATACATATATATGTATGTATATGCGTGTGTGTGTGTGTGTGTGTGGGTGTGTGTATATATATATATATATGTATGTGTGTGTGTGTGTAGATGTGTGTATGCATATATATATATGTATGTGTGTTATATGTGTGTATGGGTATATATGTGTGTGTACATATGTATATGTGTATGTACGTCTGTGTGTGCCTGCGTGCGTGAGTGTGTATGTGTGTGTGCGTGCGTGCGTGCGTGCGTGCGTGCGTGCGTGCGTGCGTGTGTGTGTGTGTGTGTGTGTGTGTGTGTGTGATTGATTGATTGAATGGGGGAATGGGGGCTGGGCTAAGTGATGTGGTGTGTGGTTGGCGGGTGTATGGATGGGTTGATGTGGTCCACTAATTCAATGGAATTGGGCTAAGTGATTGAGTGAGTCAGTGGGGTGTGAGGTAGTCAGCTGGTTGAGAGTAGTTGTGCAAAATCGCCTCCTTTTGTGTTTTTTTTTTTGAGCTTTACTACAGGGATCCGGAGCTACCGGGGAAACTGGAGGTTTCCTCCACCAGGAGTAATGCTTTTTATGTCGAAATTGACAATCTGCATTACTCCAATATAGACAAAAATAAAAACGATTTAATGTGTATTCTTCTTTATTTCGGCCAAAATATGACGGTGTGGTAGGTGACTCAAAACTAAACTAAAAATTAAAATAAATGCTAGTAAATAACAAAGACAAATATATATATAAAAACCCAATTAACAACACAAAAATCAGCAACCACGGTTATCATGATAGGTTAATATAGCATTCTGATACAGCACACTAACATAGGGTGAGGGTGACACGTCAAATACCATACCGTCAGAAATCACTTTCTTCTTCTCTTCTCTTCTCTTTCTTCGATAGGTGATTAGGTAGGATTGGGACTAAATGTGACAATAAGTTAATTACGTAGAGCACACTTGCTAGACATTAGTGACTCAGATAGTATACTCGCCACTTAATTTCATTTGACCAGTCCGTGTGCCACTCAAAACGCACAAATCACGTAAACTAGTATGGGTTCCCCTCAATCATCTATAATCGATACCAGCCATACTATAGCAAACACATATAAGCTGATGGGTGCTATAGGAGGCCTAAAATTATTATAGGTTACCATACCTGCATAGATTCTCCTATATTTGACGCACATTTTTGGAGCCTGAATTATAAATGCAACATTTATCAAAATTCGGAAATATAAACCAGACCGACGACCATCGGCCTGCTTCTTTACTGGGCTATATATCCCGGGTATGGAAGGTGTTCGAGCCAATTCCCACCCTTAAATATGAGCCGAATGAACGAATGAATAATTCAAATCAGTAATACAAATGCAAAGCATAAAACAACAGTACAGTGTCAGTCATATAAGACTTGTAAGAGACTATGTGTATGCACATCATGCATGCTAAGATCATTTATTCTCATTTCTTGATACCGAATATTAGTGTGGGAGAAGGTTAAAAATTAACAGCCTGTTGTCTAAACATACTCTGATAGTGATGACGTTGTCCTTGTGAATTGTATCTAGCAGACACTCAGATGCTTCCTAAAAAATGAAGAAGTAATTTACAAAAAAATAATACAACCAAAATATAAATGTCATGGTTGCCAAATATTCCACCTGATGAGTACCCCTAGTTGGGAATGAAACAGATCTATACATTGTAATTAACCCCTATATCTAATTATTAAGTTGTTGATCGTTTAATTAACTGTTACTGAGCTTAAAACTTAATTTAAACTAGAAATGGACGCTTGTCGACAAGCGCATGTGTATCCCCCTCCCCAGATACACAAGTAGTTTGAAAAAAGGGTGTTCGAGTTATGCTCCGGAGACAAAATCAGTGACGGAAAAAACAAAGGGAGATAACTAAAACAATAGTGATGCAAGAGTTGTCATTCTTGTGTGACACACCTTTAGGGTTGTGGTCTATGCATGTGTGAAGTTTCATAACAATATTCCAAAGGGTGTTCGAGTTATGCTCCGGACACGAAATCAGTGCACGAAACAACAAAGGGAGATAACTAAACAATTAACGACGCAAGAGTTGTCATTCTTACGTGCGACACACCTTTGGGTCGTCTTCTATGCATGTGTGAAGTTTAATAAACTAGAAAATGTGTTCATAGAACACGGATGTCCCACATATCGCTTTGATAATAAATGAGGCCAAATTCCAAGTCAACATTTTCTTTTACCTGAGCGTTAAAGTTTTTGAAGCACCAAGTATTTGAACTTGACCCTGGGCTTGGCGGGGGCAGGACGAACGTGTATTTGGCACAGGGCGGTAGATGACCATTAGAGCAATGCATATATGAAATATGAAGTTGATCCGTGAAAGAAAACAGAAATTATAAGATATTTACCTGAGCGTTAAAGTTTTTGAAGCACTAAGTATGTGATGTTAACCCTGGGCTTGGAAGGGGCGGAACGAACGTGGATTTGGCACAGGGCGGTAGAGGACCATTAGAGCAACGCGTATATGAAATATGAAGTTGATCCGTGAATGCAAAGAAAAATTATAAGATATTTACCTGAGCATTAAAGTTTTTTAAGCACCAAGTATGTGACCTTGACCCTGGGATTGGCGGGGGCAGGACGAACGTGGATTTGGCACAGGGAGGTAGAGGACTATTAGAGCAATGCGTATATGAAATATGAAGATGATCCATGAAAGAAAACAGAAATTATAAGATATTTACCCGAGCGTTAAAGTTTTTGAAGCACAAAGTATGTGACCGCTTGGCGGGGGCAGGACGAACGTGGATTTGGCACAGGGCGGTAGCGAATCATCAGAGCAATGTGTATATGAAATATGAAGCAGATCGGTCGAAGGATGAAGAAATTATGAGACATTTACCCGAGTGTTAAAGTTTTGTGACGGACGGACGGACGGACGGACGGACGGGAGGACGGGATGCACGTTCCTACGAATGAATACTTGTTGGGTTTTTACTGTTTAAAATACCCAACAAGAGTACCCAACACTATCCTAACCCTACCCAATAAGATCCTCGTACGCTTACAACAAGTGTGCGGACGGACGGACGGACGGACGGACGGACGAGGGTAACACTAAATGCTCCCTCCACTATCGTGGTGGGGCATAAAAATATTCCAAAGGGTGTTCGAGTTATGCTCTGGATACAAAATCAGAGCCCGAAACAACAAAGGGAGATAAGTAAAGAAGAATTCCGCGGAATCAGATGCCTCTATCGCCTTGTCCCGCCTTGACCTCGAGCCTGGGCTTGAAAGCAATTTTCACTGGCCCGAACATATTATACAATTATTGACTAGTGAGCCATAGAATATCAGATTATATTCTATGGCTCACTAGTCAATAATTGTTTTATTATATGATAATAGTCTGTATATAGCACTTACGACCTTATGCTACTAGACAAAAAATTGAAAAAGAATTTGAAAAAAAAAATGAAAAAACAAAAATGGAAAAAAAAGGTTTAAAAATAATAATGCTTGCTACTGGAGCCCAGATTTTTTTTTAATAGTCCTATATTTATCTACATATATCTGCACAGGTCCACATAATGCCACAATATTTTCAACACATTTTACGGAAATGTAATATCCAATGTAGTAATTTACCTGTATAAATTACCTGTGATCAAGACTGGAAATTTGCACATGCTAGCACATGGACAGGTGAATGGTTCTACCAGTCTCTATTGTTCTCTCTACAGGTAAGGTGTACAGAGCACACGAGAAAAGGTGTACAGAGCAGACGAGAAAACGGGTATTCATGCATTATTGTCCAGTTTGTAGAGTGCGCAAAACAAAAAAGGGAGATATTCAAAAATTGGGAACGCAATATTTGTCATTCTTGTGCACGACACACCTACGGGTCGTGGTCTATGCATGTGAGAAGTTTCATGAAAATATTCCAAAGGGTGGTCGAGTTATGCTCCGGACAGGAAATCAGTGCGCGAAAATAAAAAAGGGAGATAACTAAAAAATTAGCTATGCAAGAGTTGTCATTCTTGTGCACGACACACCTTCGGTTCGTGGTCTAATTGAATGTGTGAAGTTTCATAACAATATTCCAAAGGGTGGTCGAGTTATGGTCAATCAGTGCGCGAAAAAAAAAAAGCGAGATAACTAAAAAATTAGCTATGCAAGAGTTGTCATTCTTATGCGCGACACACCTTCGGGTCGTGGTCTATGCATGTGTGAAGTTTGATGAAAATATTCCAAAGGGTGGTGGAGTTATGCTCCGGACACGAAATCAGTGCGAGAAACAAAAAAGGGAGATAACTCAAAGATTAGCTATGCAAGAGTTGTCATTCTTATGCACGACACACCTTCGGGTCGTGGTCTATGCATGTGTGAAGTTTCATGAAAATATTCCAAAGGGTGTTCGAGTTATGCTCCGAACGAGAAGTGTCTGCGGCGGACGCGGACGCGGCGCGCTGTCAAATCCATAGTATCACCCGACGGAGTCCGGGGGATACAATTATTAGGATTAAAGGTCATTACTGTTAGCAGTAAATAGCGACAGCTAATCTTGTTACCGTAATTATAATTACGATCAAATTATCGGTCTAAGTCACATGAACATAATTGCCTTTGATCTAGTGTACAAAGTCTGTCAATCATCACAGAAATCAGAATTACAAATCAATTAGAAGTAAGATTTAATAATATTAACATATATTATAATATTACTATTGTGATTTTCTCTAAGAAAGGGAAAACTATATTTTATTTGATACAATGTTATGTTATTCCTGTATTATTTTTGCTTAATTCTTCATGTTCTTTCGGATTATATCTAAAACTATTACTAAACAATATTAATCCGTAGTTGGTATTTAGTAGTATAAATTAAAATTAAATTCAATTAGCAATTTCAATAGCTTTAATTTGGAGTTTTGTGATCAAATAGCAAACTCATATTTGATCGAAATTAAACTGTGCGGATGCACGGCCTGGATCCGCACTGATATAAACATACCATTTGCGAGCCAAGCCTCATCTACACTGGTCACAAAGCACATAAACTCCATTTCTTCAGTCACAGTCGATAATCAATGATACATTGAAAGTTAGACAACTGACACATAATTAATGAGGCACAATCACGGTAGTCTCCCTTTCTAATAATACTATATCGGTCGCTTTACCACGGAAATATGTGCCTTCTTCTTCTTTTTTTCATCTAAAAACTTCATATCATATGACATACTAACGATATATGGTAGAAATAGTATATAATATAATATAATAATAAAAGTTGTTTTTAATGAAGATTTGGGTAAGATTTGGGTAGATTTGGGTAGATTTGGGTAAATCGTGCTGCCGTGTGCATCTACCCAACCCAATATAAAATTTGAAAACAGTGTAAGAACAGTTTAGATTGCTCATACAAATAACAGACGAATTGTCACAAATATATACCATCTGAATATTTCTCATTTGATGTGTAAACTGTATTTATGGATGTAACATAGATTTACATGACTGACAGTAACAGGCTACAAGTTTGACAGTTCTGTCAATGCTGACAAAAATAATAGCCTAGGAATGTGGTGCAGTTTAACTGTGGCATTGTTAAATTTCACATACCATAATCCCATTATTATTATATGAAGAAAATAATACACTCATCTACTATAAGTCGGTCATATAGTTTATTTCAACGTGCCATATGTGCGTACAATACCAATTTTAGACAGCATGAATACATTTTGTCGGTTACTGGTGCGCATCGGATATCGATTTTCGCAAAACAATAATACACACCGTGCAGGAAGTTCGTCGAAATTTTCGTTGATATTTTTCTTCCTGAGCGACATGTACATCCTCAGGGCGTGTGTGGACCGTGCTGGACCGTCTCCAATGTGATATCTGTCGCATCTGCCATAGTGCGTCACGGGTTGGTAAACAACAATAGTAAAATGGCGTCACGCCCATTTGATCGATTTTACTCGAATATCCGGGTAACTGGAAAATAAGCTCGGCCCAGTTTTGGAACTGTTAACGTGTGTATACACAACTTGCAATACACATTACACAAAACACAGAGGAAGTCGACAACACGGCAAATGACAGCCCATATACACTACGCCATAAAAACAAAGAATTCCTGGTGCATTCTTTACTGCAAATCAACTCGCCGTAATCTCCGTACCAATGCCGAAAATAGCAAGTTTTCTTGAGAAATTTATGTTCGGTGGTGACAAATGGCGTTGCAGAATTATTTTTTATCACTTGACATATTCGATATTCTTTGCAGCTTTGGTGGCTATGTAGTCGTATCTGACCTAGTCACTTTATCATACCTATACCTGTGCGGTCTTATTCATACAAAACACATTATTTACAATAATTTGCCTATTTCTTAACTTTCTGTTGTATTACTATGTATACATATTAGTCTTTTGATGGACCCCGTACAAGGAATACAAATGTTTGTGATCATTCCTACAAAATGCGTGCTCGTGTTGCACATTATTGTTGTGTACGTCTTCTAGTAGAGACACTATTCTACATTGTATTACTAAAGAAGATTAAGAAATAATGTTTTATTTTGGAAGGGAAGTGTGGCAGTGCAATGTTTATTTGCATGCAGAGAAGTGTTTGGAAGGAAATATGTATGAACATTCCCTTCTAAGTACTAGCTAGGTCCATCAAGACACCATATATAATGATTCAAATAAAATAACTATATTCAGCTACTGGTCGGACAATCAACTTTATGATAATGTTGTGTTAGTTTTCGGGATATAGAATAAAAAACTTCATTTAGACGCTTAAAGTATTTCACCAAGATATACGAGAGCTTCGGCCAAAGTTATAATTTTTGTTATCAAACCGAGAGACTGATTGGTTGATCCCAACCATACACACAGAATCAAACAATCAGAACAGTACGCCAGATTTAGTTACCCACAGTGACAATCTGTAACTAACTATCGCCAAAATACATACATCCTGTAAATGATAATTGCTATGAGATTTGACGTTGAATTGCTTTTACATTTTATATACATGTCATAGCGCATTCCAATGAGCTGCCAATACATATTAATATAGAAATAAATAAAATATTGACAAGAACACCGACATCTAAATTGTTTGTATGGTTAAATGAATAAATTATTTTTAGAAGCATATACTGATATAGGAAGACTGTGAGCCGCAATAAATAGATAAATTATCACCCATGTGGGTGATAGATAAATCAAATCGAGAAAAAAAAAAGATTCATTTCGAGCAAGAATATGTGTTCTAAATAGTATTACAACCCCGGGTCAAAACAACCCTGCGTCAATGTCCTTATGTGTCTAAACACAGAAAACATAATTTCCAACAAATGCAATATGTGTTAAATATCTGTCGAAGTTGAGCATGGTTCTGAGTTGAGTATGGAAAAAGTTTCATAACTGGGCCCGAGGTTATGAAACTGTTTCTGTACTCAACTTAGAACTATGCTCAACTCGTCAGACGTATAACTGTACGAGCCAAGCGAGAATATGTCTTCTAAATAGTATTACAAACCCAGGTCAATGTCCTTATGTGTATTAACATAGAAAGAATAATTTCTTATAATTTTACGAGCCGAGCAAGAATAGGTGTTCTAAATAGTATTTCTGAGTTGAGTATGGAAAGTTTCATAACCTCGGGCCGAGGTTATGAAACTTTTTCTGTACTCAACTCAGAACGATGCTCAACTCGTCAGACTTATAATTGTACAAATGACACCATCGCACTTATTTTCTCTTCCTCAGGGGGTAAATATATGAACTGGAATAGCCCAATAGATGTATATGTAGAAAGTTGTGAAACAAACGTCTACTGGTAAGCAACGTCTACTGGGTCAATCACAATGATATCATGTGACAATGTACAGATGTAGGCTGGACTATTTCGGCAAACTATACATAAGCTAGCAAACTGTAGTGCCGGAGTGCCTACTTCTCGCAAATAGCCTACTAAGCATGGATATGTACAAAAACTGTATTACTGTCTTATTTTCAAAAGGGGGGGGGGGGAGGCTGGGAAGAAATGGGGGCAGGGGGGGGGGGGACAAATTGTGGGGGGGGGGGTGGGTGGGGGGGGGGGTATCCGGGAAAGAAAAAATTGAGGGGGGGTATCATAAACGATATATGAGGGGGGGGGGGTAGGGGGGGGGGGGTGGAAGAGAAACAAAATTGATGTGGGGGGGGTATCCGGAAAGAAAAAATTGATGGGGGGGGTATCCGGGAAGAAAAAATTTGAGTGGGGGGGTATCCAGGAAAAAAAAATTGAGGGGGGTGGGTATCCGGAAAGAAAAAAATGAGGGGGGGGGTATCCGGGAAGAAGAAATTGAGGAGTGGGTATCATAGCGATAATATTGAGGGGGGGGGGGGGTATGGTGGAAGAGAACAAAATTTAAGGGGGGTATCCGGGAAGAAAAAATTGAGGGGGGGATATCATAACGATAATATTGAGGGGGTGGGATGTATGGAAAGAGAGAACGAAATTGAGGGGGGGGAGGGGGGGGGGGGGTGTGGGGGTGGGGGGGGTATCGGGGGGGGGAAGAAAAAATGGGAACAGAGATTGATTTGGGGGGAGGGGGGGGGGGGTGGGGGGGGGGGGGGGGGGGGGGGGGGGGGGGGGGGGGATCGGGAGGAGTGTGTGGGGGGGCTGCGGGGGTCAAAAAATTCGGGGGGGGGGGGGGGGAAGGGGGAGGGGTGGGGTGGGGGATACGGGAAGAAAAAAGGGGCGGGGGGGGGGGGGGGGGGGGGGAGGGGGGGGGGTTGGGGGGAGGGGGGCTGAGGGCGGGTGGACGGGGGGGAATGGTTGGGGGAAGTGGGGGGGAGTAAAAAAAATGAAGGGGGGGCTAAATTACGAGGGGGGGGGGGGGGGGGGGAGGGGGGGGGGGTAAGGGGGGGGGGGGGTATGGGAAGGGGGAGTAAAAAAACAAAAATTGAGGGGGGGGGGGGTGGTATCGGGGAGGGGGGGGAAAAATATGACGGGTTAAGATTCGGAAAAGGACATTGAGGTGTGTCGTGGAAGATAATATTGACGGGTATGGAAGACAAAAGGGGTTGAGAGGCGGGGGTATCCGGAAGAAAAAACAATTGAGGGTGTATCATAAAGTATATATTGATGGGATCGGGAGAGATGATAAATTGATTGAGGTGGGGATATCCGGGGAAGAAAAAAATTGAGAGCGGGGGGGGGTGGGTATCCTGGGAAGTAAAAAATTGAGGGCGGGGGGGTATCAATCATAATAGATAATATATGTAGGGTGGGGGAGTGTGGAAGAGAGTAAAAAAATTGAGTGGGGGGTATTCGGAGAATAAAACATAGGGGGGGGGGATGGGGAGGGGGGTGGAGGTATCCAAGAAATATGAGTGGGGGGTATCCGGAAGAAAAAGTTGAGGGGAGGGGGTGTCATGGAAGATAATATTGATGGGGGGGAGTGATGAAGTGAAATTGAGGGGGGTGGGGTGGGGTAGGGGGGGTCCGGGAAGAAATATTGAGGGGGGGTATCCGGGAAGAGAAAATTGAGGGGGGGGTATCATAAAGATAATATATTGAGGGGGGGGAATAAGGAGAGATAAAAAAAATTAAGGGGGGTGTATCCGGGGAAGAAAAAATTGTGGGTGGGGGGTATTCAGGAAGAAAAAAAAAAATTAAAGAGAGGGGGTTGGGTATCCTGTGGAAAATAAGATAATAATGAGGGGGTATGGAAGAGAAAATTTAGGTGGTGAGATAATATTGGGATAATAAAATTTTCTGCGAAGATAATATTGAGGGGTGGGGGAGGGTATGAAAGAGAAAATTTAGGGGGTGGGGGTATCTGGAAAGAGAAAAATTGAGTGGGGGGTATGGAAGAGAAAATTGAGGTGGGTGGTATCCAGGAAGAAAAAGGGGGCGGCGGATTTATGCGGAAAGAGAACATTTAGGTGGGGGGTATGTCCAATCATGCATGAGTGTTACAGTTATGATGACATCATGCATGAAAATATGTCTGCCCGAATTTTCATGTAGCAAAACTAGACCAGGCCTATTTTTGATGATCTGTGGTGTTTCCCAAAATAAGTAAATTGCATAGAAATATTGCATAAATTGGTGGAATAGATCAAACACTATGAATATTTTCACACTCGTATAATACTTGAAAATGGAGATAAATTATCTCCAATTTCAAGACAATTTCTCAGGAAACCGAATAACCGCGTATACGCGTTTTAGTACAGTGAAGATCTACATCAAGCATAGAATATGCATTTACAACTGAAACCAATATCTTCATATGGTAAGTACTGCCACCCATTAGTACTGAGTACTGACTGCATGTGTATTGGACGTGTGTACTTCAAAATCCCCATTAGTTCAAAATTGCCCTAGTAGTCAAAAAACCCTCCATATAATTCCAAGGATAGTGATAATTAACCCCCCTTGGCAGAATTTGCAGGGTATTCAAAAGCCCCTCTATATAATTAACAGGGTGTAATTATATCGAGGCTATTTTGAACGAAGGGGATTTTGGTTGGTAAGAGCACAGAAAATTGATCATATTATTTCACTGTGTTCTCGAAATAAGGCAGCCTGATTGGCCAAGACTAAGCATTGCTCGCCCTTGGCCAATCAAACTTCCTGATATGGAGTACATGTTCAGAATATTTTATAATCACAGGCTCAGACGCCCCGAGTCGAGCACACACATAACTAGTATATATATATCAGTAGAAAACTGAGAAAATTTTCATTCAGACCAGCATGACCAGGGTTGGCATTTTCCCGGGAAATAAGCATAAGCAAAAGTATATTCAAGTGATTCTTATCATATTTCAGATAACACCTTGCGCTGTATAATAATATGTCATTATTACTTGCTGCACATAGACCTTTGAGATAATCCCTGTGGATATAATCCAGATAATTTGATTTGAGTATTGGTGTTTAACGGCCTATCAACTGGATAATCCACATAAATGTACAATTGTTTCAGAAGTCTTAGGCAGACAATTTGTATATTGGTCAGTGTTTGACACATGACACTACTTTCATTAGACACTGTTGAAAAGAAGCTGGGTTTGGATATAGATGATTCAATTAAGTAGCTAGCTGTCTCTACATTGCATTTGTGATAACCTCTGATTGCTTTAATACAATTATTAGAAATCTTGTTTTGGTTATTAAACACAGAAATTACAATTTTAGTGTTACACTGGCATGGGAAGCACATATAATAAGGCAACACATGCTGATAATTGAAGAAGAATTTTGTTTACAAAACTATTAACCATTCAAACATAACTGTGCACAACTCTATTGCTATAAATATCACATATGTATAGCCTGTTTCTCAAAACATCAACTTGTGCAGTTATTTCAAGGCAAATAAATGAAAATAATCCCATACAAGTGCTTGAAAAATCATATTTCCAGGTCTTTCCCACTTTGGAGATTTCCAACCCTGATTCAGACAAATATGTTAACCCTTCCTACGCTGTTGACGGAAATTGCCGTCTGTTGTTTTTCATTTTTGCTTTAATTCTTAACAAAAAACTGGTTTTGTCGAGAAATTTTGAAAATAAAACATTTCCAGCAGACGACAACATTTAACTCAGCGTAGTAAGGGTTAATGTTATATTACAATTATAATTACTTTGATAGGTAAACCCAAGATATTTTTCATTCCTGACAATCTGTTTGGTTTGCGATCAATTAACGCTAAACTAATGTTCGACCACTATCAAGATGCATGGCAATGTCTTACATTGAACAACACATTTTCTATTTAAAGCATTGTAGATATATACTAGCAAGCAAGTTGACCATACATCGCCAGAACTGCATATTATATTTGAGACCATCCCTCTTTATATTAGTACCATTCTGGCTGCACATGGATCTTTTGAGATAATCCCTGATTATATTCCACTAGATTTACAGCCCTTAGGCAGATTATCTGTATACTGCTGAACAATTATACACTACTTTATAATTGTTTATTTTTTATTAACATATTACTGCAGTTTTCAACTGGCAAAATATATCTTATCAATATACTAACAAAATATATACATGTATATACTAAAGAATTACTTTGATAGGTAAACCCAAGATATTTTTCATTCAGGACAATCTGTTTGGTTTGCAATCAATTAATGCTAAATAAGCGTTCCGCGACCACTATCAAGATGCATGGCAATTTCTTACATTGAACAACACATTTTCTATTTAAATAATTCCAATAGCTCAGTACATTTAGTACTTTGATTCTTTTACATGCTTAATCGTATTCATTAGCCTATATACATACAGAAGAAACATTTGCGTTTGTATACATGTACGTCCAAATACAGGCTTATTAATGGTAGTAGTATTATGCTGGTAGTAGTTTTCCGTATGTGTATTATACTCTTATTAACCAGGGTCCACATTTATCTTCACTGGAGAGGTCTACTCTGATCATATTCTAATTGTATTGTGTCTGTCAATTAATGCTTATTGATAAGGATTCACACTTTCCTTTTCATAAAATAATTATACAGGTATGTGAAATTAATCTTCCTGTACAAATGCAGATATATACTAGCAAGCAAGCTGACCATATCGCCAGAACTGCATATTATATTTGAGATCACCCCTCTTTATAATAGTACCATTCTGGCTGCACATGGATCTTTGAGATAATCCCCGATTATATTCCACTAGTTGGCGGGAGACATACTGTCTCCACGCTATTGGGATCGTGATTCTGGCCGTTTGCACGGGTCTACTTTCGGAAGTGTCTCTCTGTTCATCGGGGACGTCTCAATAGGCTCAATTTGCGTTCGCAATTAACAACAGTCAGGTGACATTTAAAGTCAGCGAGTGAACTGAAAGCAAGTTATTAATAGCAACGGCAATGCTCAACATTATGTGTAAAATAGTTGGCATGCCCAACTTTACTTTTGAAGAGAACCAATTGCTGTTATTGAGACGCCCCCCGCATCGTGTACCACGCAGTCGCATGTTCATCCGCGGACGTCTCAATAGGCTCAATTTGCGTTCGCACAACAGTCAGGTGATGTGATTATACTGAAAAATGTAGTGCCAACAATTAAACTATTCTACTACCGTTCGTGGTTGTCAATCTATCTAATTCGGTTTCTGGGAAGTTCCATTCTATCAATGGCTGGTAAAATAATGTGTATTTGTTAAAATGAAACCGGAAATGTTTATTTTTGTAATAATATTAATGCGCCGTAGTATTTCAATGTGGCCTAGAGGGATGTCACAATTGATAAATAGCCCAGGCAAAAACGTCCTCATTTACGACCTGTGACGTAGTATTTCAATGTCGCACTAGAGGTATGTCGCAATTGATATATAGCCGGGGCAACAACGTCCTGATTTACGACCTCCAATGTTCCTATCATCGAGGCGCTTTGAGCATTTCATGATCCAGATCGCTGTTCAGAACAAAATAATCGCGACAGAACTTTGAAAATTTGGATTTCCTTTTTGAAATTGGCACTCGCAGTTTTGTGTGAGTGCCAAATTGGAGCCCTGGAGTATGCAAATTCAGAAGTGGCTACTTGTCTCCCGCCAGTCAGTACTTTCAGTACTTTGATTTTACAGCCCTTAGGCAGATTATCTGTATACTGCTGAACAATTATACAATACTTTAATTTAACACGTTTAAGATATGATAGTATTGTTTAATTTGTATTAACATATTACTGCAGTTTTCAACTGGCAAAATATATCTTGTCAATATACTAAAATATTTGCTGTCGTCCATAGCGATTGATATGACTATAAGTATCATGTGTAATTTATATAAAGTATGATTTTTTATAAAATATGGATGAATGACGATTATAGCCTCATTTGGGGTGGTTGGATCTGAATCCAGAAATCAAATTCTGGAATGTATATTACTACAGGGTATACCAGAGTTTTATCAGGTGGACATAACCCTCTCTGACAACTTTTGAATGAATATTTGCAAAACAAAACATTTGTTTGCTGTTTATGATGTTTACAAGACAATATTCACATAATTTTACAACCCCTTCATGTGTGTCCATCAGGACACAGAATCCCCCGGACATAATCCCCCCCATGCTTTTTTGACACAGGGGGACAAAATCCTCCCACCCCCTGCCAGCTTTTTTTTTTGCTTTCTCAGACAGCATGCGAGTCCTACGAGTCAGTATGGCCATTACACGCAAGCATCAATCAATCATTCTGCCTTTTCTGTATACATAGTTGGAAATTCAACAAGCAAGGTGTCCACATTCTTACTTGATTATACTCATTATATATGAATGCAATATACCCACTTTTGCCTTGTGAACAATAAATGTAAATAAAAGGCCGAGATATTCCATGACCTGCTGGTAAAAAAAACAATGCACTACTACACACGATAAGGAAGCTACTCACCAAGTATTAACCATCTACCGGTACCTATTATGGTACAAAAGGTATGACCAAACGTTGTAAAAAACATGACCAAGGGCTTGAATTTAAAACTCAAAATTTACTTCGTACATCTACAAGACATAACAAAGCTACATAACAAGTAATTTTATATGGCAGAATTTGACTTCAAAACTAACGCCTACATGTTTACATTTCATCCACATTTTCTCATAAATCATTTATCATTTCATAAATGGTAAATACTCATGTCCCCTAGAAATATTTTGGAATATTAAATGGTAGTTTAACTGTTGAAAACTGGAGTAATGTGTAGATGACAATCAAGCAATTATATACTACAATCAGTCCTTAAACAGCATTAGATTTGTGAAAGATAATGAATAAACTGTTCTTTATTCTATATTTAATTTCTATTTTTGCTTAACCCTTAAACCGCTACTCACAACAATTGTCGTCTGCTTTTGCTTTTATAACTTGTATTATTTCTAAAAAAAAACATGGTTTGACAGTACTTCAGAATCATTTCCAATGGAAATGATTCTGAAGTGCTGTTAAAGCATGTTATAAATTATTCTAAAGTGCTGTCAAAGCATATTGTTGATGATAAAATGAAAAATAGAACGTAAACAGCAGACGACAAAAAAAATAAGCTAGTGGTCTAAGGGTGAACATATTTATTTCTGAAACTGCATGGAGTACCGTACATGTAATTTGTTTTGGAAAATCATACAATTAAGGAGTACACTCATTCCTTAAGACAGAGGTGTCAAAAGTATCAGCCACTGGTGGGATTCAAACTCGAGGTGTGGGTGGTTGGTTGGGAGCACGCGAATGGTAATTTAACGATCGGGGTTCATCCTTACCGGAATGCCGGCTTACATGGTTTGGTCGTCATTTACATTTTCGGGCCCCTGATACTTGAGAGCTAAATCCTGTTATGCCCCATTAAAAATAAATAAGATTAGTGCTGATCATATTACTTTTGGGGCTGGAGCTAAGTGACTCTGGTGTGGCATGGACCTGGCACCATGTCGGGATATTCTAATTTCAGGGCTGAATATATTTTTTTTTGTAAATATTCAGTTCTGATTTTGGGAATTTCCCTCACTAGGTTGAATACGGGATAGTCCAACCTGTTGGCCCGGCCTTAAATGACCCTGGCAGTTGATAGACCGTTAAGCACCAATAATTAATCAATCAAACTCTGGGTTTCCAGATCCGCAGTCCTACGCTCTACACATACCGAGCTATTCCGGCTAATATATATTTGTGATGAAAATGTTTTGTCAGGCTTGCGGTTTTAAATTATTAAGGAATAATGTTTAAAACTTGTGAAATAGTGTAAGATAATATACCAAAATATGTGTTGTAGTCTGTATCAGGACGGTGTTTAGTGACAGTGACTGGTGCATTTTCTTTATACTATTTAACTTGACACAGAGCTTTTCATCATGTGATATGCTATTCACAAAAACTATTGTTATTACAAATTTATTATATTCTCATAAGATCAACATATATCTTTTTTTTTGTCAATGTATTAATACATTACATTTATAAATATTCATCAACATCAGTCAATTGCTGTATTTGATTCTGACATTATCTTGTGCTGATTATGCTATCATTCGTGCTGATTATCAATACAATACAGATATTTTATTTAAAAAACCCTACACTGGTTACACATCGTAAATGTACACTATTCTCCTGCGTTTGTCAACATGACTATGGGTCCCTCCATTGAAATATATTGAGGGGACACTGTGTGTGTGATCTTTATTTCCTCCATTTAATGGAGATTCACATGAGAACGTATCTACATTGTACATGATATAGACTTGTAAAGTTTCAATGCTGTCAGCGGGTTCAAGCCATTCGAATGGACACCGACGTTGGACAAACCCAGAAATGTAGCGCGTACATTGTTCACGACTGTGTCAATATCACCTGGGGTCATCAGTTGTTTTGTCTGCAGTAAACCAAGATGTTTGTATGAAGGAACGTCTTCAATCACTGATGAACCGTATTTCCACTGTCTACTGTGTTTGTCAAATTTACGTTTCGACACGTTAAAGACAACCACTTTACACTTGTTCGTGTTATAACCGAATCTCCACTTCAGGCTAAACTGCTTGCATATCTCAAGCATGTGGTCAATGCCGTGTTTAGTAGTTGCCAATAGCACAATATCATCTGCCTGCGTGGGTGCAGAGAAGTATTGATCACCAATTTTCAAACCACGTCCGCTTTCATCAAGTAACTCGAGCAGGTCATTCAAAAAGACGTTGTAGAAAAAAGGTGACGTGATTCCACCTTGCCTCGTACCCTGTTCTATTCGTACCAAGTCTGATATGTGGCCATCGTAGAAGACACAACTTGACATGCCATTGTAGATATGTGATATTATTCTAAGGTCTTTACCTGTAATTCCAAACTGAGAGAATTTGTATAATAAACCATTTATCCAAACACGATCAAATGCTTTTTCTGCGTCCATGAAACACGCATAAAGATCATTACCACGTTCATTGCAGTACTGGGCACTCTCCTGGAGAATGAATGACACCATTTTAGAGTTTTTAGACCGTCGAAAACAATGTTGTAGTGGATGTATTTTGTCAACAAGACCAGAGTCATTGAAGCGCAGCTGAATAACTTTCTCAAACAGTTTTGCAATAACTGGCATAAGCGATATAGCACGGTAGTTATTTGGATCGGTTAAGGATTTCTTGTGTCCTTTATGCAGAGGAATTATAAGGCCCTGTTTAAATCCGATTGGAACACATTCGTGTTCAAATATACTGTTAAATAATTTTAATATAGTTGCTTTAAGAATTGTGCCACCATATTTTATGTGTTCATATACGATATTGTCTAAACAACCAGCTTTATGGAGGGGCAACGACGAAATCGCCCGCTGTAAATCTTCTTCCGTAATCGTATGGGCTAGGATACAGTTGTCGGAATGAACCTCCTCCACGTTTTTCTCGAGCAGGTCCGCTACTTTCGAATTAATCATAAGTTTGTGATCATCATCGAAATCTGGATTTTTCCGTGAATTTGTAAATGTTAGCAAAATAGCAACTCCAACCAGCGGTGACCTTTACAGGGTCACTTTCAAAGGACGATTTAAAGTTTAGCCCCTTAGTAGGAGGCCCATTTTTGCTCGAGCGTTTGGCATTGACAACCTTCCAAAATGAATTTTGATCCATATCTGCTAGTGAATCGAGTTTTTCATTTTCGCTCATTAACCACTTACCAGAAAACTGTCTCATTTTTTGTCGAAATTTTCGCTTAGCGTCTTTGTATTCACGATATGACGGTGAGTCGCAGTTCCGGGGCCGGCCGTTAGATATCCAGACAGAGGGCTTTTGTCTGTTAATTGTATGTAACTGTTTGAGCTCACTAATCCAATATGGTTTAAGGTACGGCTTGTATACCCGTTTAGGAATGCACGATTCTGCTGACTGCTGCATACATTTAATGATAGAGTCATATGTCTCATTCACGTCATTGTAGTTCAAACTAACTGCACGAAGCTGATTGGACAATGTAAATCTGTAATCATCGCGTTCACTTGAAGTAGTCCAACTATACGCAATTTTCGCAAAACTCTCCGCTACATCGACACTGTCTGACTGAACGTCGACTCGTAGTCGCATAAATACAGGAAAGTGCCGCGATATATTAAGAGGTGCATCATCGCCAATGCTACACTGCACCACATCAGCTAGAAGGGATTCATGAACACAGATATGGTCAATGAAGCTAGGTTTGTCATCGGTGTATGGTATAAATGAATACCTTGGACCCTTGCATATATCGAGCATAGTCACTGCACACATGTATCGATGTCTTAATGCACTACATAGGTACATTTGGCGCGTGCCACACTGTTTGTTCATATTGTTTACGGTGCATTCGGACTGTGACATTGAGCAGTTGAAGTCGCCCATTATAATTACTTGACCGTCAGATGAGAATTTAGAACATAGTTCGTGTATTTGATCGACATATTCCTTATACTGGCTTATAGGGTAGCGTGTAGTTGGTAAGTAGACATGAATCACATACACAATTTTGGTGGCTAGTATCAACTTCAGGACGATAATACGATCATCGATTTCTTGTATTTCGATATTACGATTATAGCGCTTGTGCCAGATAAAGGCGACACCTCCTTTGCCAATGCAGCGTCTATTTAAGCAAGTTATGGCATTGGAAGTTACAACATAATTACAGTAGTCGGCATTGAAACTGTTAAAAACATTTACATTTTCCGGTAGTAGCCAATGCTTGGAAAGACCACATATGTCAATATTTTTATTTATAAGCTCGGTTTCCAGGTAAGGCAGTCCAGTCATCACACCCGTTGCGTTCCATGTCATAAAATTAATTGTATGATGGCTCCCCATTCTGTTTCGTATTTTAGCGCCGTCCCTGCCCGCTTTCAGGTTTAACAAACCACTTTCTGCATGCCGTACCCGGTGGCCAAAACTCGGGATCAGATACAATGTCAGAGTGTTCATCCCAAATTGCTATTTGGGCGCACAATGAATCATCCCAACGGCTATTAAACATTGTAGCACGTACGCATTTAACATCGTTTTGCTGTAGATGCTCTTTCAGGTCGAATTCCGTACAGTCAGGGTCTATTCCGCCGATAAAATATTTGGCTATCTTTTTTCGAGTAACACCTTTGAAACCTGAAGTATGTGACGTAATCTCATTTTCAGCCGGTACTATATCCTTTACCGTGTCAATGTGAGCTATAGGCGGGTTCACCGAAGCGAAAATATTACCAGCGCACACAACTGGAATGTGTTGATAGTTCTTCGCATCATGGTCCACGCGACTGATATCGGTCGTGTTAGAACTGTTTAAAGAACCACCCCTTTGTGGAAGCGAAGTTTGATCCACATTCACCTGATGTCTAGTGGGCGCCATATCGTTCTGTCTGAAGAAGCGATGAGTTCGTGAGTCCTGGAATAGATCAGTGGCAATGAACTGTGGCGATATTACTGGCGATTCTGGGGCAAGGTGATTTGTAACCGCGATACTAGAACCATTGGCCGAATTCCCACTGGCTGCTTGCAAAACAGTTTCACATACCTTGTCAAGTTTCAGTGAAATATCTCGTGTGAATGATTTGAAGCACATTTCAATGTTGATCTGGCTATTGGCATTTATATTTTCTTGAACTGACTTAACACTGTTGGTAACGTTTGTCAACTGCTTCAAATTTACACACGCCAATGATTCTGCATGTAGTGCAGTTTTGGCCACTGCCTTAGCAGTGCTTTTCAACTCCGTTATAGTTTTGTCGTTTGCCTCAGTCACGTATTTACCACTCGAGACCGTTGTTTCAACATCTGTCAATTTCTGTCGTACGTCCTTAATTTGTGTTTTAACGTTAATGTTACCAGAAGCAGTACCGTCGTTTATATTCATGATACAGTTTGTGTTGTCACGAATTTGTGTGTCGATGCTGCTCATTTTGGTCAAAAATGACGTTTTGTGTGCGTCCAAATGTTTTACCATTACAGCTAGATTGCAAATGCTGTCCGACAATGTCTGACGAACAGACGTGTTTGCCTGCGATACTACATTGCTCATCCACATGTTTTTTACATGACATAAGTTCGTGGTTGATGCTGTTTATATCTCTGGTCATTGTCTCATTTAGCTGGCTCAGTTTCTGGGAGGTTTCTTTAAATTTGCCTTCAGAGAACTTACGTCACTTGAAAGTGTCATAATAGTATTCTTCAATCCATTAATTTCCGCCCATACCGCAGCCTTGTCATTGGACTGATCACTATTTGTCACAGTATCGCGTCTTGACGCTGCTTTGAAGAGTTCGTCAACATCGTTGCGATTTCCGTTTATGAATTCATATAGAGTGAAACAGTCAGCTGCATATTTTTCAATAATAGACCCAGCCTTCGTTTTCTTTCTCGATACTAGAATACCGTTCGGCCCATTTTCACATTGTTTGGCAGTTAAAGCCATCTCCATGCGGAATCTCATCACAGTTTCTTTATAACCATTACATGACTGGATCAGATTCTGCGTGTACATGGCTTTTGGTGCCCTGGAGTTCCATGTTAAGTCTGTCGAAGACAGCGTCATCTAAACGATATGTTTTAATATCAATATGTCTACCACCCAGCGGGGAAGTGAAGCCATTTGCACCGATTTAGCGGCCATTTTGACATGGTGTCTCTGTATTAGTGTGCACCTGACCACATTGAAACACACTATCATCATAATAGTCACTTTGTACAACAGATTTCAGACACGTTTCGTCTGGATCTTCATAAAGTTCACACTGGCTCGTCATGATAGTGATACTTCGCCACCGCACGGCCTTCACAGTGCGCGCAGTCAAGCGTATTGTCACATGGGCAGTGTTAGGCCACTAGAGCGTGACGAATCGCCGGTCAGTGTCTGCCATGTAACGGTACAATAATCTCAACTACGCGCACACAAGTATTATAAGCCGTAGGGCAGGTTAGTCGGGCGATTACACGAATGATGTTACGTTGTGAATTATGCTCTGTTTTTCAGTCTTGTTCTCACTTATTGCAACACCAAGCACGAATAAAGTACACAATGTTACCGGTTGCACTTCTCCAAATAGTTTCCATATGTACTTAAACACTCCCACATTGAATAAAGTTCACATTTTATCACATATATATTTAATAAATCCATCAAAATATAAATTGTTGATCTAGGTACCATTATATAATTTTTCAGTTCAGTTAATGTAACACAATTGAAAATTTCCAGATAATAATTATTTACTTATTCTATTTTTTTTGAAAACATCAATTCAGTGGAAACTCGGGACAAACTATTAAAATCATTTTATTAAGTGGAAACTTGGTATCCGAGTTGCTGTGCACTGCGCGGTATTCCATTTAATGGGGATTACACACATGGTTTCAGATAGATTCATTTACTAAATAAAAAATAAATAGAATAATTTATTCAGTGGAAACTTGGTATCTTGTTGCTGTGCACTGCGCAGTAGTCCATTTACTGGGGATTATACACATAGTTTCAAATAGGTTAATTTATTAAATAAAAAATAAATAGAATAATTTATTCAGTGGAAACTTGGTATCTTGTTGCTGTGCACTGCGCAGTAGTCCATTTACTGGGGATTACACACATAGTTTCAAATAGGTTAATTTATTAAATAAAAAATAAATAGAATAATTTATTCAGTGGAAACTTGGTATCTGAGTTGCTGTGCACTGCGTGGTATTCCATTTACTGGGGATTACACACATGGTTTCACATAGATTCAAACAAATATTAACAATAAAAAATAAAATAAAATTATTTTATTAAGTGCAAACTCGTGATCTGTGCACGTACTGCACAATATTCCATTTACCGGGGATTTCCCACAGTTTCACATAGATCAAACAACTAATAAAATCATAAATAATAAAATTATTAGTACCGTGATCGTGCACGTTACGCACAATTTAATTTCCATTTACCGGGGTTTTCCCACAGTTTCACATAGTCACAACTAACGTACCTATTGACATAATTTCTATTTAAGATGTCACTGTAAAATGTTCATGATACATGCGCGATACCGTGACAAATAGGCAATTCATTTCTGATTACTGTTAATTATACATGTTACTGCGCATGAATTTGGCTAATAAATAAATTAACCCTTTCAACACCAAGTAACTGGGATGGAATCTTCCATGTTATATTAACCCTTAGACCGCTATCTTATTTTTGTTGTCGTCTGCTGTTTATTTTCCATTTTTGTCATCAAAACATGCTTTGACAGCATTTTAGAATAATTTACAAATTGCGTTGACAGCGGCTTCAGAAACTTGGAAATGACTCAGAAGTGCTGTCAAAACCATGTTTTTATTGAGAAATAAGGCAAGATATAAAAGCAACAGTAGACGACAATTGTTGTGAGTAGCGGTCTAAGGGTTAAGACTGTTCTATTAATCATAAAAAGGTTTGTTTGTTTATTGAAAATGTGTTACAACCAGTGCAGATACTGATGAGATGGCTCTTTACAAGCCAGCTCATCTGGATCTACACTGTTTGCAAACAGTGGTCTGTGGTGTTGAACGGGTCAACACAAAAACGATAACCATAAATAATAATTTAAAAATTCACCCTTCCCCGTAACAAATTAGTTTATATAGGTATTTATTGAGATTTGATTTGTTGTTCAAATTGTTAGTCCTGCCCGAATAACATTTCTTCTCACTTTGGCATTACAATGTCAGTTTGAGCTTGTGTTTTTTGCCAAAGTATTGTACCGTGAAAAGAATAATATAGGTTACAATCTAGTAAAAAAATAAAATTAAATATTTGTTTGGTCAAAATAACCCCATTTCGTGACATTGGGGCTCCAATAAGGAATAACTACTTTAATCATAAAGCATTCTATTATTTACTATGCTTTATACATTAGTAATACTAACACATTATTTCTATTCAATTCCAGGGTGGTATGCAGCGACTGTTGTTGAAGTAGATGAACCTAATGACCAAATAGTTGTTTGCTATGAATTGGAACCAGACTACAGATACGAGATAGAAGATATGCCACTTATCAAGGGACACCTTGTGAGAATCAACACACGTTAAGAATATTGTATAGAATTAACATGCTATCAAAGCAAGCTGACATCCAATAAATCTGACATGACTACTGTCAGCTGGTCATGATATGATTGCCAACTGCCAGTTGGCAGGCCATGCCAGTGTAGATATGGATCCAAAGCGGACCAAGTACCGTCAGTATATGATTGTACCACCTCAAGTGGTCAGGCCTTGCCACAAAAAGAGCTGGCGGTACTCTGTCTGCTAATCATAACAGAATTTCAGTAACAAAACCACACCATTTCATTATGAGATCTAATTTCTCTATGCTTCATGTATGAGACCACATTTCATGCTTACCAATCACAGTGAAATACACAATAAAAAAAAACAGATAAAAAAGCACTGAAACTGTTCAGCAGGCATGTTATTGAGAAGTAGCTGTATTTGCCACATCATTCTGTTCTAAGTTTTATGTTGGTGTGACCAAACTGATCTGATATAATAAATAGCATGACCAGTGTAGATCATCATGCACCGTTATGTTGTTGCATAATTATTGTGTGTATTAATGTGGACATGTGTACTTGTGTCACTGTAAATGTGTGTAAATATGTAAATGTGTTGATGTGTAAATGTTTGTACTAGAGTGTATTTAAATCATTAAATGTTCTACAAATCATCGACACACCAAATATGGACAAACTGTATGTTTCAAGAAAATGTATGTATGATCACAGCAGAGGAAATACATGTACAAATAAAGCAAACCTTTTTTATGCAATTTTGCTGAGCAATGCAACCAACATGCATGATGTGATATCATGCATTATACATGTAATGATTAAGATAACATTGCAAGATTAGCGGCCCTCATCCTTTGCCACAATTTCATGAGCCTGTCACGTGGTATTGTATCAAAGTATTAATTTTCACAAACGTAGTTAAATCAGTTGCATCCCTTATATACAAACAAGTTTAAACATGTATTTTGATGTATTTTGATGAAATACAATATCCATATATGATCGTGAAAAAAAGCAACCGAGACAGTTTTCCCAAATTCATTCTCGCCAAAAGTCCATGAGGAATGGATTAAATGTAGCAATGCCTGTTCGGTGCAGCTATGTATCTCATAGGTTAAGGTCAATTAATTGGTTTACAGTTTTTCTGGTAGTTGTGTTCATTAATTATCATGAATCTCTTGATTATTTGGTTGTATACCCCAGGCATAAAATGTATATATAATAGGGGTACGGTATATAGGTTTACACATTCAATCCGAACGTTCGTCATTCCATCTTACCGTTTGTCTGTCCATAACATTCTGCCCGTTACTCACCAACATCTACCAAACTTTGGATAAATAAACAGCTACAGCTCTACACCAGAAACTGACTTTATAAACTTTGACCTTTGTATGACCTTGACATACCTTTTCCACTTAGACATTTGGATTTCATTGTGCATTTAAATCTCCAGCCCATATAAATCATACCGACACCAAACTTTTATAAAATAACCAGCTACCATTCTCAATCACAAATTTACATCACATTGGTATGACACTTTTTACTCTTCAAATACCTTCAATCCAATTTGTTTGATTAAATGGTTGGTGGGTCGAGGCGGTGGGCAGGGGTATCTGTGAGCCCCTGCTCACTTGCTGTAGTTTTACTGTGTTTGAGGTATTGCTATACATGGTCGATGCAAATATTCAGTTCTGATCATGTGATTCCTTGGCCTCCTACCGGATCAACTATCTCAAGTATATGTATGAAGCCTCGTCAATATGACTTTTCTGCCAGTGAATATCAGATCATATTCTATGGCTAACTATCAATAGTTGTTTTATATGATAATAGTAGCTAGGAGACGATTCTAATGTGCTTCCAAAACATAACGTGGAACAGACAAATGATGTTTTATATATTTAGACAGTGAATACGTGGGAAAACCAAGCCCAGTGAATATAACATGATATTTTTCTTCGCCGATAGCAGTCTGGCCAACCATGTACTGTTAATTTATAGATCATATAATAAAATGGAGTATGAATGCAATGAGTAAACCACTATTACATTTTTTTAAAGAGCTGAGCTTCTTACCGTGATATAATTCGTGATTTGATCCTTCTGCTAAACAAACAAGGAAGCATAGCGAAAAAAGATAGAAACAAATCATGCTAATCAGCTCACACGGTTAAAGAAACATTTTCTGACATGTTCCAAACCATATATAGTTTATAAAATAAAAAATGAAATGTAAAATGCGTATATATCCCGATACGTGACATCATAAATACGACTTTCGCATTTCAAAGGGCGTGCTCCACAGATGATTTTTATTAGTTGAAAGTATAGCACATAACTATGTTGTTATTGACGTAATGTATCCATGCATGCATACGGAAAATGGTGTAAACTACTGCCATCTGCCGAACCAAGTGCTATACCTCTGTAAACTATGTTCAAATGTAAGAAACCAATCAACATTCAAATGATATGACATGCTTTATGTAACAATGCAATGCTGAATTTTGTTTTGCTTACAGCCATAACTATTTGTTATTCATGCATATGACTTACACTCCCGCCTGCGATTCTCTTACCAAGAATTGCAGTCCAGCGGTCCTTGAATTGCAATTCTTGACCTCTGAAATTGCAGTCTAATTGCGGTCCAAACGCGGTCCCGTTTTTGCCGTCATTCTTTCGCGATACCGTTTGTGCGGTCATTCTTTCGCGGTCCAGTTTGTGCGGTCATTCTTTCGCGATACCGTTTGTGCGGTAATTCTTTCGCTATTTGCTGTAAAAACTTAGCGTTACGCGTACCAAACGCGGTCTCTGCTGCGGTCTAGCGGTCAAGGTTTCGCCATACCGATGGATTCCAATAGCAGGCTATTTTCGCATATTTTCCTTTAGTTTATCGACAAAAACAGCCTGATGTAGGTGGAATTTAAATTAAAAAATGTTTACTTCCATGTTACCTACATACCGCCGCCTAAATTGGCAGAAAAAAACAACAACAAAGTCATGTACGAAATATTCGTTTCATTTCTATTTTCGATGTAAACACTTTAAACACCCGGTCTGAAACGAGTGCGCTCCCATTTTCCAACACTCCAACATGGCGTCAACTGGCAGAATGTATTCGTTAGAAATGAAGAATGAAATTATTCATTTCCATGGTCTTGGTCAGAGTGCATCGGAGATATGTAGAAGTTTGAATTCCGTTCACGGTTATCAAACAACACGACAGGGTGTGCGGGGCTTCATCAACAGGGTTTTGACGACTCGGACGATTCACAGGTAACTTCAACTGGCATAAAATTTGGTAAACATGCCATGGTAAATGATAACATTTTACTACAAATCTAGAGAACAAGGCAACGTCACATCTCTCTCCACCCTCTCTCCACATCTCCGTCTTCACCACTACTAGACGTTATGTAATTTGCGGTTCTGGTGTCTTTGAGAGGACCTCACCGTTGGCGCTAGACTAGAATTCCATGTCTATTAATCGCTGTTAATAGACTATATGATGGTGGGTCTAGTTTTCGGGGTATTAACAAGTTCATCAACTAGCGGGTTATATAAAACATAACATATGAGCTAAAGTGTCACTTCAATAGAATGATAAACATTTCTTTCAATGTTTCTTGCCTTCAAAATAAGATTGTTGTTAGATTAAAATTCGCGTAAGCGCGTTTAACAACAACATGAGTCTTGGCCATCTTGAATATTGACTTATGGTTGGAGTTTTCGGGGTATGTTCCGAAAGTGTCAATAAATTTGCTAATTCGTCCCGAGTTTTCATTGGCTATAAGATAATCTCGCAGATGAATGAGGCACAGTGAAGGAAAACTTGAAACGTTTCTATTGATTATGATTTTAACAATATTAAAGCGCAGATTAATGGCGGACGCAGAAAATCACGAACATCACGGTAGGTTCGTGAACAAAATGACCTAAATGGCAAAAAATACCAGTTACACTGGATTTGGTGGCATTTTTAAAAACTTCCTATAGGTAATGTCATGCTCATTTTAATCACCTGACGAAAAGCACATCGCGGCTGCACACAGGTCTACAAATTACAAAATAAGTGAATACCCCGAACACTCCGACTACCCCGAAAACTGGCGTCACGACCATAGTCTGTTTCACGAAACCTGCCCAAATTTTACGGCTATATAAACAATGCAAAAACAATATTTTTTTCGATAATATTAAATTAAAGCAAAATTTAAGAATGAGCCTTCTTTTTATTTCGTGAATTTTTTTCAAATATTGATTTTATTGCGAAAAAGAATTTCCCTATGTTACATAGACATCTTCACGGAGTGAAGATGTCTATAGGGATTTAACATAAGGGAAATTTTTTTGAATTTTAGAAATACTTTTAAAGATTTTTAAAATTTAACTTTTGTTTTCTTTGTTAGATCTTTTCCAAGCTATCTAGCCAGGTTTCGCAGTCAATTTACAAAACAAAAATTGTTTTTTGACTCCTCCCACAAGTCCTCTACCTCTTTTCTCCCCATGTTAAATTCCCATAGAGAAATCAACGATAATATTGATGGGGAGGTATGGAAGAGAAAACTGAGGGGGGGTGGTATCTGGAAAGAAAAAATTGAGGGCGGGGGGCTATCCGGGAAGAAAAAATTGAGGGGGGGGGGGCTATCCGGGAAGAAAAAATTGAGGGGGGGGTATCATAACGAAAAATTGGGGGGGTCATTTCCGTAGGTAAAAGTCTCTTACATAGGGGGGTACTTATATAAACTGGAATAGCCCATTTACTCAATAACGTCGCTTCGATTTTACCATACATTGTGATACACCACTGTTTGTCAAGAATTAATCACATGTGTTTTTACACTGTATTTTGTCTATAATTATCAGTTTAATGTATTGTCCTTATTAATTACATATTTGTATTACTAAATACAAGTAAAATCGTGGGTGGGGTATATTATTATTTACATCAAATAATGATCTGGCACTGTGATCGACATAAAAATGAATGGTGTTTCACTACTGGTACTGAAAATATAATTTCATATATCGTAGACTAGGTTACTAATTTTATAACTGCATACCCCCACCCCCAACAGAGAAGCAGAAAAGGCTGCGCATGTTGCATGCTCATAGTCGTGGTGGGGATATTCTGGCCGCTTCACCTATGTGATGTAGTCATGTTTAGATGTAGTTGGGCAGGTCTATCCATTGGTATGTCTTCCGGCTTATGTTTCCATTTTGCTCTGCACCAGTCAACACTCGATGATCCATTCCGTGGCAGTACTTTGCCTGGGGACATGGGGTGTCCCTGCACTGCCGAGCGCAATGAAAGATAAAGCCGTACCACCGCCCGTCCCTGGTAAACGCCCCGCTATTCGCATGGCTGGTGTGAGGTTTAAAAACCTCTTACAGTCTTTACATTTATGCGTGCAAGTGCAGTAATCATTTATTAGCTACTATAGTTATACGTAACATAGTTATATATAGTTTTCATCCGTCCGCAAGATTAAAGTTTTCAGGTTCCCATTATCTCTGCAGCCGTAAGTCGGATGGACTTCAAACTTCCAGCGTATACTTCTTTATCATCATCCATATTTTCATTCTATACCACACTCATGCGGCCTTCTTGCCCAAGGTCAAATTACTGAGAAATTTACTTTTCGTCAGTTCATCATTCCGTAACACTTTTGGGTGACCTTGTGCGATTAATGTGATTTTTCAATATTCTCTGGTCATTAATAACAGAAAATATTTCGACATTCCCTTTTATTACACTCTTGCGACTTATTTGCATGGGTTTCGCTGCGAGAGAAAACCTGTAATCAACTCCTTACAAATAATACACCGTGAACAGAACACCCGTCATTGCGCCCTCTTTTATTTCAAAATAAAGTTATTTGAAAATTTGGAGAGAGTCTCGACTAATGTACAATGTTAATAGGATTGAACACATTCCAAACATGCACTAAAATATTTCTACTTCTTAGAAACAGCTGCGTAATTTGGATTTCAAAAAGTTTAGATGACTTCACTTTTGACGTCATACAACGTGACGTCGCAACGCGGGAAACATCCGCCGTGAAGTTTAATAAATAGGATATTCCATTGTACATGTTTAAATAGCGGAAATAATACAGTCCGTCGGCTTCCGTGCAAGCAACTCGTTCGTTATGCTCACTCTTTGCTTACGCGGAAGCCGACGCAAACTCATATATTATTTCCCGCTATTCAAAATGTACGATGGAATATCCTCTATGTCGTTTACAGAAAATATTTTTTTGAAGATCTATTTCATAAAAAATGGCAGTTGTCTTGAGGTAGAAAATTGCACGGCTGTTCTCATACATGTATGTGCATTTGCTTACATATTTGTTACTATGTTAATCAATGGTATACATTATTTGTTACAGAATGAATATAATACTACATGTAGTTTAATGTAACTAATATTTAAATTATGTTACGACATAATTATGTCAGGCCCGTAGGTGGAAAAACGAAAAAATAATGCCATGGCGGACGATTGATGGGGGTTGTTCACACATGTTAAAAAAATCAATCTAAACCCTCAAAATGGTTTTTCCTGCGTTCTAGAGCCAAAATAGTGCCACAGGGTGGTGTCTGCGGCCATGCATGTTCTCATTGCTCAAAATGTAAGAAAATACATTTGTACAAAACCGCTGAGAATTTAAACTGTGGTTCCGTTTCTATATGACCATATCTGTTTCTGGGACGTTAAACCCGTTCACTTTCACTGTTTTGCCATGGTACCAAATAAAGTGGTTAACATGGCAGCAGTATGTTGGTTACAGAATGATTGTAACATTAATTTGGTGTAATATGTGTATTTTATGTCGTCTAACATTATTTAATTACTGAAAATGTCAAGTTGTGTATGAAAACACATTTTTTCAAAGTTGTTGCCATGGTAACCGATTGATTACTACATGTTACTACATGGTTACTACAGAAATTAGGTTAAGTTACAGACTGACTGTAACATTAATTTCATGTAACATATGTTTTTAATGTTGTCATACAAATATTTACATTGCTCAAAATGTAAAATCAGATTCCTAATTACATTAGTTTTTTTAAAACCTTTGCCATGGTAACCAATTAACTCAGATTACTATGGTTATAGTAGATTTGTTACTGAATTAATATTAATTAAATTTTTATATGTCGCTGTCCTTTTTTTTTATTAAAATGTTAAAATTATGTGCAGAAACACATTTTTTCAAAATCGTTGCCATGGTAACCAATTTCGGCAAAAATAAAGCATTTACATGGTATTTTTGACCATTTAAATTGTAGAAATTACAATAAAATATGAGTATATATTTATTTATGTGACATGGTAATGAAATGTATTGCAAATAACATAAATATTCAAAATAATCACATTTTTGTGGCAAAAACTCTCTTTTCGTCATATTTTACCACCAAAAATCAATTATTTTCCATAAAACATAAAGATCCTTTTGGAACATATGCGTATAAAATTTTATTTTATTCCATACAATTCTCGGTTTTATGCACTTATCTCCATTAGTTTTCAAGTTATTTTAATAACAATAACATAAAAGCTGTTATTTTACCTGATATCGGTGCCGTCGGTTGCCATTCAAATACATAGAGGAAATGAACACAATATGTTGCAAAATTCTGATTTACAAACCTTAATAACTTTTTGACCGCTTATCCGATTTTCAAAATCTATAGCTCATTGTAAAGTTCTCGCCATGCCCTACATGGATGAATTTTAATGTATATTTCAACTAGAAAAAAATACCTAAACCCCCTAACTAGAGTCGGTCCTACATGTATGCCCCACAATAGCGGTTTTCAAGATCGATGTTTATTTACACACTTGTCATAAATGCGCCAATAAATGCGTACCGGTACATATTTGCGTTAATTTGCGTACAGGGTGATAGACATAATGATTATATACCATTACATGTAATACACAATATTTCATAATTAGTCCATAATCATATCAGTTACCCATTAATTAATCGTTAAACTTGGGAAACCATGTTGACCTAATTCCGCTCGGACAATTCTACCTTCGACAATAATACGCGACCAATCTTCGGAATACCCAAAATCTCTAAAAAAAACAGTACCGGCGAAAGTTAATTATTTGTTACGGAAATCTTCCGGGGGAACGTTGGCAAACCCATAATCTCAGCAACCGTACGTCAGATTGAGTTGAAACTTCATATAGTTATACTTATTAATCATCAATCATCATCCATATTTTCTAGTTAATAATTACAATTTACGACCGTCTTCACCACTATTTTAGCCAAAAACCTAATATAAAATTTGTGATTTCAAATTTGTCAAAACAGCTGTACAAATTTGACATAGTTTGTCAATTTACGACATATGTATGCAACTTACCATAAATGATGTCGAGCTTTGATGTATCTTCCAGGGCAGGCTTATCCTTCTTTGAGCCCCCATGCAAGCTTCGGCCCATCGTCTCCTCCGGCTTGTACAAAACCCGGAACAACAGCTTTGCCGCCTTACTATAGTCTTTAACGTCAGACACCTTGTGACGCAGTTGTTCCTATAATAGTGAAGGGGCAAATGTGATTTCATATGCAAGAACCATTAGGGGGGAATACATCACATTTTGCAAGTTTTACGTTGCAGTGATACATGTAAATTATACCATGGCCTGTATATAATGCATATGTTGATTGAATAAATCATTTGTTGTACATTTTAATGATTTCAATGATTTTCTTTCATTGATCCGTATCACAACCATGCACAATTACCTGGAACAGAATAATTTATTTTAATGTATATTTCAACTAGAAAAAAATACCTAAACCCCCTAACTAGAGTCGGTCCTACATGTATGCCCCACAATAGCGGTTTTCAAGATCGATGTTTATTTACACACTTGTCATAAATGCGCCAATAAATGCGTACCGGTACATATTTGCGTTAATTTGCGTACAGGGTGATAGACATAATGATTATATACCATTACATGTAATACACAATATTTCATAATTAGTCCAAAATCATATCAGTTACCCATTAATTAATCCTTAAACTTGGGAAACCATGTTGACCTAATTCCGCTCGGAAAATTCTACCTTCGACAATAATACGCGACCAATCAAATTAAACCATGGACTGGAGGTCATGAACTTGCCACATGCGTGTCAAATATCACGTGGCGATGTTTACGAAAGCATTTTCATAAATTTTCCACTGGCAAAAACAGTTGACCCGAACATGTCTTTTTGTCGCCTACCGTTAGCAAACAGTTGTTTATTACAATATATTCCAGCCGTATCGTGATACGTAATCTCGCCTCCTGATTACGTCAGTTTGCTTCGGAATACCCAAAATCTCTAAAAAAAACAGTACCGGCGAAAGTTAATTATTTGTTACGGAAATCTTCCGGGGGAACGTTGGCATACCCATAATCTCAGCAACCGTACGTCAGATTGAGTCGAAACTTCATATGGTTATACTTATTAATCATCAATCATCATCCATATTTTCTAGTTAATAATTACAATTTACAACTGCCATTTGTACAGATATAATCATTCAGTAATAATTGATTTACTGACAGTGTCGACGCTGTCTGGATGTAATTATTTTGCAGGTGATGCAAACTATTTTTACATTGTTTATATATATTAAATGCATCATGTGCATTGCCAAAATCTACACTTTGATCCACATCTCATTACCGTAAGTATGATCATTGCACAACAAAAAATATTTTCACAGAATAAACATGATAAATAGTTTTCAAGAAATACGTTAACATTTGAGTTGTTACATCCCGGGTGTAGATTGTCCGCACTTTCCATGGAATTTCCATGGAATTTCCATGGAAAAAGCGTCCATGGAGTATTTGGACAACTTTCCCCCATTTTCCGCCATCACTCGGAGGAGAAAAAAATCAGAAAACCATAGGCCAGATTCTGCATTTTCCATGGACAACGTCCGCACCTTCCGGACATTATCCGCACTTTCCATGGACAATGTCAAATGTCCACACTGTCCATGGAATTTTTTTTGCACTTTCCATGGGCGATGTCCGCACTTTCCATGGACAATGTCCACACTGTCCATGGAATTGTTTTGCACTTTCCATGGACGATGTCCGCACTTTCCATGGACAATGTCCACACTGTCCATGGAAATTTGTTTGCACTTTCCATGGACGATGTCCGCACTTTCCATGGACAATGTCCACACTGTCCATGGAAATCGTTTTGCACTTTCCATGGACGACGTCCGCACTTTCCATGGACATTCCATGGACTTTCCATGGACGACGTCCGAATTTTTCATGGACATTCCATGGACGACGTCCGCACTTTTCATGGACATTCCATGGACGACGTCTGCACTTTTCATGGACGACGTCCGCACTTTGCATGGACATTCCATGGACGACGTCTGCACTTTCCATGGACATTCCATGGACGACGTCTGCACTTTCCATGGACGACGTCCGCACTTTCCATGGACATTCCATGGACGACGTCCGCACTTTCCATGGACGATATGGATTGGGAATCCAGAAAAATTTCACTGAATAGTTAGCTATACTAGATGGGCGCGGCCCGCATCTCGTACCCTACGAGGTATTTAATAGTACTATGAGGCATTTGATAGTAAACTATCCGACTATATCATGCTTTTCCGAAATCAGGTGTGACAAAAATGTACCTTGGTTGTTCGCCTCATGCATGGGTAAAGTATCTAGGAGACTTCTAAGTCAACTAGACCATTTGACCTGCATGGGTGCTGGTTGATCTGGCTCTATGCAGGTAGTAAACATATACCATGCTCCAATATAGGACAATAATTACAGACCAAACATAATTCCCAGCAACATTCTTGAATCTTGTCCGGTCACAAGCAGCCGAGTGGGACTTGAGGAATGAAAAAAGCATTCTAAAGCACATATACGGCAACATTTACTCCTTTGGAGTTTATTCAGTCTACTTTTCAAAATATTTTTTGTTATGTATTCATTTCACTATGAAAGTATATACATGTAATGTGACAATTAATTTTAGCGAAATGTTTCACAACATATACATGTACATGATATACGATGCACGAGATACTAGATTATCACAAACCGCCTGTTGCGCCCTACTAGGTATTTGATTAATATTTGATAGTAAACTTTAACATTTTCGTGCATGGAATGTTGTATGACATCCGTTCAACATCGAAGGGTCGACAGGTTCGAATCCTGCTCATCACTTGTGTTGGGCGCACGCCAACATGGGGACATCATAACTGAATATGTAGATCAAGAAACAATGTATTCAATCCCCTATATTATAATAATCTGATCTGGACACACAGCACCTAAAAGTAATAGGATCTGCCATGTCTTATCACTATTAATATGAGATATAAACTGATTCAACTCCCACATACAAGAAAGCCAAAACAAGTACCTGAGGCTCAAACCAGGTAAACTGGAATTCCAACTCCATTGTTACATTACCCATCTCTTTCTCCCGACCCACCTCCCTCTTTCCCGTATGGTCCGCAAGTGTTCACAATATCAACCACAACAACGTGGGTGGCAGGTGGGAGCACGCGATGGGTAATGTAACGATCGGCGTTCATCCTTACCGGAATCCCGACTGGAGACCTGGTTTGGCCCTCACATACGTCTTTGGCATTTTGTATGTGACAGTTGAATCTGGTTATACCCCTTATGTGTGTATTACGATATTTGTAATCCTATTTTAGGGGAAGGGGCCAAGTGACTTTGGTGTGGTATGGACCTGGCACCAGGTCAGGTTATTCTAATTTCAGGGCTGAATATATTTGTTCTCGATGTAAATATTCCGTTCTGATTTTGGGATTTTCCCCCCAATGCAGCAGGTTAAAATGGGATCGAACCCGTTTGCCCGGCCTTACATTACCTTAGCTGTTGATAGGCGGTTAAACACTAATAAACAAACAAACAAATAACCACAACAACAGTCAATCCTCACTGGTCCATTTCAATCAGTTTTTCACTGAACGCGAAGGCTTCAACAACTCTCGAAGCTTCTCCCTGACTGCCACTTCACCCTGTCCATAGTCTTCTCTTATTATCACTGAAGAAAAGGCAATAATGTGGCAGTGAGTACAGAACGATGGGCTTCATTAATTGTTAAAATTTCAGTTTGGTACATTCAATCATTTTATTAGAATGCGTGTTTGAAATGTACATGCAAACAGTAACCGACCCGGTGACGTAGCAATGTAATATGTGAGAATTTATGAATCTCTTTTATTCACTAATTTTCAAACCCGAATAAAAATGGGACGTTTTGAAACGGGGATGTTTCAACTTTGATGGGTATCAAGTTGAAACGTCCCCGATTCAACACATTGCAATTTTCTTGTGTGTTTGATGATTAGGCTTTAGAGAATCATCGTGATGGTAAACGGCCTTTTGGGGTAAAGAAATATTGAAATTAACTGCTTTGAGCAGATAATTTTAATAGTTTTTGATGACATTTCATATGACAACATGAAATTCTAATCGATGAACATTTTATTTTAATGACAATAGTAAATTACTAAGTGTCTCAAGTCCCCGCTGCTAGATAACTGAGCGGAAATTAACTGGCAATATGATGCAAACCGGTATACGACAGAATTACCAGTATGCATCAGAATTGCATCGAGTGAACATTTATTTTGCTTATCGTAATTATGCTACTGAACTTTTTTTTCTTTTTTTAGTTTTGTGATTTTTAAGGAGTGAAATAAGCCAATAAAGACCTATTATTTTTGGACTGCGCCGTGTAGCGTTACTAGGCAACTGCGATTTTACATTTTGCAAATCCATTGATATTTAGGCAATGACCGTCTTCACCACTATTTTAGCTAAAAACCTAATATAAAATTTGTGATTTCAAATTTGTCAAAAAAGCTGTACAAATTTGACATAGTTTGTCAATTTACGACATATGTGTGCAACTTACCATAAATGATGTCGAGCTTTGACGTATCTTCCAGGGCAGGCTTATCCTTCTTTGAGCCCACATGCAAGCTTCGGCCCATCGTCTCCTCCGGCTTGTACAAAACCCGGAACAACAGCTTTGCCGCCTTACTATAGTATTTAACGTCAGACACCTTGTAACGCAGTTGTTCCTATAATAGTGAAGGGGCAAATGTGATTGGATATGCAAGAACCATTAGGGGGGAATACATCACATTTTGCAAGTTTTACGTTGCAGTGATACATGTAAATTATACCATGGCCTGTATATAATGCATATGTTGATTGAATAAATCATTTGTTGTACATTTTAATGATGTCAATGATTTTTGTTCATTGATCCGTATCACAACCATGCACAATTACCTGGAACAGAATAATTTATTTTGCGACAAATACCATACTATACTCTTTTGAAAATACAAATCCACCATGCTGATGCATCCTTAATACATTGCGTCATTTTTTGGAACACCTAACCTACAGTAATAAAGTAAGTACTATCCATAACTACTACAATGTACATACTTATGTTAGACCGTTGTAGGTTTTTTCATCAGAGTTTTGTGACGTACATGTAGGTGGTGGACTATATGGTACAGCTGGATGGTTGGCCCCTGATCCGCCGCCATTGCATTGCTGTTGAACTGGCAACTGTTCAGCTGGTAGCTGATGGATGTAATGACAAAATGATTAGTTCAGTAATTTCATACCCAGTTGGGTCAAATTAGTTTTATTCCCTTCTCTTTGACCAATTGAATGTAGCATAAAAATCACAATTTTGTTGATAAGAGAATGAGATAAATTGTGACTGAAATCAGCATAGAATTAGCATAGAATCAGCATAACAAGCCAGGCTGCCATTAAATATAAATAATTGTAACAAGTGATGCTCAAGCTATCCCACATAAACAAAAATGTGCAAAAACAATCCATATTTAATAGCAATGATTACATAGACCTTGGTAGTATTTAAAAAAATTGTGTATGTAAGGCATGGATTAAAATAAACTGGATGAAAATAAACTGATGATAACCACGTGCAAATATTCGAGATATTCATTTATGACTTTATACTGAAAAAACAACATCAACTCATTGGCATATATGAATTGTCTGGTTATGATGTCACAGGTTATTTACTTAAAATATGCAGAAATTAAAACTGGCATAGTTTGTCACAGGGATATAATATTTACATGCGGTTTTCGACAGTCTTTAATGTACCAAATTTTACCTTCAAACGCACAAGGTCATTCTCTGCTTCTGTTAATCTCTCCTGGAGCTATAGTGGAAAGGAAAATGAATGTATATGTACAATTATGTTTATGCCTAGATTATTTGTATGTTTGCTGTCACGCGAACAACCCAATACCAGATAACCGCGGCCCGCATGTCGAGCCCGCCGAGGCATTTGATGGTCTCTGAGTGTACTTATTTGAAGTTTGAAGAAAATCTGAGTACAAGTCATTTGAGCTTGGGCACAGGGGCCGCATGAGTGGGATACAGCATGAATATATGAATGATGACTAATAAACATATGAAGTTTCAAGTCAATGTGACTGCAGAGATTAAGGTACATGTATTTAAAAACTTTAACGCAGATTTCGGACTGACGTCATTGTGATCACTATGTCTCGCTTTTTTTCTGCTCAAACCAAACCAACAATTTATGGCTAAACATGTTAGGAATGATCGGGTTACTGGAAAGTATCCATTGTTTTATTAGGCCTTACATTTCTATTTTTACTTCTTTTTATTTTGCTAAATATTTGTTTGGGTTTCTGGTAATCATGGTAATACATGTACATGTAATACTTGATAAATAATAGAACTATTTTATTGCCAGTTTATACAGCACTACTTTAATTTTGTGGGAATCGGTATATTTACTTACCTTGGTGTTCCACGTCCACAGGTACGAAACATCTTGATACATTGTTTGTACCTGCCGTTCCAGCTTGTGGCACCCGGAACATGTCTTGTCTGTAAAATTATACTATCGTACACATTCAAGTACATCATATTATCATTGGAAATACAGTAAACTGGAGAAACAAGTGTTGATCAATGTTTATCCGATTTACAACTTAAAATGTGGCCTACCGGCCCACAGATACCCCCGCTGGTAGCCAGTCACAAAAAAAAACTATATTTTTAACTGAAACAGCTTAATGTCCAACTACGAAGTAATGCTCGGCACTCAACCACTCACTCATTTTACTCTGACGGTTGTAGTTTTCTCAATCATTTGGCATTTATGTGTCACTAACTATTAATTATTTCCAAGTATGTCAAATAAATCAACACTTATCACATCATCTTCCAAGCGTAGAAGAATCTATTCATGTTTAACATCATCCTGGATCAATATTTACATTTTGCGGCCCCACGCCCAGCTGCATGGCTTTAATAATTTTGTATTTTTTGCATTATTTTTGTCAATACCTTCATCTCTGCAACAGTACATATGTAAAACATACAAATACTAGATGGCCACGGCCCGCATGTTGCGCCCTACGAGGGCATTGGATAGTACTACGAGGCATTTGATAGTAAACTTTAACATTTTTCAAAAAACTTTAACATTTTGTGACAGACGGAAAAACTAATGCCAAAGTGCCGATTATATTGCACTTTCCGCAAGCAGGCGCGACAAAAATATAAATATACAAGTATCTGCATGTTTATCATTGTTGCACAAGAATTAATATTTGTAATCATTAGTATAAGCATTACCTTGTTGAAAATGTTGATCCTGGCAAGAAAATGGAAGACAGCCCTCTCCTACAGCATTTGTTGGTGACTGCAACTGCTGCATCCATCCGCCCTGCCTCTGGTCATATGAACGGCTTGGTGAAAAATACCCTGCCTGTGGTTGGCACCCTGCCTGTGGTTGGTACCCTGCCTGTGGTTGGTACCCTGCATGTGGTTGGCATAGGGATTGGTCTGATGGCTGTCTGTCAGATGAATCCAATTCTGTATGCCTAAAATGTTTTATTGTGTTGTGAGACCAGGCCTATTTATTACCCGACTCCACCCACCTGCAAACAATGTGATGCACATGTACTCAACACTTTATGCATGCGAGTCCATATCCATATGTGCATCTGTGTCAAAGTTTGCATTGTACATTCATTTAGGCAACATACATGTATAAACATTAATGATTGAAAAACACATTCTGGTTCAGACAGGATCATCATCATGACAAACTCTGGCCATCTGTGAATGCGCGGTTGAGTGCCTAGACACGTTCCTATCAATTTTATTGTTTTATTTTCATTTATCAAGATACTGTTCTGGTATTGTTATCATTGCTCTTCTCTGGAAATTATCTATACAATGCTATGTTTTGCCTAGTAACCTTTAATGGAATTTAAAAAATTAGATGACATGCAGTGCTCAAATTCATTAATATTAATTTTCAGGAATTTGTTTTTTCTGCAAATTTCAGGAGTTTGTACATAAAGGTATAGACAAAGAAAAAGAAGGAAGAGACCAATTTCAGGAATGTTTTTGGCCAGTTTGAGGGAGTAATTCAAGTCCAATAATTATGTTAATGAAAGCACTGACCATGCCAATATTAATAGACATGAAGTATACTTACATAGCAACTGTTAATGCCGTATATGTTGTGCCCGTTGAATCCGTGACTGTAGCTCCAGTCTCTGTACCGGTATCTGTGTTGATACAGCTGGAGACTGTTTGTGCCAACTCCGTCAGCTGCATGTCCTCGGCTACTTTGTCCTGTATTGACAAATTTCAAGGCAGCGATACTTATTTAGTATTGACAGTATGTATTACAGCTACATTTGTATCTACTTTTGACCTTCGAGGCCACTCCCATTTTAACAACTTTGAAAGTGCATTGTACATCGATTATTCGTCAAAATCGTATCATCGGTTCTTGAGGAGATTTTTGAAGAATTTGCGCTATTTTTAGACGTCGGCCATCTTGTCTGTCAAGTTTCGCGACTATAGCCCCAGCTGTTCGGGAGAATATATTTGAACATGTGGATGACGATGACGGAAGAAAAACGATTCCAATAGCTCACATGAGCTTCGCTCAGGTGAGCTAAAAATAGACTTAGGAATGGCTGCATCAATATTTCCACATTTTAAAATTATAATTCAACTGTACAAATAAATTGAGGTAGTGGTATTGAAAACTGTATAACTCTTTGGAGCGCAACCTTAACAATTACGTTAAGTTTCATCAAACTCGTATTTATTAAATTCAAATGATACCGATTGATTGAGCAACCAACAAATAAGATTGTGTCCGAGTTTTGAGATTGGTTAGGCCCCAAAAAAACTAGAACGACAGACACCCACGACCGCATTGCATCCCCCGGTTACGCCTTGTCACAAAAATATACAAGAGAAGAAAGTAATTTAACGTGAAAATTGGGTAAAGGTCACATACAGAGTGGTTTTGCTAGATGTAAGGTGATGTGTGCATGTCCTTTGGACCGATATCTATTCATGTGTGAAGTCTCGTTAAAATATTTCATCCGCTGTTCGAGTTATGGTACGGACACGAAATCCAATAAAAAACCAAACAAAGGGGTATAACTCCGAAATAGGTGATGCGAGAGTTGTCGTTAGGGTCGCAAGAAAAAATAGGGTCGGTTGGGGAACCCTAAACAGATTTTTGTTTGGCCTTAACAATGATAGGCCTAATGATGAAGGCTATAATTTACCAAATTTCTGGCGGTTCCAATTTGCTGCCTGTTCTTGTCTACAATCTTCCTCTTTCGCTTCATAGTTGGAGTCTTGTTAGCTGCGGCGGGTGCATCTGGAATTGGCTCTGGCTCAGTGCTTTGTTGTGCTGGCGCATACTGCTGGACCAGTTCCAGAAACTCTGCCGATCGCATCACCCCCTCAAAGGTTTTGCGACTATCTTCGCCTACAAAATATTATACAACAATGGCTCTAAATGGTGTACGTGTGCTTTTTGTCATATATAATTGTTATTTATGTAGCAGTTATCGATAATTTACTAACAACTATCCCCTCCCACCAATAAAAAATAAATTTAATGCCCATTGCTCTCATTAATACTGATCTTCAGGAATTAGGATTTTTCATGTGTTTTTTTTCCAATATATACTGCAGTAGACAAAGAAGATAATTACCAATTTCAGGAAATATTTGCTTATTTTCAGCGACTCGAGTAATGTAATTAAGTCCAATTCCTTTTCTCCCCCCACCCCCACCCCAGAGTGTGTGTAGCAATGCTCGAGGTAATAATGTTATGTTTCAAGACTAAATCGATAGCAGACTATTGAGTATTATAAAATCGCAGGTAATACTATTATGATTTTAAAATGAGACATATCATGTCGACATGTGTAAAACAGTGATATACAGTGAGCATTATTATTTTCTCTAAATTTACAGCACATATATTTGTTTGGTTGATAGGCGGGTGCATGGAAGGGTGTACGCAATGGTAAAACATATTTACCGCCGATCCTTGCCTGGACACATCGATGCGCGCCACGAAAACCCCGACATAGCGCATTCACGATTTCTCCAACTTTATATTCATCTAGTTTTTTCCGTGGCTCAATGATGTCCCGCAAGGCCAAGATGCTTCCAACAGGTGGCTTGTCGTCTATCCAGATAGAGAGTGCTAGTAGCTTCTGCACGTCCACCATTGTTCAAAATATAAATTCAAGGCGTGTTTCTAACTTGGAATCTCAGTAGGCTATGCCAATTTGAAATTCTGCGGCAAGCATCACGTGAGTCGCAGACTCCCATATATGGCACAGAATCAGCAACCCACAACATCCGTACGTTGCCGAGTTTTACCGAAACTTCACGAGGAGCTCTAAAGACAGACACTTTTCAATGAATTGCGTAGAATGTGCAGCAAATATACATTTGTATTCACTGTAATTAATAGTTAATATGAAAACATTAAAAACAAGCTTTATTTATTGGATTAAGATATATTACCGACAACTACCGAACTTTACCGAAATACAGCTTCACGGCGCTGCAACATGGGTCAGACTCGATTACAGCGTCCGGTATTCATCCAAAACAATGTTCGGGAATGGCGATCTGAATGGATTGCCGTTGACCAGAGATGTTCAGCGATTTGCAAGGATCGCTTCACTGTGTCTCGTTCGTTCTCATGTTCTTGCCATTCTAATTTAACAGGGTGGTCAAATTTGCCGATTTTTTCCCGTTTTCTCCGAATCTTCTCTCGGAAAAGCGGTTCTACGGATCAACTGTAAAATTTTAACAATAACTTAATTAGGCCTAACATAAATAAAAATCGCAAATTTTAATACTGTAAAAGAGCATTACTATATATCTATTGTTACTGCCACACCCCCTCGCGGAGATTATGGGCAGGCCTGCGCGTCAGAGAAGTTAGTTAAAAGGGAGAGTGCAAAAGTAAAAAAGTAGTGGAGTGGAATGTACATATGATACTGTTATATAGGTTAAGAGATCGATTAGATCAAAGTGAGATTAAAAAGGGATAAAAACAGTGGTTCCAAATTAAGGGCTGTAGTGGAGTATGTTACCGACTCCCTTTGTAAAAGGAGTCAATGAATGGTAACATAACAATGTTATGCGGGAGTCTATTCCACTCCACAACAGCCAGGGGAAATAATGACAATTTGTAGTAGAAGGCAGTGGCCTGTATCTGTCTATATGCAAGGAGGTGAGACTTTCGAGTCGGTCTTATCGAATGTTGGAGTTGCAATTTTGTGGTTGGGATAGGAGAACGGGCTTTGGTGATGTGTATTACGTTACACTTACCTGGATTGAACTCCATATCCCACTGGAGCTCCCAGTGATGGAGTCGATCGAGGTAATTTTGCAGTGTTAGAGTCTGCTTCGCGAGGCGAGAAATGGCAAGATATGCAGCAGTGTCATCGGCAAACAAGCGCACGTTGGAGGCAATGTCTTGAGGCAGGTCATCATATATATAATAAAAAGAGAATAGGACCGAGAACTGATCTTTGTGGTACGCCAGAAGTTATTGGGATTGAATCCGATGCAACGTTCTCAATCGCTACCCTCTGCTACCTGCCTGCAATAAATGCCTGGGTCCACGCGAAGTTACTCATACGAATGTAGTTTATATAGGAATTTAGGGTGACTGACGTTGTCAAATCACTATTCAAGAAAAAGCTACGATATGCGCACTTTGTTTTTTTTACACATTACGCATTTTTACTAATTATGAGCTCACCTGAATTGATCATAATAAAATACTGTTACAACTTTTTGGTTCGTACATCGATTGCGATGAAGAAAAAAAATGATGCACACGTCATATATGAGAGATGATAGGCCCTTTCTCTGTCTTTGATTGTCAATATACCTGCAAAACCTAATTTATTTACACTGTTTGTTGTCTTATTTTATTGTCTGTTCACATGTCAATCTGGCACGAGCGCAACCAATTTCCTGTTTATGGTAGGAAAATACACTCCCTTGTGAGTGAAAATGTGCAACTACGGCACGAGTTAGTTTATCGTCGATGTGCAAACATATAATTTGCAACGGCACGAATGTGTTGAAATGCATCGGCATGCGTTGGTTGGAGACCTATTTGTAACTTTTCTAGAAGAGTGACATCTGCTACACACAAATACATGTATCAACATATTTTTATTGTGTTGATTTTGTTTTCAAATCAATAGCGCTATTGGAATTCACACTTCCAAACATATTATTGATATCACTTAGAATATTATATTAATAATATAAAATATGTATCCGTCCCTGACTCTGTGTCTGTGAAACGGATTCTTACCGTTGCTAAAACTACTTGAGGGAGGATCCCAAACCGCCCGGCCCTGCGCCATTTATTACCAGTGGGTTATATATAGTATTTATATGTACCTCGATATGGCATCGAAGATGTTCATATTATTTCAAATTTTCTTTGGGGAATACCCTTAAACATTCTCCCCCATATGGCACCAATTATTAACAGAGATTGAAATGCCTGAAAATCGCTTTTAAGTTGTTTCTCTTTCGTTCTTCTGTATCATTTGGCGAATCTTACCCTGGCTGTCAGTAGTGATATGATTCGCGATTTTATACAATCAAGTTCGGTCTTTGTTTCACGAAACTGCAATTTGTAAAAAGAAACAGACACATTTCACACGACATATCGGTACCAATGGTGTTATATTTTAAATAAAAGGTACACATGCATTTACAGTAGCCTAGACGCAATATTAATATGCTTCTGGTTATCACATGGCAGCTAATTCCACGCGCCATGGTGCCGCTCTCGTTCCGGCACCTTGCCCGTTCGCCCCTACCCGTATTTCTGGTTATATCCAGGAAAATGTCAACTTCCGTGAGTAATCACTATCGAAGTTAGCACAGGCATGACAACTTGTGGCCGGTAAATTGCATTTCAGGCCTGTGTTTTCCTGTAAAGCATCTGCATTTGATTATTTTCTTTGCGAATCTAACCAGTATTCGACAGTACCAGTATTCGTCAAAATTGGGTGTTTACGGTTACATTCTGCACATATACATTGATTACTTGATTGATATGTCAGATTTTTACACACTAATGTGATGTTGCTTTTATAGTCCCATGACTAATAGTCGGGACATGCCATTATGTTTTGCATCTGTCCGTCCATCTGTCTGTTTGCTTTTGTTGAAAATGACATTGGGACATCACCTGAGTCTTACAGACACAAATTTCTAGTTTACAGGTGTGATGGATATAGCCAGTTGCTGTAAAGGTGATCATGTTTGGCAGTGTCCCGAGGAGACGTGCAGGAAAATTATCAGCAGAAAACAGACACTCATTGCTCATGTGCGATGCCACCACCAGGAGCTAGCTATCAAACTAGGTATACAACGCGATATTTGATTGGTATGCAGGCCAGTGCTATTTAACTATAAGATTGCTACTCACTAATAGTGAGGCTGCTTACAATAGTGAAGCAGCTTACAAACAGTTTCACTGACAATGTTTTGTAAACAAACATAGCGCGATGACTTTCACTTCATGTTCTCAACTAGTAAAGGCATATCAGCTGCATTTTTTTACTCGCCACGCGGGTTGGTCAGACGTAAAAAAATAACCAGCCCTTACGTAAGTTTCAAGCCCTGCTAGTCCGACGGACTAGCCAGCTTTCGAAATGAAATAGTCGGCGAGTCCTCCAGCAAATCAAGTGGGCACCAGACTATGGGACTAGCGTTAGTGTCGGACCTTGCTTTCCGCAAGCTGACGCAACAATAAAACCATGTTTGCAACATATGGCAGTTGTGTTCAGCGAATTGCAATGTTCACTTGACATTTTCTAGATAGTTTAGTATGGATTCTATACATTGTATTACATTCAATTATATTGTTTATTTATAACGATTTCTTGTCATTCTACAGATGATACACAGACATACAAACAGTATGAATTTGACAGTTCCACACCCGTCCCAAGGAGCACAGAACATTGGCGGAAGAGAAAACTAGAGTATGTTATTGTCACATTGTTACCGTATATATATATGGATTGTTAACCTTTTCCATCCCACATGTCATAACACCAACATGTGCAAACAGTATAGATCCAGATAACCCAGTTCATAGCAAGACATCTCATCAAATATGCATTGTTTGACAGTATTATTTTTTTCAGATTAACAAAAAGCCCAATCTTTCCTGATTAATGAAATAGTTTGAATAGCACGGAACAGGCAGTGTCAGATAATTAGGGATGGAAAGGTTACTTATTGTATCCCCCGGACGAAAGTCTAGGTATACTATGGAGTTGACGTCACGCCATGTCCGCCAGCGCATCTGCTGCCGCAGCAGACACTTTCGTTTCCAGAGCATAACTCGAATACCATATGGAATATTTTAATGAAACTTCACACATGCATAGATATAGACTGAAAGGTGTGTCACGCGCAAGAACTACGACTCTTGCATCAGTATTTTTGGAGTTATCACCTTTTGTTAAAAAACACCCTACCTTTTAGCCAGGCTTTTGGAAAAAAAATCCAGGCTATTGGATTGGCGAAAGCTTGGCGGGCGGCGTCCACAATCAATGTTAAATGTTCGTGTTTGAGTCCATTTCTTTGTTACTGTTCCACCTAGGACCACCAAACTTTCACAGCTTCATAATCAAGGGGCGCCCACCACATATCACTATGCAACATGTTACTCTTTTTGTTTAACTTGACCCATTTTTTCCGAGCAGTCGACTTAGCCATTTTCAATGTTAAGTTTTCGCGTTTACAATGTTAAGTTTTCGTGTTTAAGTCCATTTATTTGGTACTGTACCACCTAGGACCACCAAACTTTCACAGCTTCATAATCAAGGGGTGCCCACCCATATCACTATCCAACATGTTACTTTTCTTTAATTTGACCCATTTTTTCCGCGCAGTCGACTTAGCCATTTTCAATGTTAACTTTTCGCGTTTACAATGTTACGTTTTCGTGTTTAAGTCCATTTCTTTGATACTGTACCATCTAGGACCACCAATCTTTCACAGCTTCATAACCAAGGGGTGCCTACCACATACAACTATGCAACATGTGACCATTTTTTTCATAGAACGCCTATATTCTCGTGAATAGTTACAGGCGTTCTATAATTACAATCGGTCGATGGGCCGAATGGGGTTCGCTGCGGGAAACTTCGTAAAATGAAAGTGTGCCAATACCAACAAGCTATATGTTAGTTCAATATTGAAACATGCTAACACCTGTAAACATTGATAGGTTATATTAAAATAATAATACGCATGTAATTTGCAAAAAAATAGCTTCCCAATGAAATTTAGTTTAAATAGATTATCCCGTATGGAGCCTCATTTAGAACGTCCGGCACATATAGAGTCAATATTTGAACCTTTTTACTAAACGCCATGTGTCATGTGTCCAATTTATTGGACACAGGACACTTTTTTTTTAATGTAATATACCAACCAATAACAAATTTACGTTTAAAAAGTCAGCTATTTGTTGTTAAATGCGATTTTATTTTCATTGTGACGTCATACTATATTTCGTGTCCTGCCAAACGCGTAATAATACAATGATTGGTCATATTGCCATTACACGTACTGGTCGAAGCCATCGTGTCATTATTGCTGTCTTCATTGTTGATAAGCTCTAATTACGGAAATACAGATACTCATTGTGTACTCGACGATTTGTGAATGCTACAGACGTACATTTCTGCAAATTTGCTAAAGTTGAGAGGACAATACGGCGACAGCCAAGACGCATCAATAATTGACCTACATTTAAAGTCTACCAGCTGCCAGACACGAAACATTCGTTTCAGGTAGGAATTATTTCTTTATTACTGTTGACCAATATTTGAATCGTGCTGACTTCGACAGCACTTTTACCACAGGGCTACAAAAATAATTCCATTGTATTCAATCTAACATGAATTCAAGTGGGTGGGGGATATTCAACATTGCCTGTGCATGTGCCGAGTCATTGGTTTTCGCGACCAATGTTGTTTCCACAATGTTGTTTAAATAGCGAATTTATGGTGCATCTCTCGGACTCTGTGTGTTTGTGGCACCTCGATACTTGTAGATTCACTTTGAATATATGTTTTCAGTCCAACAAGTCAATTCATTATCTATTTAGGCTATTATCTGTTATCTGTTATCTATTGTCTATATAGTATAGGCTTTTAGCCACTTAAAAAAGACACTACTTTCATTCCCCCCCCCCCCCACGAGAGTAAAATGTGTTTATAAAAACTGTAACAACAGTGATGAAATAAGTAAAAAATTGAGGTGTGCGAATCCAGGTACACTGCATTTGCACAGCGGTGACTTTTCCCCTCCCCAAATATCATGAATATAGGCCGTGCAGTATTTCTATTAAGATTATAAGTGTACCTGGCTTCGCACCGTGTATGTGGCTTTGCACACACCATATTTTACATGTCTGATTATTCATGTTGTTTTCTTAAGACAAGTGTTTTCAGAAAGTCACGTGTTTACACGATTTAGAAAAATAAAACAACAGTGACCAAACAAGTAAAAAAATTGAAATGCAGTATTTGTATTAAGTATTTGTATTGCAGTGGGTGCATGGGCTTCCTAAAATTTATTTGTACACAGGGTACCCATGTTTGGTCTGGGGTGGTGATGAGGGACTTCTTTGCTTCATTGGGGTGACCTCGCGAAATATGGGCGGGGGTGGAGACTGTATGTTTGTTGGGATTACAATCGTGTCTGTTAATTCTGCACACCTAATAATAATTTTCGTGAAAATGTCCATATTCATCTAAATTTCCTGAACATTCAAGGCAGTTTCTTAGCCAAGATAATCACGGCTAAACAGATGGCTTTTACTATTTCATCTGTCGTCTATTATCTGTATCCGCCTAGCGGAGACCCAGCCAAATTTGATCAAAATATCAGTCCATTTTGTCCTTGAGTTTTGCGAATAATACGGGAATAAAATAATAACCAATGTCGGTATATTTGCATGTGTATTATTGGTTTATGAAGCTTTTTTTAACAGATCTGTTGTTGATCTATTAATTTAGTAAGCAGGACCACTAATCATTTTGACCATGTTCTGAATAACTTTTTACCAAACTATCGGAATGGGATAAAATTGTGACTTAGTATACCGTTAATCAGCTGATTTATTCCAAAATCAACATAATTTATTCTGACGTAATTAAAGCTGGGCAAAACATTACGTGAATTGTGCATTAGCCGTGCGCATAATTAGCCGAAATGACATTTTTTATATGCAGATCAGAATGTCAGTTTTCATTGGTTTGATACATGTACAGATATGTATGTCAGTGATTCTATATTTTATGTTACTCATGTGGTCCCGGTGTAATTTACTGACAAATCACACAATTTATAAGGAAATTTTTTTTTATTACAGTAAAGAAACTATGTATAATACCATGTATATAACGATGTTTGGTACATGTGGTAAAACACGGCATTCTGTTAGTTGCCAAGCTATTTTGTTTTGCTTAACTTTACTGATTCATATTAAATACATGTTGTTGGGTTGCCATAAATGAGAAATTCCACGACTTGCTACTAAATTTCTCTGTTTCGCACTAATACAATTAGCTTACCATATTCTTGACACTTTTCTAAATAGATGCCCCTTCAGTTGTATGTTTTATGCCGTTGAAAAGAAAAAAATGTAAATGTAAAGCTATATTTACGTCATGTAAATGTACATAACGGAAATTACATTTCTGAGACCCCTGGTCCCTTGAAGTGGAAATAAAACTTAAAAAAATGACGAGAACAATTGGCTATACTGTTATAAATGTAACAACTGGACTGTCACCCAATGGAATAAACACAGTTTAATGAATTATTGGTTCTACATCGAAACTAGAAAAACGACACCAATATGTACATAAAATATCGAATCACTGATGTCTCATTATTATTGAACCATGTTATTGTAGTTGCGAACAATAACTTGCAATCTACTCCTGTACCGTCTGTAGCAGAGTTACTATTCCATTCATACATGTAGGCTTCCTCTACATAATAGCTAATCAGATCTGATTTACACTTTAGTTGTTAATTGTGACACAATTTGTATATTTTCCATCTGAAAAAAAATATTATAAAAGTAATACGTATGGATCACGATTTGCCTGGTTTGGCCCTCATGCACGTTTTCATCTTTCGCTCTTTCTGTTACATGGGAGTTGAATTGGGTAATTGCCCATTATAGAAGTAGTAAGATTATTACTGATCCTACTGCTCTTGGGAGGGCCATGTGATTCTGGTGTGGCGAGGACCTGGCATCAGACCAGGATCATCCTGATTTCAGGGCTGAGTATATAGTTCTTTTATTGTAAATATTAATTTCTGATTTTAGGATTTCCCCCACCCATTTGTACATGTACTTGAACATGTACTTGTACAGGTAATGGGATTTATTACTAAACCCATTGACCCGGCCTTAAATGACCGCATCTGTTGATAGGCCGTTAGACCCCAACAAACAAATAAATGATATACGTAGCTTCCCTCTACAAAGAATAGCTAATCAGCTCTGATTTTTAAAAACCACCCCCTTTTTTAGTTGTTAATTGTGACCTAACATTTGTATATTTCCATCCTGAAAAAAAAACTATTATAAAAGTAATACAAAACTTATACGTGGGTGGTGGTCGGGAGAACGAGACGACTTAAAGTTAACGGTAGTGGTTCCCCTCCATAATAGGAAATCACTAATTTGCCTTTTTGATTGACCCTTCAAGTACATTTTTATTTTTTTTTTATTTATTCTTTTTTGGCTCTTTTGTTACCATTCGGAGTTGAAGTTTGGGTTTCTTGCCCATGTCTAAAACAAGTAGTAAGAATTATTAACTTAATCCAACTGCTTTGGGAGGGCCAAGTGATTCTGGTGTGGCGGGAAGGACCTGTATCGGACCAGGATTGGTTCTTTGATTTCAGCGCTTGAATATTCTTTATTGATTTTTCTGGTTAAATTGTTCAAAATTTCTGTTCTTATTTTGGGATTTTCCCCCCATTTTGTAACGTGTAATCGTGAAAATAATACATTGAAACTTTTTATTTCTTTTTGTATGAAACGTGAATTTCGTCACTGATATCAGTGGCGATAACTGTGTTTCCATTAAAGGTTAATGGAAACTATATTGTCTTTGCTGCATTAGTTTTTTTTATGATTATGTGCACTATGCTCGTAACTTTAATAATGTGTCAAATAAAAATTTTTATTTGTTAATTTCGGGGGAGCGATCACATTTAATGGGTAAAAATAAAATTAAAATGTCATGTTCTCATTTAGCATATCAAAATAGCCCCTGATTAACCACCGCGAGTCCTATCTATCAAAAAATTCAATATTACTGAATAATTATATGTGTATAGTGGGCCTGCAACTTCGTTAATTTTTAAAACTGGCCGGAATACAATGTACCCGTAAGTTAAGATACACAAGTTAAATACACTTAATTTAATTCTTATAGGCCGAAACAGTTTAATGCCTACTAAGGGAATGGTACCCACACACAGGTTGAAGTACATTGTAAAGTAGGACCGAGGAGGTCTATAAATACATTAAATACGCCTAAAAAGCGTCCCTCATAAACGAAAACAAAAAGCTAAAAAAAAGTTTTTGTTACTCCCTCTATAACACACCCAAAACCATTATATCCTATATCGGAGTCCGTTTACTTTCCTTCAACCGTTGGATTAGGACCCCAACTTTAGCTGCTACATGTAATTTATTGCGTAACCAGATCTCTTAATTTTCACTATTCTGCCAAGAGGAAGACTATGATTGGTCTGGAAAAACGTAACTCTGCTACTGACACGTACGGTTTGTAGATTTCAAAGAGTTTACTGTTTCACCAAACTATGCACAATGTTGGCTTACTCGCATTAACCACATTTATACCCAAGTGTTTGTGGAGCTTTTGATGACCCGGGTGGGATATAGTTCTTCTCAGCAACTGTTTCATGATGTTGGCAAAGTTTGCGGGGGGGAGATTACATTTGCTGAGTAATGTTTAATAACTGGTAAAGAAAATTGTCAATTAAAAAGGCTAACCATAGTACACTAATAAGAGTTTTGATTGTATTTTTGTTTCAGGGAAGCCGTTCTACAGATCTTAGCCATCTGGGATTAATTCGTCGAGCCACTTCAACTTCCACCCTCCGCAGTCGAGGGCAGACAGAAACCACCAGCAGGGCTATTGAGATCGTATAATGGGCGGTTTCAGCGAAAAGCCAGATAAGGCGGGAAATTGTTTCCTCAATTCTGCTTGTTGAAGGAAAAACAAAGGCCACCAGAAGAATCGCTGCCCGAAGACACAACTAACCACCTTGGGCAACAAGTTGCCAAAACACATCGCGAAAATGGGTAACTGATTCCAGTTCCTGAGCCTACACGAAAGCAAAATATAGTGGTCGCCACATGACAGACTGTCTCATCTTTAAGATCAAGCGACATCTGTAAAATAAACCCCTCGAGGAAGAGCCTTGAGAAAGACAAGTTCAGTTTACAAAAAATTAACCGCATTTAAAACCAACCGGAGTACCATCCATGGCCAGCGCAGTGTTTTGTGTGTTCTTAAATCTCTGATTTTCTGCTCTAATCATCCTAATCAAACCTTGTTTGAAAGGATTGTGTCCGTGAAAGACATGTTTACTTATCTGTGTTTGATGGTAAATTGAGAATGGAATCATTATTCACTCAACAAAAATCTGACGATTGTTTCTGCTTTAAGTTTTATTAAAAGATTTGTCCAATACTTTTTTGAAGAAGTCGGTGACTGCATTCTTGTGGTGGACAAAAAGAATGACAATTTTGTTACATTTCTTGATTATGTGACACTCGAAGGACTAGATATTGAAATGGTCCAAAAGAAATATATTTACTAATGCTTTTACACATATGTGGCTGTGACCTCAAGGATTTGAAGTAACGGACCAACTGGGCCCTAAAATAAATACATTAAATATACCTAAGAGCATCAATAACGTGAGAGAAAAATAAGCTAAAACAAAATGTATTTACTCCCATGTGTGATATATGGGAGTAAATAAGTTATTTGTTTAGCCCTATTTTTAATTTCACTTATTGATGCTTTTTAGGGTATATTTAATGTATTTAATATGGTTATTAGTTCCGATTACTTTAACCCGTCTGGCTTGTGACAGTAGGCTGAATTGGTTTAAAATGGTGATTTAGTGACCAGTGTAGCTCCTGTCTCAAAATATTACAACTCCTGTAGCCCTTGATAATGCACTGTGGCTTGTTAGAAAGCATGATGGAGATTTTTCAATTAATGCAATGGGTGAACAGTGCAATCCTGTGCGGAATATGGTGTAACTCCACTGGTCGCCAAATCCCCATAAGCCCCCATTTTTCTTTCCTCCAGACCACAGACACATATTTGAGCAAATTTTAAAAATCCTAACCGTCAACCTAGAAAATGATTAACAATTTAAAGGTAATGCATTCAATCTTTGATTTCATAAATTTTCCTGTTTAAATACGTCCACAGTCTATAAAGTCTATATTTGGTTATTGGTTTCACATGGTTTCAGTTTATTTCTTCGCAATAAAGGATTTTAACCTTAGAACAACATCCAGAATAAGACCAAAGACAAAACTTTAGTAGACTTTCGAAAGGGAAACGAAAAATTTCTACGAATTAAATGATGTTAATTTTATTTTGTGCTCTTATCATGATTCTAAACCGATTTATAATTATGAAATCAATGTCCCAATATGGCCCAATGACAAACTTGTAACAAAATAATCATTGTGTAACAATAAATTTATCCGTACTTCAGAATTGACTTTCTCGGAATGAAAATGGGTGCAATTGGTTTGATATTGGTCCATTTTGCAAGTGCATGAATGTGACAAACAACATATTGAGGCATCAATCTGTAACACAGTGCCTTCAAGGATCATGATTCCATAAACCCAGGCAATACAAAGTATGTTTCGAGGTGTATATAGTTTTTTTGAAGATTTTGTATTTTTTCGTCCACCGTAATGATTTGCGTTAAAGGTTTTTATTTGGGTAACCCATTATATCTGCAACCTGTAAATCGCATTGAGTTTGAATTCTTCATGTACTTTCTTTATTCGTCCATTCCATATTTTTTTAATACTGTAGCACACCGATGTGGCTTTCCCTGATCCTGCACAAGGTCAAATTACATTAAAAGTTTTTGAAATAATTTTGCATCAATCAAAAACATGTCAAAGTTTTTAATAAGTACAACCAATGTCTCTCTGCAACCGCAAAGTCGGGTTGACTTGAAACTTCAAACATTTTCATATATATACCTTCTTTATCTGAAGTTAAGAAGATCAATATTTTACTTTCTATAAGCCCTGGTGGGTTTGCATGTGGATGGGTAATTTAACAATCGCGATTCATCCTTACCTGGAAATCCGACTGGAGACCCTGGTTTATGGCCCTCAACAACTGAAACGTCTTTGGCATTTTTGGTATGTGTCAGTTGAATCCTGGTTATATCTCTTGGTGGTGAGTATTAACGATTATTCGCAATCCTTTTTTTAGGGCGGAAAGGGGTGCCAAGTGACTTTGGTGTGGTAATGGACCTGGCAACAGGTCAGGTTATTCTAATTTCAGGGTGCTGACTTTATTTTTCCTCCGGATGTAGAAAAAGGGAATTGAATAATTGAACCAAATTAGGCTTGGTTGAGGGAGTGGGGGGGGGGGCGGGGGGGGTAGGGCCGTTAAAAACACCATTAAACCAAACCAATTCTAGTAGCCCCACTTCATACTCTTTATCATGCTCACAGGTGAAATGGGGTTGAAAATTACATTTGAAACTTTGCGTTAAAATTTTTTGAAATTTTGAATCAAAGGTGGTCGTTTAAAGTTTTCAAGTAAACAATTTCTCTGCAACCGTAAGTTCCAAGAATTAGGGAATTTGAAACTTTACCATATTATTTTAGGGTCTAATCAAAAACAATCAATAAATCCGTATTTTCAGGTTTTAATAAGCCCACACATTGTGACTTTCATGCCCAATGGTCCAATGGTCAAAATTGTGTTAAATGTTTTAGAAAATATTTGCATTAAAGTTTTAAGTTACACTAATTTATCTGGCAAACCGTATGTTGGAATCAACTGGAAATTGGTCCACATACTTCTTTATCAACAAGCCATATTTTTTCATTCTAAATATCTCACCTAAGGCGGCAGTTTCATTTCATGCCAAAGTCAATGGCCTAAATGACTTTGCTACGGCCTGAGGGTATGTGTAAGACCCCCCTCCCGCTCACATTTGCTCTAGTCCCTTGAAAAGCAAGAATAACAATATCTTAAGACCATACATTGATACTTGAATTTATTTTGATTTTTTTTTTGTTCTTTTTTCGGATACAATGTTACTGAAATTTTGATTTTGTTCCCCGAGCATAACTGGAAATTTCACTTTTTTGTAACTAGTTTTAATCCAACAACTCATGCCTTCACTAAAATAATTCCAAGTTGTTCTCCTTTTGTTTTTTCAAACTGCATTTGATTTTTGTTTGTATTTGGGCCACATGGCTAGGATATTTCAAACACTTTGACCTAAAATTATGGTCCCGAAATATATATCAAATCGAAGGTATACCGTACGGGGATATTGTCAAAAATCGATGAATACAATCATACAAAATGGCCCGCTGACAGGTCAGTCCCTTTAATTATAAGAAATTTCAGTCCTTCCATTCTCATGTAACCGTTTGGCCTACGCTGGTCAGAACATTTCACAGTTGTGGTTGCCGTGGGTGAAGCATTTATCATGATTTGTTTAAAATGGAGGTTTTGTCTCGCAAATAATCCAAGAATGGCCGTCGTAGAAAATTTGGTAAAATTCTTGAAAAAAAATCATAATCAATCCATGTTAATTTTAGATTATTATTATATTATTTTTTACATCAAGCTTGAATTGCCAACTTTGATTATCAAGGGTCGATAAACATTGACTCTTTCTTAAAATGTTAAATCGGAAACAACTATTTATTCTTCCATCTATTTATCTTTTAGAAATGTGCAATGGATCATATTTTGTAAAAAGTCAAGTACAAAATCTTCTTTTATTCAGGTGATACATTTTAAGTTTGATATAAATAAATTTAAAAAGTGACCTGCCATCATTTACAATCAAAATAGCACGATGATACAAACCTATCAAAAAGTAAACCTAATATTACTAAGTGAAATAGTTTTCTGGTGTAGCGGGCACTCGTATTTTTGAAAACTGTTGGAATATAGTTTACACAATTATACTTCTTTAATATTTGTAATTCCCTTCCTAAAAGAACACGTTTTGTGCCAAACAAGATGGGACCCCCAACAATTCAAATCAATTATTTGTGCAACATTTGCTGAATGGATGTCTGGTCAACCCAGTCATTAAGTGCAAAGGCACGACACATGTCTTAATCCAGCTCATTCCAAACTAAACCCACCATCATACCTATGAAAACACTTGTCACACTGCATTCCCCAGTGGTGGGTTAACCAGTAACGCGAAAAGGTCCCAGTGAACATGCGTGTGTAATTGCAATCCTGTAAGATCATTTGGTCTCAGGTGTTGTATTTTTTTGTTTTTACTTTAACCTACGTTTTCTGGGGGAAATAACTAACCTTTGTATAATATATGTGAAAATCACTACAATGGAAGAAATTGAATGTATGTTCTCGCACCCCCTTCCAAACTCCATTCACAATTCACACCCCCCTCTGCATGAATCTGGATACTCCACTGCAGTGCAAAGTCGCAGAACAATTTTTGACATACAGCCGTTTGAATGAATGTACTTGTGTGTGTGTTAATATTTCTCAGAACTTTTTCAAGGCAATGATTTCTGTTTCGATGTAATGTATGACCTGTCGTGAATTTCACTCACAAGTTCATATTGGTGCTGTAGGAGTATTTTATATCCAGTATACATTTTCTATGGCTTTCACATTCTGTAAAACCGTCTGGAGTTTCGACAATGAAATGGAGAAATGGCAAAACATTTTCATGTGTCTGAATGTGGATTATTTCTGGCACTCATATCTTTGGCTTATAACGTCGTTCAAATTGTACTGCGTCAATTTTATACGAATTTAAGATTGCATATTTCATGACTTTCTTCAAAACGCCAGTTTTAGAAGTTGATGGTTTTAGGATTTTTATATCATGCACTGCAGTGCCGGTGATAAGTCGCTAGGTGGCGTTGCCAAGTCGGACTGTTGAACAGTTGTACTGTGCGGACTCACCGAAACAAACCGCCAGTGGACGCGTTACACTAGTTTTGCAATGTAATCTCCCTGGGTAAGTTTAAAGATCGCGGCTCAGTCAGCGTGCGACTAGATGTCGGGTCTTTTTGTTAGGGGAAAGTACTAAAATTGGGAAAATTGGGCCCGCGCATATTTAAAATTGCGCCATGTCAATTAAAGTTGGTGCAGGATGTTGAATGTAATATCTTTATAATGGAAAGACAGAGTTTAATGAAACATACGCAGTAATGCTTAACAGGTTGCCAATTAGTATCCCCTCGCCGATAGGCAAGAGCTGGTATATCGTTAGTCCATGTATTGCGTAACGTATGTACGTACGCTAGTAACACATTTCATTTTTCAATAACTTGTGAACTGCTTCCACGATTTTGATATTATTTGACCATAATGTGTGTATGGATGGAGCATGGTTAGCATATGAGTAGACTCATATGACCCACGTTCGACCGCCAAGGTCACGGAGTACTTTTTTATTTTTTATCAAGGCTGCCAGCGAGGAGATTAGCTTCGTTTAATGATGCCAGTGCGAGGGGATTAGCTTCGTTTAATGATGCCAGTTCTTGCATTATGGTATAGTTTGCTTTAATCTAACAATTTTCTGGTTTTGACGAAGAATCGGTTACCATGGATGTGAATATAAATCTAAAGAACGTGAATGTATGGTGTGATACATATCATCGAACCGGTATGTCACTTCTATGGTGTGATACATATCATCGAAATCCGTCCGTTTGCTTGGAAAAGTTTCAAGAAAATTTACTGTAAAAATGACGTCACAGAATACGTCACGTCGGAAAAACAGGTTCGGAAACCACTGATCCCATACCCTGATATCTAGTACTTTACATGCTACTTGCAAACATGTAGTTGGCCTCAATAATAATAACATACACTCAAAGCGTTCTTTTATAACATGATCATTCATGTTATAATTGTTCTTGTTATCTTTACCTATTATTTCTACGTAATTGACTTAGCCATTTTCAACGTTAATTTTTTAACGTACGTCTGGTTAAATTTGTTGGTTAAAACATTTTCGTTATACTATATCTCTGCAACTGCTTCGCCCATTACCTTGAAACTTCACATGGGTGTTTATCATCATTGTCACACCCGCTTGCGGAAAGCGCGATATCGTCGGCATTTTGGCATATGTCCGTCCGTACGTCCGTGTGTCCGGTTAAAGTTTTTTCGTTAAATTTTTTTCATCTACTATATCTATTTTGTTAGTGTCCATGCCTCGCCCCAAGGCGCGACATGCAGGCCACGGCCATCTAGTCTACAAAAAGTGGGTATAATTATGTTATCCAAGTGTCTATGCTTGGAAAAAAACTGGCCTTCGTGGCTTTGCCTCGTTTCTTGTTTCAATATTTTTCAGAAAATTGTTAATATACAGTACTTTTGAAAGAAATTCCCAGAAATTTAGTAGCCATTGGCGATTTTGGCGACCAGTAATCCCAAGCTAGCCAACGACCAAAAAATATTTTTGTTGTGTCGGTCTTCCTGCATATTCTTTGATTTATATTTCAGTTCACAAAGTCTACCTGATAGGGATCTTCAACTAGATGCGCCAGATCCAGAAGTGAATGTATGCAGTAACAGTGACTATGTTCTCCCATCCTATACCTTATCTAATATGCCTACAGACAATGATGCATGTTTGGATGAACAAGATATGGTAATCTCCTCAGAAGATGAAACTTCAGATGAAGATATTCAGGATTCATCTGATGAAGAGACGATGCCTATCACGAGTGCTGAATGTTCTCCAGCAAATTCTGACAATGATCCACCAGTTTATGTAATTCCACCACAGGAGACTCTCTATCATAGTGAAATTACTAGGTCAGAGCATATGCTTTCTGTAAGTGCAATCGCTACACGCCATAATTTATCCTCTACAGCTATAGCAGACATTTTGGCCCTCCTGCAAATTCACATGCCGCAAGCCAATATAGGAGAAACATCCGTTCATAATCTAAAAGAAGAATGTGGCTTTGGGAAAGATTACCTCACCTACCATCGTTATTGTGAACTATATACAAACCTGTTTAATGCCAATGATGAACATTGTAGTACACCTGACTGCAGGGGCTCAAAAGCAGAATGTACAACATATTTTGTGACCAGTCGACTGGATATTCAACTTAAGGACATATTGGAAAGAGATGGAGTCTGGAAATCAGTTTGTGAAAGTCGTAAATTCCACAACAGTGATATCATATCAGATTTAAAGTCTGGACAGGCATATAAACGTCTGCAACAACCAGGAAACTTCTTACACCAATCTACAAATGTAACTCTTTCCTTATTTACAGATGGAATACCATTGTTCAAGAGTTCGTCTGTGTCGTTATGGCCTGTATATCTACTGATAAATGAGTTGCCACCCAAGGAAGGTTTCACCGGTTTTTCACCGAAAAACATTGCTTCGGGGTGGGTGTCTGGCAAGGTGTTGGAAAACCCAAGATGTGCATGTTTCTAAAACCACTGATTGTAGATCTAATGAATCTATATAATATTGGATGCATTTTACAAATTGAAGGGGAAGCTATTCAGTCTAAAGCTATACTGGTTGTGGCAACAATGGACTTGCAAGCACGTGCATATGTTCTGAATATGACCCAGCATAATGGAAAATATGGATGTCTATACTGTCGAGAATCTGGTGAAGTGGTGACTTGTGGTGCTGGGACGTGTCGGTCATACCCATATAGAGACAGAGTCCTCAGAAGTGAAACCAATGTTAGGAATAGTGCAAGTGTCGCACGTAGAACGTCAGAAAAAACGCATGGTTTCTTCGGAGAAAGTGTGTTCATGTACTTGCCCGACTTTAATGTTACTGAAAGTGTAGTGATTGACTACATGCATGGCATACTTTTAGGCGTGACTAAGAAGTTTCTTGTGCTATGGTTTGGTGTACAAAATTCAAAAGAACCATGGTACATTGGTGGTAGTATGAAAGCCGTAGACACTTTGCTGTTTAAGATCAAACCACCATCATTCATCCATCGACGACCTCGCATATTAACAAAAACCCATCACCACTGGAAAGCATCAGAACTTAGAAATTGGCTTCTTTTCTTCTCGTTGCCATGTTTATTAGATATATTACCTCATGTATATCTAGTGCACTTCAGTTGTCTGGTTGAAGCGACCTACATATTACTTGGAGATTACATCAGCCGATTTGGCACGAGCCGATATGCTTCTACAGGTTTTCTGTAAGAATTGTACCATACTATACTCGCCAAGTATTATGGGGTTGAATGTTCACAATTTGACGCACTTGGCATCATGTGTCCAACAGTGGGGCCCATTGTGGTGTTATTCCTGCTTTCCATTTGAATCATTCAACGGAGAAATCCATCCATGGAACAGGAAATGTCTGTAGAGAAGTGTTCTGGGCCTTACAAGCTCAAAAACGAGATGAAAAAAAGTACAGACTTTACCAGCAGTGAACACCAGAGCACAACAATATATGGCTAAACTAGTAAATTCAAACACTTCTGATCATGACAATCACTCGAATGCACACCAGTGTACGATCATCAAAGCGCAGGACATAATTATTCCATTTGAACCAGTGGAAAAGTAAAAATTGATGTTGGCATCTGGAACCGATGAGCCAGAGCACTTTGTGACAGTGAAGAAAATTGTCAGGAATGGCCATGTAATGTTCAGCAAAGCATGTTCAAAAGTGAAAAAACAGAACTCCTATACATTACTGCTGGAACGAGCTGTAGACGGTGCTGAAGTGATACAGGTGAACAGGTACATTATGAACAAGGAGTCCAGGAAGGTGTTTGCTACTGGTCATCTACTTGCAGAATCAGGATCCATTCTGCCACAACGTGTAACTCATTTACAGAAATTATCCGAACTAAGGTAATAACATTAACATACATCTTGCATCTGATCAGGATCTACAATTTTAAAACTTTTCTAAGTACATTCTCAATGGCCAAATAAACCATACATGTATATGTTACACATACTGTGAATACAAGAGCCGAGTATTTCAACAGACATTCATTATGCCAGTCGTTGTTGACTCATCCTTGTCACATATACAGTATGTATGACCTACTTGAGAATTCACTAACATACCCCACCCACACCCCCCATACGAAGTATGCCGAGGTTTTCGTAATTCCATCCTTTCTTCTTTTTATAATCTGTAAGACTTGTGTTAAACGTATTTAAGTACTTCATATCAACCAAGATTGACTTGAAATTTCACATGCTTCTTTATAATCATCTATATTTTCATTCTGCACCCAACCCATGCTGCCCAAGGTCAAGGTCAAATTACTTACGTTAAATATTTTTAAGTACCTGACACCTCTGCAACTGAATGAAGCATTGACTGAAACTTTACATGCTTGTTTATTATCATCCATACTAACCCAGACCACAAGATCTATGTCTAATGACATTGAAATGGTTGTTTTTTTTTTTGTATAATTTGTGTTCAAGTTCAACGTTTATTAACATTTCTGATAAAAAGAAATGTTACAAATGGATTTGCGAGGCAATAGCGGCGACCGGGGGTATATGTAAGCACCCGCTCACTTTGCCTAATTCCATTATCTGTTTGTCCATCTGTAATGATCATTCACTATTCATCATGTTAACCCTTTCAACACGACAGCCATCAACAGTGTAAATCCATGTGAGCCTGCTCTTAATGAACCACCTCATCAGGGTCTGTACATTTTGGAAGTAATTTGATTAAAAACACTCATTTCTAATGAATGGACTGGTCTGAGTTAATGCATTGGTCTACACATGAGCCTGGACCAGTCGATGTCGGATTTAGTGGTGAAAGGGTTATAATGAAGGGTCATTTTCATTTCAGCCCTCCTGTACCAATCGGTTTAGTGAAGGCAGAGAATCTTCGAGAACCACTGATTGTTGTTCCTAAAGGAAATGATGTCTACTGTGCCGTGCTACCAAATCATTTTGAAAGAGACTAATGCACCTATCTATATTTTCCCCAATCAGGGGTTGAGGCATACATGTACCTACATGTAACTGGTGAAAATATAATATGCTGGATATTAAAATTTTCAAAATATTACAGAAGAAAATAATGAGTAGAATTATTAAACTCCAACATATTGTTGTTCAAAATATTCCTATTAAAATTTTAGAGCAAAATTTCCTAAGTCCTCACATTTCTGTTATTTTCCGCTCATTTTCCGCCCTTGAAACTTTCTAAGTTAACATTTTAGTTAAAAAATAAACTAAGTTCTCATTTTCCACCCAATTTCCAGACACTTTCCGCACTTTCCATGGACGTCCATGGACAATGTCTGCACTTTCCATGGACGATGCCCGCACTTTCCATGGACTATGTCCGCCCTTTTCCAGTGTTTCCGCACATATTCCGGGGTTTCCACACAATTTCCATGTAAATTCCATGGACGTCCACGGAAATTCCATGGACGTCCATGGAATTTCCATGGAATCTCCAATATGTCCATGGAACATCTACACCCGGGAATTTCCAGAATAGTTGTATCTTCTTGGAAATGATTCACATGGGAAAATAGTAAGCAGGCATTTCAGAATGTGGTTAATAATCTACCAATCACTCCACACTGTCGGGAAGATATTGATATACATGTAATAGTAACACATTTTTATTTGATTTCTTGACAGACAACGTAAGAGTGACATGCCAGCCCAGCAAAATGTCACAGACGTACACCTCCAGTTCTTGGACATGTGGATGGAGGACAACCCAGAGCTGACTGCACAAGCCCTCCAGAAACGCTTTGACACTACCTTCCGGCTGCACATCTCCATCAGCAGGTTGAAGTACTTCCGGAAATCGTTGGGCTGGCAGTCGCGACGGATGAAGTAGTGCCATCTCATTTCCAGTCAACAAGCGTTTCCGACTGAACTGGTGCCTGGAGGCCTTACTTCGGAGGGAGACCTTTGCCAACGTCATATTCACAGATGAGACATCGATTGAGCTGTCCTCCTCTGGGCGGCTCTTCTTCTACAAGCAGCAATCAGCACTGCAGAACTTGCCTCAGAAGGCTCCAAAGCCCAAACATGCATACAAGGTAAATGAACTTAAAGATGGTGGCCCACTGGTTTGGATAATCATAGCTGCATTACCGTTTCAGTTCTCTACTGATTTTCATAATGGTCGCTCTACCATTATTATCTACAATTCTGATTATATGTGTCATATAATAATTCATGGTATCATTGTGTATCGTTCTTGCCACAACCGGTTGATGGGAGTGTGATTTGCAAAATAAAATAGTTTCCTGATTTACATGGTTTGGCCCTCATGTACTATTTTGGCTCGATGTTATTGATTCGAATCCGATTATACCCCATTATGAAAATAATTACACTACCGGTTGCATTAATCTTACCGAATGTTAATGTTGAGCATTTATTGCAAATGTAACCGTTTGAATGGCCGAGCTACTTGACATCAAGCATGTGACATGAGTACATGTTCAAAATCATTGAAATTAATGGCAAGATTAACAAACTTGTGTGTGTATTACTCATCCTATTACTCCTAGGGGACGGTACTAAATGTAAGTGACACTGGTGTGGTTATGACCTGGCAGCAGGTCAGGTTATTCTAACTTCGGAACTGAATATAGATTCTTGATCATGTTGATGTAAATATTGGGTTCTAATTTTGGGAATTTCCTCCTTTACAGATACAGGCTATTAAACACCATCAATCAATTCAATAAAGGCTCAGAACTTTTGTATAAATGTTGACATCCATAGTGATACCTCATTTGCATATCTACATTGGAAATTTGGAATGGATTTACATATTAATTTGACAGGGGAATTTTGGTTTTTAAATGGGTGGAATAGTTACGCAATAGTTTTACTTAATCCGTGGGAGTTCAGATTAATATAATAGGTTTAATGTTGTTAAGATTTTGAAATTAGAGCCAAAATTACCTGATAATGTGAAACAATAATATTACAAATTTTCTCAAATAATTGCAAAACCATATTACATGTAGTGTTGTTTATTTCTAGGTGCTCATGTGGGCTGGAATTTCGTACCATGGGAGGACGGAATGCTGTCTTTTCACCGGCATCATGGATTCAGTGATCTATCAGAAGATCCTGACTGACAATCTTCTACCATTTGCAGAGGCGAAGTTCCCCGATGGCTACCGTCTTTATCAAGTACGTATAGTGATGTGCCGTTGATTATATTGATGACCCATCCAAATTTTGCAGATTGCGATACATTGCCTATTACATTGCTGCATTATTAACAATTTAACACGGATACATCCTTACTGGGTGGGAATTACACATTGGGAATCTAGCAAACATCTAAAATTATGTTAAACATGGAAACCAAATAACCCATGCAGATATATATAATCATGCAACTAGCCTTGCATTGACCATTGAACAAGTTGCATTGACCAAGTACATGCGGACTCATAAAACATGGTTGACTTTAATCACTTACTTACCAAACCATATCAACAATCAATTAATGGTACTGACTCATTCAATCAATATAGCGGCACTGAATGTCAGTGATAGCGGCCTACAAAATGTATTGTGTTTTAAATGCAAGAATTATATTCTTCAAAATATTTATTTATTCCTGCAATTGTATGATGCGAAAAATAGCATACGTTCTATATGTACATGTTGTGCCCGTTATACATGTTCATGCGCACGTACCTTGGTGATGAAGATGGCAGTGAAGTGCAGGCAAATGGATATGTCATATATATATTGTGCATACTCTGCTGCAGGACCTACACTGCTCGCTATTTAGTTGACACATAATTATATTCATCTGTTTGCAGGACAATGACAGCAAGCACAAAATACAGCTTGCGCGAAGGCAAGACTATTTATGTACGAACTAATTTTGGAACACCCATACATTGTTAGCAATCACTGTTCGTTCGGTCATTCAGTTCAGTTATGTACATCGGGCGGGACACGTGTGTTAAAAATAAAATAAAATACGTTAAATGTCGCAGTTTAAAACAAAAGTATTGTGTTTCAGACATTCATACGTTCGGCGTTGGGGAGAGTACTCGTCACACGAGGGTCCTGCCAATCTGGCGTTGGATGTTGCCAAGTTTGAGGTAACATTTCACGGTGTTGGAGGTGCAAAAAATATCACCGGGCAGGAAATCGTTACAGAACGAGTTACACGCATTGCGAGCGTGCTCGCCGGATATTGTGTTTTTACAAATTGGAGAGAACGATCTCGCAACTCTTCTGCCCGGGGATGTGGTGAAGTACATTGTCAGTGTTGCGGAGTTTCTGTCCTCGGTCTATAAAACGTCCGTAATTGTCACTGCTGCCGCGGGCGTACGATCAATTCAATCTAAAGGTGCGGGCAGTTAATGACACCTTGCGGACAAAAATACAGCGATGTGACAATGGTGTATCGCTGTGGAAGCACAGGGGATTCTCTAAGCCACAGCAGCATCTACTCCATAGGGACAGCGTGCAACTAAACTCCGCCGGCCACCGAAAATTCCTGCATAGTATCAAATACGCAGTATTGCGCCAAGTGGGACGTCAGAAGGGTCAACGGTCACGGGTACGCCTGCATACACAGGTGGGACGTTGTTTTGGTTTTGGCAATATTATAGTTTCTGGGTTTGTGGAATTATGTGAAAATATAGGCCTACATGTACTATCAGGCTTGTTAATCCATGGTGGTAATTTGTAACATGGGCTGCAATAATACATATAGTTTGCCATGCAAAACATTTTCAATTTCATTGGTTGTTACCCGGTAATTGTTGAGCCATTTGTACATGTCCTTATCGGTATGCACGGAATTAATTTGATGCACTGCTTGTACTGAGAGTGTCCGGTCCCTGGTGTGGCCGGCTTAATTTGATGTCTCTTAGTCGAGTAACTTGCCGGTGTTTATTGCATTCACAATTTCAGGCATGGGGTATTAGTGATATAACCCTGTCTAGTGTGTGCTAATCCGGTTCAGTGTTTGGTATGAGCGGACAACCCACTATAATTGCAGTTTCAAGCATGTAAACTTTCAGGCTTGTGCCATTATATAGTATTCTGCATATTACTGTGAGTGTGGGTTGTTTGGTTGTCTCATGCCAAGGTACCGTGTTGATTGTTATGTGTACATGTACTATACAATGACATTTTTCACTACGGATGTTTCCAACTCTGTAACAAAAAGGGGCTTCAATGCTGGTTTATGCCCAACACTATGGGCTCAAGTAGGGAGTGTGTGTTTATTGCATTCACAATTTCAGGCATGGGGTATTAGTGATATAACCCTGTCTAGTGTGTGCTAATCCGGTTCAGTGTTTGGTATGAGCGGACAACCCACTATAATTCCAGTTTCAAGCATATAAACTTTCAGGCTTGTGCCATTATATAGTATTCTGCATATTACTGTGAGTGTGGGTTGTTTGGTTGTCTCATGCCAAGGTACCGTGTTGATTGTTATGTGTACATGTACTATACAATGACATTTTTCCACTACGGATGTTTCCAACTCTGTAACAAAAATGGGGCTTCAATGCTGGTTTATGCCCAACACTATGGGCTCAAGTAGGGAGTGTATGTTCCGCTACCGATGGATGTCGATCAGTAGCACTTTATATGGTTTAATCCACATATTCAAACTCGAGTCAATATATGCGGCTCAGTGCCTTTAAAAACTGATTTATTGTTGAATTTGACTAAGGAATAAAAATCTCCGGGTATATTCATGGTAGTTTTTCCGCGTTGCTCCTGATTGGATTGTCAGTTTCAGGATGCCGATGCGAAAAACCGACTCCAGGGTCCGGAAAGGCGCCAGCACAGACAAAGCGGCGGCGTGCAGGGAGGTTGTCGACTGAGGACCCAGGTTCAGGACTACCAATTGCCACGGACTTGGCGCCGCCAATTCAATCGACTCAGGTGGACATGTCCGCGCTGGCCACTGAGATAATTAGCCAATTGCAGTCGCGTGGCCTTGTTAATATGCCTACATCTAACTTGGTTACACCAGGCCCCAGTAACATTCCAGATCCTATATGTACTACCCAAATACAGTCTAGTGGAGTGGTTTTGCCCCCAAATGATCTGGCTACGCCCACGCCAGGCCCCAGTAATGTACCTGATCTCATAAGTACATCTGACCCGGTGTCCCCATTGATGTCCCCAACGGAATTGGGAATGGACCAACCCAACAGCGATGTGTTAACAATCCTTAACTCCGTGTTGGCTGGAAAGCAACACACGAAGGTACAGCTATTAATAGCACAGAGAGTGCGAGGTCACAGCTGTCAAATTCCTGCGCTGGTGTATTAGATGTTGCAGAAGCGTTGCCGCTAGATTACGCAGTTCCAGAAAAAGTTAAAACTCGGATTTGGCGTCGCGAACCTATTGATTTTCGTGACTTGCTCAACGTAAATGAAGATGAATCGTATACGATTACTGTTAACAACAGCGCAGATAGTAAGGTTGTCAATCTGTCACGAAAGCAGACGCATAAATATTCCTTTAACCATATTTCAATGGTGTGAAGCGTTTACCATATTTTCATATGTGTATCTTCAGAAATTTCCAGAGTCAAATCTAGATCTGTTGAATTATGAAAATCGGATTCGATCAATCGCTCGTGAGCATGGTCCGCATGCCTTCCGGTACTACGACGAGTCATTTCGTACGTTGTTGAATCACGGTCAAGTTACGTGGAAATCCATGCCCAATGCGCTGTTTCAGCAATGCGTTACGAAAAAAGGTATAAATTATCGCTTTTCTGAGAATAGTAATAGAAATAATCGTTCTTTTCGTGAAACACGCTCAAAACGTTTCCCAATTGGCTACTGTTGGGGATTTTGCGAATCCGGGAAATGTAAGCGACCAAACGCATGTAAATTCAAGCATCTGTGTGCAAAATGCAACGGAAAGCACAGCGTTACCGCCTGTAATAAGCGGGATTAATGGAAATAAATCTGGTAGTGATATAGAGACTAAACTTCCCACACCGATACATATCAGCCCGATGTCTGAAATTTTGCGAGGGTATGATGTAAGCTTGACAGAATATTTTAATTCACGGTTTCACTAACGGTTTCTCAATTGGTTATTCAGGTCAACGGACGCACAGGTTAGCAACAAATCACACTTCTGCGCTAGAAAACAAACATATCGTACATCAAAAATTGAACAGTGAGTTAGATCAAGGTCGTATAGCTGGCCCCTTTGATACACCGCCATTTGCCTCATTGTTGTGTTCTCCAATTGGTCTTATACCAAAAAAGGAAGCGGGTACGTTTAGATTAATACACGACTTAGCTAACGGAGATGAACATTCTGTTAATGCTAACATACCGCGAAGTTCGTGTGTTGTCCATTATGACTCCATTGATACAGTAATTAATCTCATTCAGCAATATGGTCATAATTGTTTAGTAGCGAAATCAGATATCGAATGCGCTTATCGGATTATCCCGGTGTCACCAAAGGAATATGAATGCCTCGGTTTTAGTTGGGAGGGTAAATATTATTACGACAAATGTTTTCCCATGGGTTGTTCATCATCGTGCTCAATTTTCGAAACTCTCAGCACTGCATTACAGTGGGTAATGGAAAACAAGTTTGGAGCTGGTGGCGTGTCGCACGTAATCGATGACTTCGTGTTTGTTAATGAATGCATTGTCGAATCAATGTCAAACGGATTTAGATAATTTTATTGCGCTATGCAGGAATGTCGGTATACCAATCAAGGCGGTTATGTCAAGCAATATTTGTTCTCGCGTTTCATGCCTTTCTGCGTATGGGCGAAATTGCATGCAGAAATAAAGATCAAAAGTACAAGGTCGTACAATTTGCCGATGTCACTTTTTTGCCAAATAATTCGTGTGTAACCCCAGTTGCGATGCAGATTATTCTTAGACATTACAAGCACAAAACCGTCAGATCCGGTCACGTTATGCTTGCGATCAGGTTCAGAACTGGCCATTTGTCCCGTTCATTGCTTAAAGCAGTATCTAACCATGGCTACACACACGACGGGCCCGCCCGCTTTTCCGATTCCAGGATAAAGTGCCAGTGACAACTTCATATGTCGCGAAAAGTTTACGTGATGCAATATCGTATTCTTGGGTATGACCCGACTTTATACAAAAGCCATAGTTTTCGCATAGGAGCGGCTACGTCCGCGGCCGCCGCAGGTATAACCGGAACTCGTAATTCAGAAAATGGGCCGCTGGAAGTCCAGTGCATTACATTCGTATATACGGATGTCGCAATTTTAATTGGCATCACGTTGAACGATTGACAACTTTACTACAATTTTGTGCTATCATTCACCCAGAACTGAAGGAACGTATGCTAACATTCCGGGGCTCAGATTATGTCTGACCTGTGATTTCGTTGGGGCATTGTATCTGATAAGTGTGCAGCTTTATGGCTGCTCTGTAATTGATACTGTACCCATGTTTGTTCTAATAAGTGTACAGCTTTATGGCTGTGCTGTAATTGATACCGTACCCAAGTTTGTTCTAATAAGTGTGCAGCTTTATGGCTGCGCTGTAATTGATACTGTACCCAAGTTTGGTCTAATAAGTGTACAGCTTTATGGCTGCGCTGTAATTGATACTGCACCATGTTTGTTCTAATAAGTGTACAGCTTTATGGCTGTGCTGTAATTGATACTGTACCATGTTTGTTCTAATAAGTGCACATAGTTGTGGCTGCGCTGTAGTATATACACGCATTCACATATAATTGGTGTTACATCTGCTAGCGAGTGATATTTCAACGTCCGCAAAATTAGATGTCGTTCAGCTTTATGGCTGCGGCTGTGTACTGCGTACAGGTGTATTCACTATGACACATGACCTCTCGCATTGGGTGGGGGGTTGTCCCGCTAATGCGGGACAACGTGTGGCCTTTATTCCTTCCCCAACTTCGTGGTGGACACAAGCATGTTGATACCTTAGTGTCATGCTTTTCAGTAACCCGTCATTTATAATAAATGACCATTACACACAAACATTGTGTTGTTATTTTCCACCACTCCAAGCAATGCGACAGGTCTAGTACATAAGGTAAATGTGTTAGTGGACATAAAATACAGCTTGCGCGAAGGCAAGACTATTTATGTACGAAACTCATTTTGAACACCCATACATTGTTAGCAATCACTGTTCGTCCGGTCATTCAGTTTCAGTTATGTACATCGGGCGGGTCCCACACGTGTGTTAAAAACAATACCCACCATCCCATCCAGCCTTTATTCCTTCCCCACCTATTCGTGGTGGACACAAGCATGTTGATACCTTAGTGTCATGCTTTCAGTAAACCCGTCATTTATAATAAATATGACCATTACACACAAACATTGTGTTGTTATTTTCCACCACTCCAAGCAATGCGACAGGTCTAGTACATATGGTAAATGTGTTAGTGGACATAAAAGCAAATCAACAATGAAGTGGATGGGAGAATGCGGTCTTAAAGAAAAGCTTGTGGTAACGCCGGCATCATCACCCGATATCAACCCAATTGAAAATGTGTGGTCGGCATTGAAGGACCACCTTCAACGACATGTGAAACCTAAACGCAAGGAGGAATTGATTCAGGGCATAACAGAATTCTGGGAGGCCCTATCTGCGGCACAGTGTGGAAAGTACATTGACCATATACATAGAGTTATCCCACATGTAGTTTTGAACAATGGTGGACCAACTGTGTTTTAGGCAACTTTTAACATGGGGTTTAAACAATGATATTGAAATCACAGACCCAAACAAAGTGATGCACACCAATTTGAACCTTGACCCACGATTTAACAATGTGTTCCCTCAATAACAATTCGTTCCCACGATATAACAATTTGTTCCCTCGAATTAACAATTTGTTGCCTCAATTTAACAATTCTTTCCCCCGAATTAACATTTCGTTCCCAATAGTATCCGTAGTATCGTACTCTTTCCGAGTTCGTTGTGTCCATTCTGAGCCACAAGCATTCGGCGTGTTTCGGCTTTCATCGGTATACATGTAACTACATATGAATAACAAGGCTTATAACCATGTTTAAAATTGTAATTGCCTATGCATTCTATGTATTTCTGCAGGATAAGGATAATTCTCAAATGAACATATGAACTTTCCACTACAATATTGACATTAGAGCCCTAAAACACATTATTTCATTTGTTATGATACGAGGTCGTGTCCGACCTGAGATAACCAGCTGTAATTATACCCCCCGCAACGAGACAAATACTTAGTCTCTTTACAAAACTTAACATCAGAGAAATGTTGTTATAACTTCTATTTCCTTCATCTAAAATGCTTAATATTTCACACATGCATTCCTGTAAGGCTCTACTACCATGCTGTGCCATATCCCCGCTGATCCCAATGTCAAGGTCAAATACTTAGTCTCTTTACAAAACTTAACATCAGAGAAATAAGTTATAACTTCTATTTCATTCATTGAAAATTCTTATTTATATTTCACTTGTGCATTCATCTAAGGTTGTATTAGCATGCTGTGACAAATCTACGACTGTCCAACCCCCGCTGATCCCAAGGTCAAGGTCACATACTTAGTCTCTTTACAAAACTTAACATCAGATAAATGTTATAACTTCTATTTCCTTCATCTAAAAATGCTTAATATTTCACACATGCATTCCTGTAAGCTCTACTACCATGCTGTGCCAAATTCACGACCGTCCAACCCCCGCAGATCCCAAGGTCAAGGTCAAATACTTAGTCTCTTTACAAAACTTAACATCAGAGAAATGTTGTTATAACTTCTATTTCCTTCATCTAAAATGCTTAATATTTCACACATGCATTCCTGTAAGGCTCTACTACCACTGCCTGTGCCAAATCCACGACCGTCCAACCCCCGCTGATCCCAATGTCAAGGTCAAATACTTAGTCTCTTTACAAAACTTAACATCAGAGAAATAAGTTATAGCTTCTATTTCCTTCATTGAAAATTCTTATTTATATTTCACTTGTGCATTCCTCTAAGGTTGTACTAGCATGCTGTGACAAATCTACGACTGTCCAACCCCCGCTGATCCCAAGGTCAAGGTCACATACTTAGTCTCTTTACAAAACTTAACTTCAGAGAAATATGTTATAACTTCTATTTCTTTCATTGAAAATTCTTAATATTTCATATGCTGTGACAAATCCCCGCTGATCTCGAGGTCAACGTCACATACTTACCGTATAACCTCGAATTAACGCCCCCCTCCTAATAAACACGCCCCCCCCCCCCACCCCCCCCTCCAAATTAAAAGAAATAGAAATTATTGCCAAGGACCGCCAATTTCAAACATAAATAATCCTTAAATCCTTATTTGTGTTCGAAATTAGCGGTCCTTAGTAAAAAAAATTGTTTTTCTTTTTTTAGTGGCTAATAAACGCCCCCCTTTTGTAAAATGTAACGCGCCCGGGCGCGTTAATTCGAGGTTATACGGTAGTCTCTTTACAAAACTTAACATCAGAGAAATCGGTTATAACTTCTATTTCCTTGCTCGGATCAGCTTCACATTTCACACTCATTGCTCCACTGGACCTTTACCACCCTGTGACAAATTCACGTTCATGCCGCTCCCGCTAATCCCAGAGTCAAGGTCACAAGCCCACACACTTGGACATTTTTACATATTTTAGGGGTACCTGGGCACACGCGGGGGGTATTCCACAAGCCTCGCTTACTGACCAATCTAGTTCGATATTCTTTGCATACTTATGTTCCAACTATGCTCTTTCAGCAAGATAATAAATAATACTTCTCAAATGAACATGTGCACTTTCCGCCGAAATAATTACATTAACGTTAATAAAATCGCGGAATTTTTTACGAGGTCGTGTGCGACCAAAGTTATAAGCCATGTTATTCATATGTAGTTATAGCGATGAAAGCGGAAACACGCCGAATGCCTGTGTTCTGAGCCAGGTGCTTGTCCAAACATTACTTTTAGGACTTAGAAACTTGTTGACGTAACAAAAAGTCTTTCTACAACCATATGAAGGTCAAAAAGGTCATGTTAATGGGGGCATATTTAACATGAATGTAACATGGGACAAAAGGAGCCGGAGGGACTGCAGAAGGAATCGAAAAACGAAACATTTTCCGAAACCTGTTTAGATAGCTTGGAAATGATGTAACTAAGAAAACAAAAGATAGATTTTGAAAATCGGTCCACAAATTCCAAAACCCCCTATGTTGAATTCCCATAGAAAAATCATTGTTTCGCAATAAAATCCATATATACTGTGATTTCTCTCTCTTTACATGTGATTGTAAGACTCTATTTTGTTTAAGTATAGTATATCTATGCAACCATAACTCATATTAACCTGAACCTTGCAATACTTGTTTATCATCATCCATATTTTCATATATGTGCAACACATGCCGCCCTTTACTAATCTGTAGCGGATTTGTCGAAATTCTATTCCAGCTAAGTGCACTTTGAGGGAGTAATTCTTTATTTCTACTGAAAGCATATAAAGTAATCGTCTTTTAATTGTTTTGATGACTTAGCTTATTTATGAGTCATGTAGTGTATTTAATGCATGATATGAATTTGGAAAATCAGTCATAGTTTCCGTAAATGACGTCGAAAAATTGACAAAAAATATAGCTCATGCAGACTTTTCAACTAGTTCGCATATCCGCGCTCTGATTTTAGTCAATTGTCGATTCACTCAAATCTGTCATACGTTCAAGGGAAGTATAGGGATGGATTGTGACCTAGGGGTTAGAACACATGACTTCAATCCGTTGGTTGTGGGTTCAAACCTCGCCTTTGGCATCAACAATATTTTCATAGCATCTCCATCCCACTAGTCTGTCGGATGAGACGTTAAACTGTGGTTCCGTCTATATGACCCTAGCTGTTGGTGGGACGTTAAACCTTTCACTTTTCACTTTCAAGGGAAGTAACTACGTTTAAACTGAGACTGCGTGTACTCCAATAGTTACCGCCCGTGATGATAGTGGCGACCGGACATAGCCTACTGTATTTTATTTGTATATATCTGGTTTCATACAAGGCGCGGGGTCTGGTACCCCGTGGTGGCTCTGCCGTGTCTGTCCGATGATATTGATTTCGAATAAATACAATTCCTTCCTAGAATGACGTCGAAAGTTGACGTAAAACTCAGTGCGCATGCGGAAATGACATCGAAGGTTGACACAAAATTCAGAGCTCATGCGGAATTGAATTGAATTCCACATGAACTCCGAGTTTTGTGTCAACTTTGGACGTGATTTTCAGAAAATATGACTGATTTTGAAAAGCACGGCGATACAGGAGTTGACAGCAAAATCGTTGTATCTACTTGTTTCAGACTGATAAGATTACTGGCCAGACTTTGCAGTGTGTAATATTAACTCGACCCTTTCACACTAGTCTGGGATGAGCTGTGGCTCAGGGACAGAGTACAGGACTTCACTACTGAAGGTTGTGAGTTCAAAACCTACCATAGGGCATGAAAATATGTTGATAATATTTCCATCCAACTGGTCTGTCGAATGATACGTCCAACTTTAAGTCCATCCTTATGTGACCTTAGCTGTTGCTAGGACGTTAAAATATAATCATTCTCATTTCACACTTGGCGATCGGAATGAGACATTTAATGTAATATTTTACTATAATAAAATAGTTGCGAACTGTAAGGATTCTGATGAGATGATTGAGTTGTTTCATCCATATCTATCTATACTGTTCGTTATAACTATTAAAACTAGCGTTTTGTGTTGAAGGGGTTGAAGTAGGTGTTAGCATTTACGGATAGTATAGACATATACCATGATACTGTTCATTGTGTACATGACAGCCGGCTACAATAAAATGCAAGCACAGTGGAACTTCTCTATGCCGAACGCCATAGTTACCGCCAGGGTGTCCGGTATAGAGAGTTTTCCACTGTAAGCAATCAATCACCAGCTGTCAGGGCCACATCATGGACCTGTTGGAAGAGCGGGGCTTTGAGGTACACGAGTTGTACAGTTGAACCTCTCTATACGGAACACGTCGATGGTACCCGTGGTGTTTTGGTATAGTGAGATTCAAATGTATTAAAATAATTAAACTAATGTGGACTCGTTTAGTTTAAACATATTTTATTGCTCTAAATTTACAATGTAACTTTACAGTTAATAAATACAGGTTAATTTAGAAGAGCAAACGGGTTGGGCTACAAGTTTTAGCAACATTAGTTACAACCCGTCCCAATTGCTTATTGCATATATATAAAGTGGTATAATAGTGGTAGGTAAATAATTATGATGTTTTACATATTCTGTAGAGCAAGTATATATACAAACATATATATACACATACATACACACACATATATACACATATACATGTCATATATATCACATATATATATATATATACATATATATACATATATATACACAAATATATCGATGTGCACATGAGCACATCAGTCTAGGTGTTGAAACAATATGTTTTTCATAAACAGTCATATTAATGTCTCATGATAAATCGAAAATAAACAATAAAACAGGATAAGTGTTCAACATGCTGCACCAAATGTCCTCAACGCACACACTCCAGAATCTGGGACCACGATTATGAGCCCCCCCCCCGAATATGCTCTCGTACCCCATACTCGAAATCAAACAGCTCTGCCGGCCATTACCGAGCGAAGCCCAATCATGACCGATAGAAAGTCCAAATGCGAGCACGGAGCACCTAACACATCGCGGAAGACCCACGAGCACGAGCCCAGGTAACCATTTATAATAATTGTATTCATGCAGGAACGCAGTATTTAGTAAATAGTTAATTGTTAATATAGACGTTACTTGTTTAATGTAGTTTTGTAAAAACGCAATACATATACGGATGCAGTTATATGAATCGTCGAGTCAGTTTAATGTAAGTTTGCACTTCTGTAAATATGCGAGTATTGTCTTCCACATTTAGTGACTCTTTTCCGAATAATAGGGTTTTAACAGATAGTGGATGGTACTGACGGGTTGCTGCAAAAACGTTTAATCGTTGCTGATGGAATAGTTGGCATTTAAAAAGGAAATGTTCGGCATCTTCATCTTCGAGTGTACATTGGCATAAAGGGGACTCGTACCCTGCTGTCATGCAATCTCCAGTGACAACACATGTATAGAGAATAGTAGGTTAGTGCCGTGAATGGGAAAACATATCTGGCAAGGCTCAGGAAACGGGATGGGCGAGGCTCTGCCGAGCACATCCCTTTTCCGTGCCACGCCAGATATTTTTTTCCCATTCACCGTGTTCACGGCACTAACCTACTATTCTATTTATCCCGTCAACACCTACAAATGGCTGCAAAATGCAAAAATAGTATTGACTGGATATCAAAAATGTTTCACGGCACATACGCACTGTGTTGACGGGATAAATATATTTCCTATTATGTAACGTATATGTTTGTAACTAAAAAGAAAATAAATATAAACAAAATAACTCTTCTCAAACTATTTCACTACGGTTGTAACGTCGGACTCATCGGAACATAGGGCAGACAACCCAGCCTGTTCATGACTTACATAACGGTGTTATCTCCCTTGGTTTATATGCATTGTCGGCGGTTGTTTTCTGTTACCTGTATAGAGTGGACTAAAACGTGCAGCGATATTTGTGCTTCCTATTGACAAACAAATCTGACCGACATGTGTGGCCAGTGTAGTTTCCAGATCAGCCTGCGCAGTGACGTTGATATATTCATGGGCGGATTCAGGGGGGGGGGGACCCGGCGCGCGCCCCCCCCTAAAATTCGCCGAGTAAAGATTTTTTACAAATTACAAGGCACGTTTCTACGTTCGCGTTGTAAATTTATTGTTTATTAGGGTGGGGGGGGGGGGGTTGCTCCAAAATGCGCCAGAACGCAGGAAATGCGATGTAGATTTCAAAAGATTTCGGGGGGGGAATGCCCCCGGACCCCCCTAGCGCGTTCGATAATATAGTCAAGTATTGCAAAATAGTTACGCCCTCCCCCTAACCCGAAATCCTGGCTCCGCGCCTGATATTAAACATACACCTGTCACATGTGACGGTCTACGCATCCATGGAGTTGTCAATATCTTGAACTATAGTCACCATTCTCGGGTGAATTATCACATAGTTTGCACTCATTTAAACCGTGAAATTATTTGGTGCAAATCTGAATAATGTTTTGTGCGGTGTGTAAGAGACACGCCGTGTGATTTTGTACCTTATAAGATGTGCGATATCTCGTACAAATATTGACGAAATTCACGATACTTCCTTAAATTCCGTAAATTCACGATACTTCCGTAAAGGACGTCGAACGTTTTCATAATTCCACATTTCCTGTGAAAATTTCGTCATCTCTCGACGTTCTTTGCAAGAAATGTCACGTCATTTACGGAAAGTATCGTAAATTTATGTAAATATAGTCATGCAACATGGCACATTTTCTTAAGTACACAATCACATGGCGTGTGTCATATGAGGTGTATACTTTGAATGATTTGTTCACAAATATGTACTGGATTTGTTCCCAAACGAAATGGAAATGTGGATTTGATCAATAGTAGGTAGCACGCTGACCTGTTTTCGAAGACAATTGCTGCACAAGTTTAATGGAATATGTGGTTTCGACTCGAGAAATGGGGCTTATGTGTTTTTGTGACCAGTGTAGATCCAGATCAGCCTGTGCATTCGCAGTTCGCTATTCCATCCATGAAACGCCCGTCATGCTTCCAACAAGCATACATATCGTTATGAGGCTACAGGAGTGTGCTATGTGATCCGGAGCTACACTGGTCACGGATGCCATAAGCCCCAGTTCTCCAGTCACAGCGACGTATGGGATGCCGGATGATAAAGGGACCTTACAGGTAGTGTAACCATTGTAGATACTGGTCACCGTGTAATTCACACAATCCTATTGTACTGGTGCTGCACCCCGCGCCGGTGTAAAATGTTTCACGTCGAAATAGGCGCCGGTTTCCTGACGAATTCCCATTCAGCTACATGCAGAAGATACTGCATTATACCCACCATGCCTCTGGCAAGCAGTATATATATCCTTATCTGTCCACGGGAGTGCGCTAGCAGGTCGGGAGTTAGGCTGGTCATAAATGTGATCAGTCCCACATCTCCAGTCACAGCCACATATTAAGATATTTGACGTTAAGTGTCCTCCAAACGGTGACGTTGTTTATGAGAAGGTATGTGGCTGTAACTGGATAAATGGGGCTTATGACATTTGTGACCGGTGTAGCTCCTGATCAAATAACACTCTCGTGTAGCGGGATAACGATCTATAGTCCTCCTTGTTACAGGCACGACGGATCTTTTATTGATGGCATGGTTAACAGTTCAGATCCTGATCAGACTGTGCGCATGCACAGGCTGATCTGGATCTCCACTGGTCGCAAAACCCACAAGCCCCATTTTCCAGCCACATCCACATATATGGCCTTGTATTTATCTCGGCGACACCGACATTTCCAGCATGTACGTCCTAAAACTTGGAATACGTGACATATAACTCGTGTATCGCCAATTCATGATGGACAGACGAACTACCGAATAGAAAATGACGTTTATTACAGCAAGATATTCCGCTGTTTCAGTCCGTTCACCGGCTCCCTTCCTATTAGCGAAGTAACGTCGTAGCGGTTAGTCGTTTATTTCACTCGTGGCAAACACTGCCGATCCTGATTCGACTGCGCTGATGCGGAGGCTGGTTTAGATCTTCACTGGTCGCAACTGCCACATTTCCCTAGTCACATTCACATATATGGATTTTAAAACAAGTATTAACAAGTTAAAGTACATTGGTTTCGAGCTACGATATTTAAACATGCCGAGGGCGTAGCCCGAGACATGTTTAAATATCATAACGAAAACCAATGGGCGTTAACTATCTTGTATACCATGACACAGCCCACTTGCCAATCACTTGATACAACCCACCACGTGATGCTGTACCTAATGACAACATTGAACGTGTTTTTATCATCTATCTTTCCAAAACGATTTATGTGGGTTTCCTTCAATAATGATCTGTACGGTTTGTTAGTATCATGCCGGTTATGTCTATGACAAAATGGAGAACAGTGCGGACCAGGATTGATCAGGCTGCGCGGATGTAGATGCTCTCATCTGAGCAATCACTGGCCGCAAAGGCCATACGCCCCATTTATCCAGTGTCGGTGATATTTCAAAGGTGTGTGTCGACTTTCAGTAAATAAATCCTGCATTGCATGGCGGCGTGTACTCACAGGCATTCGGCGTGTTTCGGCTTTCATTGGTATAACTATATTTATGAAAATGGCTTCTAACTTTGGTCGGACACTACCTCGTATTATAACACATTCCGCGATTTTATTAACGCTAATGTGAATATTTTGGCAGAAAGTGCACATGTTCATTTGAGAATTATTGTTATCTTGCTAAAATAACATAGTTAGAACATATTTATGCAAACAATATCGAATTGTAGCTCCTTTTCCTAGATCGGACACAACCTCGTATCATAACAAATTAAATAATGTGTTTAAGGCTCTAACGTCAATATTGTAGTGGCAAGTTTATATGATCATTTGATAATTATTGTTATCCGGCAGAAATACATAGAATGCATAGAACATTACAAGTTTAAACATGTTATTTTGTTATTATGCGAGGTCGTGTCCGACCAAAGTTAGAAACCTTGTTGATATATAATACCGATGAAAGCGGAAACACGCCGAATGCCTGTGTGTGTACTGTGAACATGTGTTACTGGAACATCTGGGCTACAGGGTACATACAGGTGCACTACTAACACATGGACTCAACAGAATCCCTATCTACCTGACTGTCAGCTACGTTTTCATACGCACGTGGGCCACATAGTGCTCCAGATAAGGAATTAGTAATTGAGTATTTTCACTCCATCATATCTGAAGCAATTGGGTATTTCAATATTTTAATTGGGTAAAATAAAATCACACTACTGTTTACACATCAACAGACAGCAATTATTGAATAGTTTGCTTCAAAATGAAAACATATCTTGGCATTTCATTAGAATTGTCTCTTTGGAGACAATTCTAATGAAATACCAAGATTTGTTTTCATGGAAAATAAGAAAAAATATGCTATATTTGTGGTATGTTTATTGTTTTCTGTAGCATGATAAAGGTTACACAAATTTGTTATTGCTTTTTGATACTCGCTACTTCTGATTTCAATTGGGTTTTTGGCAATTTTAATTGGGTATTTACGCAAATACGCAGCTTATCTGGAGCACTGGACATAGCGGTCACAATTCCGGCATTGTCGTTGTCGTCGTCCACAACTTTGGACGTACAAATGTATTTCCAAATTCCACAAATCTCTTGATGCGGTAGTGTGATCATTACCAAACTTCAATAGTTTCCACACATTGACAGCTATACATCCAGTGTCATTCTAGAGCCAGGTACATGTACCATCCCAGGCTCCCAGGGCCACACGGAAAACATGTGCTCGTTTTCCAGTTGATTGCGGCCAGATTTCGGACGGACGCACGCACGCACACACACGTGTGCGTGCGTGCGTCCGTCCGAAATCTGCGTGCGGATCCAACTATTGATCTGTAAACTTAAAGGTACATGCCCACTCAGTAGGCAAAACTGTTCTTTATAGGAATGAAATAAGTGTATAATTGTGTCACTATTCCACCAGTTCTAAAAATTACAATGCCCACTAAACAGATAAAATCATTTAGTAATATTTCTTTTACTGATAGTGACTCGCGCTGATATCAGGCTATTTTCATATGCAAATGAGGCATGATACGTTTTATTTATTTATACTAATTGTATGCATCACCTTAAAAAATAATATTTTCGACAGATTATAAAGTATAATCATTGCACATCAAAAATAAATACAGAGAATAAATAGTATTCCCCCCTGATATCAATGTGGTAATTTACGTCTGATATAAATGTATAATAATGCGAATTAATAGGTGGGGTTATGATGAATGAATGTTTACTTTGCCCGAAAATGTCTCCGATGATATATCTGGTATAAAGAACATTTTGTATCTACTGAGTGGGCATGTACATGTACGTTTAATAAGCCATTTTCGTCGTTGCCGGTCTAACAATTGGCGTTAGCTGATCGAATGAACAGTAAACTTCGTGAATGCACTGTATGCATGATACATGTAAGCATTCATTTACATTCCAGCCTCGGCAGGCGGGACATCTCGCTCCGTGGAGCTCTTGTTGGCGATGTTAAATTAGAAATACATGTACTCGTTTTGTTCAATAAAATCAATATTTGATGTAAAGGCACCCTGTACCAGAAAGTGATGAAGCAATAAAACAGTCAAAAACAATAAATTGTAGATTTGTATTATGTCAATAAGCCAACAATTCCTATATTAGTGCCAGTTGCCTGAACATATTGTTTTTTGGTGATCTGGCCCACCAGTATGGCCATATTTACTATCTGGTCTGTTCCATGTTTTGGCTATTAAACACATATTTAAATGCGAGTACTTTTCATCAGTAACATAAAAGTCACCGTCCCCAATTACTTTTAATTGATGAAATTTTGTGAAATAAAAAACCGAGAGAAATCTGGGTTTTTTTTGCTATGAAGTCAATACTTGACAGAATTTCATCATTTGTTTTGGGGAGTGTGACTTTTTTGTTATTAACCCTTTCAACCCCACATGCCTGTACAGTGGTATTGGCAAACATTGTAGATCCAGATGAGCCAGCTCGTATCGTCAAGATCTGCACTTTTTTGCAAGTAATTTTCATATTTTTGAGAACAAAAATGCCCCCTTTCCATAAATGGACTTGTCAGAAAAATAGTTTGTGACGATTAGACTGACTGAAGCTTATATTTAAGGGCGAGAATTGGCTCGGTGGCCTTCCATACCCGGGATTTTATTGGCTGGTTGCACAAGTAGCATGTCGGTCCATTCCAGTCTTGGGGGAGAAAGGGGTAATGAAAAAGTACTTACATTTAAATATTTTGTAGATTAGCCAAAAGTTCATCGGCCAAAAAACAGACTACAATAATAATAATAATATAAAAGGTCAATATTTCTGAGCATTTATTTGATATGTAATAGTTAGATCATAAAATTGCAAGTGTATTTGATTTGATTTAAACGAGGCCGTTAAATGTGACGGTTGACGTGGATGGAAAAAATGGACATGATCTGATAAAACCAGGCTTATTTCATTACTGGTCAGTGTCCTGATCTGCCGCCATACGTGTAAAACGTGACACTTCATGTGCTAGGGTATTAATGGTTGATTTATTGAAAGTATAGTGAAAAGGCTAATTGCTCGGAGTACTCTCTTCACTAGGTTATAAGACTGGTTATATCAGATCGTGGCACAAATGAAAATTGTGCCAGTTCCGAGTTTAATGCACAATGTACATGTTTCCATTACTTTGAACTGTTTGAAATGACATCTCTTTCACAGACTTTGCCTTCTTCTTATTAACCAAATTCCTAATGCCTGTGTTGATTGCATTTACCATTGTTTTCATTGTCGCATCCGACATCCCATACATATCTTGCATCGCATGTTCAAGCGCATGCAGTCGTCTTGGCGATAATGGGTGCTTTCCTTTATTGCCAAAGTAGTTGTGGCCAATCAATTCATCACCTTTGTATACAGTTTTGGTAATTCTCCAAATGTAATTATAATCTGATTGTGATTTTTGCTTCTCATGTCTAACAATCGAAGATAAAATCCGCACTTCCGCATCTATGGGCACATTTACAAGATCACAGCTTGATGATATTTCTACCAGGGGGCCAGGTCGACATTTGATGTCACGGAAATGCTTGCTGTGTCTCACAAGGTCAGTAATAGGTTTCATGTATGGTGGCTGATTCTCATCTTGCAGCTCGTTGTTGGCTCCTGTGGGCAGCTGCACCAATGGCTCGTTGTTGGCTCCTGTGGGCAGCTGCATCGATGGCTCGTTGTTCGCTCCAGTGGGCAGCTGCAACAATGGCTAGCTGTTGTCTCCTGTGAGCAGCTGCACCAATCGCTCGCTGTAGGATCTTCTTGGCAGCTGCACCGATGGCTCGTTGTTGGCTCCTGTGGGCAGCCTTGTCCAATGGCTTGTCATAGAAATTTGAAGCCGGATGCGCAATGTATGCCGCTGATGTTGTTGGTGTAGTTGGCGTTGGCAAGTTGTCTGTAGGAGCGGCATCAGTACTGGCTGGTTTCAGGGGTAGTGTTACTCTGCCCTCTTCGGTTGGATGCATCGTGGTTATGTCAGTTCCAAAGGACACCAAGGATGGTGTGACCACTGAGGGGACTGCGGGCTCGCGCACAGTTGGACTGACCACTGAGGGGATTGCGGGCTCGCGCACAGTTGGAGTGAACATCGAGGGGACTGCGGGCTCGCGCACAGTTGGAGATAACACTGAGGGGACGGCGGGCTCGCGCACAGTTGGGGTAGACGTAATTTCACTGAATGAAATTTGTCCCGACAGCACACTTTGCAGTAATGTTCCATCAAGAATGTTCGGTGAACTTAGGTAACTTAAACTTATATGTCTTAATATTTCATCCAATTTGGCACATATCGTGTCATGCGATGATTGAGACGGTTCTGTTTGCGTGCTTTGGTTTGTTTGCGAAGTTTCTGTCTGGCTGCCAGTTGCCGTCTTGTTGACAAACAAAGCTGTATTAATTTCCTCGCGATCGGTAACGATAACCACCTTCTCCGTCTGACACCAGGGCCCGTATTCATAAAGAATCTAAGATTTATCTTAAACTTAGACTTAAGTCCGTCTTAGTAAAGATAAAAATTAAGATTTATCTTAAATTAGTCTTAAGTATAATCTTAGACCAATCTAAGACGAATCTCAGTTAAGATTTGTCTTAAGTCTAAGACAAAGTTCACGCGCATAATTTATGAGAATCCAATACGATTTTTAGCAACACCGGAAACGCTCTTCTACAATGAAAGTATGTAAGGCATTGTTTATATTAGATACCACGTCAAATACTGTCTTCTATCACGTCCGCGTCCAGCATTCAAGTCGCAAAATGTTGTATACAATTGTATCAAACACGAGCGAGTGCTTACGACATTGTTGGATATGGCGCCGAAAACATATATGATAATATCAGAGGAAGTTTACTGTGTACAGCGACGAATTTATTTGAGACCGAGTGCGGTACGGTCGCGTACGGTGTACGATAAAAACGTTTGAGGCTGAGAGAATATTTTATTCTGATTCAGTGCTGCACATTCCCCTTGTTCTGTGTGACAAAATCTCAGCAACTTCGTGTGCAAATAAAGAGAATAACAGATTGCAAAAATAGATTTGCAACCGTTCTATCACATAGAACTACACATTCCACCACACACGTTTGTTTGTTGGGATTTAACGGCCTATCAACAGCTACGGTCATTTAAGGCCGGGTCATGGGTTTAGTATTAAATCCCATATATTACCTGTACAAGTAAATGTACGTGCTCCAAGTTACATGTGCAAATGGGGGAGGGGGTGGGGGGGGGGGTCCAAAATCAGAACTGAATATTTACAATAAAAAGAAATAAAAAATTATTCAACCCTGAAATCAGAATAATCCTGATTTTATGCCAGGTCCTCGCCACACCATAATCACTTGGCCCCCTTCAAAAAGCAGTAGGATCAGTACTAATCTTACCACATTTATAATGGGTATAACCCAATTCAACTCCCAGGTAACAAAAGAGCCAAAGATAGGTACCCGAGGGCCAAACCAGGCAAATTCTGATGGAAATTTAATCTTGTGAAATATTCACTACATAGTTTCCAACATCGGCTGGTCAGACGATGGTACGGGAGTAGACTACAAAAGTTACTGTTTGCACGCCGATTCAATGGACTTTTTCGAAATAGCCCAGAATTATTAATCCAATGGGACATACTTTAATACCCAATGGGAAATCACACAGAAGCAGCAGAAATAAGATGAGAAGATGGAAATATAGACAATAAAGAACAATACCATATATGGAGTTTAAAATAAATCTGACCAATAGCTGTAGAAGATTTTAGGTGCTAAACAAGAGTGCTAAACAAGAGTGCCAAAGGTCACAATATATGCCCATTGAGGCAAGGCCAGCCAACAAGGGGAGATAACTCACTGAGTTCTTGCGTAGACAAGGGTAGTGTGCGAAAATTAAAAATGGCCGCCAAGGGGAGATACGTCATCAGAATATTTTGAAATGCATAGGTTTCTTCATCGTGCCATGATAAACATGTAATGTACAATGCATACCAAATTTGGTTACAATATTTCAAGTAGAACTCTAGTTATGCATGGACAAGCTGTGTCCGCCCGCCGGACGCCCGCCAGCATGTACAAGGTGAATACATAATATGTTCTGTATTTCAAACGGGAGTATAAAAATGTTAAACCACTATAATTATACAAATAATTTTATTGACAAATTTAAGTTACTTGACCATATGGGTGAACTATAGAATGAACACAGATTGTTGATAAACAAACATATGTATGCAATTTAAAGGTATATGACACTCAGTAGGCACAAAAAAAAATCTTTATATGAAGTAAATAAGTGTATAATTCTGTCGCACCAGTTCTAAAAATTACGAGTGCCCGCTGTCCAGATATAATCATTTAGTAATGTTTATTTTACTGATAGTGACGCGAGGTGGTATCAGGCTATTTTCATATGCAAATGAGGCATGATATTCTTTAATTATTTATACTATGAGTAAATTTAATGTGTCACCTGAATTTTTTTTATTTTTGACAAATTATAAAGAATAATCTTTTCATATAAAAAAATAAATACAGAGAATAAATATTATTGTCCGTTGACATTTTAAGGAAACACTGTTATCACCCCTGACATCAGCGTGGAAATTTACGTCTGATATAAAATGTATAATAATTCCAATCAATACGTAGGGTAATGGTGAATGAATGTTTATTTGCCAGAAAATGTCTCAGATGATGTCTCTGATATAAAGTGCATTTTGTGTCTACTCAGAGTTCCAGATAAGATGCGTATTGGCGTATGTTATGCATTTATTTTAGCTGAATACGCATTGATTATCAAAATTGGGAGTACAATATAATATATTGTACCATTATATTCACTGAGACATTTATCTTTTTAAAACAACATGTACTTGAAAAGACAAATCTCTTAAACTGTACTTATTCACATTATTCCAACATCATGTCAGAAAAAAGTGTTCTATTTTAAATTAGTATTATTTATATCAAAATAATTACCATTATTCATTACGGATAATTAAAGTGAATTAAAACATACATGTATTATTGGTGTTTTTATTATTAGTGTACAACTTGCTGCATAATAATATTTGTTGTTTTGTTTACCAGAGAAATAATTTATACAGGATGATCTGCATTACAAATGCCATTAGTAATTACTGTTATCATTAACTGAATTCTTCAGCCAAGTATAAAATATGCTGAAAAATTGACGCCATTTACGGAAAATATTGTAAAAGTATTTAATGAAATTACGCAGATGTCCGAAGGTACAAAATCACATGGCGTATCCAGGGACCATACATACAATTCTTCGTCCCAGGCGTGTCTCACGATACATGTATATGATTTACATACAGAATACCGTTTCATATACTTTTGTGCATTCTTGCTGTAAGTCGCCATGCGTGACAGCCAAATATCTGAGTAATGGAGAACCGTACTTTGTTTACAACATGGGAGTACATTATCAGTAAATTGCCTAAAAATATGCTGGGTCTTTTGCGGACATGATGAAAAAAAAAAACTACGGTATTGGTTTTTTTGAGGTAGCAGACGAATTGACCGAAATTGCGGACAATTTGACAGCGGACGATTTAACCTGATACAAAAAAAAAACAGTTTACTTTTACACAACTGTCAGTTGTGGTTTTTTGATACCATTTGAAACTATTTTGATACAACCATATACGACCTCTGTACTTTATTTTCAATTATTTTGTATGCGAGTTGCCATTCCGGCCAATGTGTAGTGTTTCAATGCCATATTTGTGTGTATTAGAAATGTTTGATGTACCGAGGCCGAAACGGAATGGGTACGAAGTGAAAAGAAGTTACGAGTGGCCAGCAAATGGTGTCCGAGAAATGGGACGCACAGCTTTTAATTACGTACCGTACACAACCAGGATATACGTTGATTCGTTCGTCATCATGTCAACTAAGTAACAGGCATAATCCCCGATTGAATGACGATACAATTTATACGCAAAATTACATTTTACTATGGCACGTTCGTGAAACGAAATTTGTTTTTCACGGCGCAACACCAATATATTCCCAGCAATATTACCCGCAGTCAGCTTTATTTTCAAAGGTCAGTAACTGTTACGAAGTAAAATCCAAGGTCTGCATCCACTAAATGCGCAAGTTATGAGTTCACTTTCAGAAATACCTTCTAAAATGGATTTTATAAAGTGCAAGCGGGGCACGATACTTGGTGGACGCCATTTTTTTTAAATCTTAACTTTTTCTTAAAGTTAAGATTTATTTAAGACTACCCATGAGGTGTCTTATGTTTTACTTAGATTTAACAGTATTTAAGACAATTCTTAGTCGAACTTACCTTTATGAATAGGACTTAAGATTTTCTTAAAATTTAAGACGACCGTAAGTCGAAAACTAAGTCGAAGCAGCAAGTTAAGATCAACTTTAAGTTTAAGACGTGACTAAGATTCTTTATGAATACGGGCCCTGGAGCTTATCTTACCACTGTCATACTGGGCCATCTGATAATGCACCAGATCACCCTGATCAGACTACAGTCCTTCCAAATAAATGGGACTTCTATTTGGTTCTGATATATTTGATCCGTAGTCACCGGAACCTTCATGGAGAACTGTTATCTTTCTACCATTTAGCCCCTGCAATGGATAAAAATAAATCCATGACATAATACTGAAGTTATAGTGTAGTGGCTTAGGAGTTTGATCGTGACAGATTTGCAGAACCAACCGAACAAGAACTGTCAGTAAGCAATGGCTTACATAATACCCCCCACTTGGGCCCTGACCGACAGGGAACCCAGTGACAAATTTTTAGACC